>JBAMAX010002623.1:0-46362 GCA_037043745.1 Chymomyza amoena
GCCGGAAACAACATAATGCCAGCTCTTGATAGTGTAGTTACATAACTAAACAATTGTTGCTGCTCGAACAAAGCTGGGGGATTTTCTTTATGTGTATGTAAGTGAGTATTACTGAATGTTTGTGCATATGGATGAAAAAAAACGATTCAACGATTTCAATAACTCCAGTTACAATCATTAGCTAAGCCCCGCCACTTGAGTGGGACTTAAACGGCAATAAGTCAGACGCATAACCGGATCTGCTGTCATTTGAAATGATAAAGTCAGATGACAAAGGGACAAAGACCCAAGGAAGCATAAATACCATATCATGGACAAGTTGAGACGCACGAAAAATCCCCGTTCATGGAGCATCATGTCAGAGTGATAACAAAATTGAGCAAAAACACAAATTTTAGAAGAGGGCCACACTGATGTCAAGAGTATCCGTGGAAACCACGCAGACACAGACACTCACATAGATGCTCACACAGATACTCACATATATACCGCATGTCCTTAAAATAAGAGTCAGCGCAGCAAAATAGAAACCACAAACAAGGATAACAATCGTAGTGTGGCCAAGTTTTTCAAGCGAATACAAATCACGCGAACGTGTTTAGTCATTGACCGAACCTTGGCCTTATCCTTTATGCCGAAAAAAAAAAAGAGTTGAAAAATTTATTGTTAACGTGGCTCATGCAAATTAAATCCTTTTCCATTGTACGTCCTTTTTCTTAAAGTCAGTACAGCGTGTTGAGCTGACTTCCGTTGTACTTAACCGGGTCTAGGAGTCGAGTTGGTCAACTCGAGTGTTGCCTTGTCTACATTTGTGTCTAACAAAGGTCAGTGGGTTGTACTTACTTGGTAAGCCAGTCTTGTCGAAATGGCTTATCTTGGTTGTATGATTTTTTTTCTTTCTACTTTAAATTATTTGCATAATGAAGAGCCTGCCATGAAATAATAAGAGCGCAATTCAAAGGCGCAAAAAGGGATGGCACATTATTTTTAGATAACAATTGATGGGGCGTAAATTCTACAAGTTATGTGCCTGTAATAAACTGGGAAATTTGGGTGCATATAAATAGAAACAAAGCGGTGGAGATTGTTGTAGGAAGCATTTGTTGTTTTATTTTTTCATCTTTATATTGCTGTTTGTCCTATAGAATTTCTTTAAAAATTGTAGGTGTAGGAAATCCATCAGATTCTAAGCAAGATTTTCTGTTTTTTGTTGATCAATTCTAAAAGGGAACCTTTTTACAGCTCTATTCTATATTTTTGGTTATATGTTTCCTGTAACAGTCAAAACTACATGCGAATCCGTGCTCCTAAAGCCCAAGATACTTTGGCTATGAAATAATACAAAAGCTGAAAAGAAGGACCTTTTAATAACAAGATTCACTGCTGGATGCTTTTGTAAATATTAAGTTTTCATATTCGATTTCATTATCAACCTAAAACCCTCTTCTATGCTGGTGATCAGGTCAACAAATCTTGTTCATCTTTCCGTGTACGAGGTGTGTTCAAAAAGTATCGCGAATTTTGGATTTTTTGCGGGTCACGTTTATTCGAATTTCTATTTTTTTGTGGCGTTATGTTGGTACTCATATTTCTCACTTATGCCGACAAGCTCGGCCATTTTGAATGTTCACTTAATTGTTGACAGCTGCTTTGCTTGCACGTGTTTTGGCTCGTCTTCGATTTTTACCTATTCAAAAAAATGGATCAAAGAACCTGTATCAAATTTTGTGTGAAAAACGAAATGAAATGCGCGGATGCATTCCGAATGTTTACTGTGGAATACGGAGAAGCTACCTTGGACCGAAGCAACGTTTATTGGTGGTACAAAATGTTCTCAGAAGGCCGAGAAGATGTGAACGACGAAGAGCATGCCGGACGCCCGAGCACTTCAAAAACAGACGAAAAAATTGATGAAGTCAAGAAAATGGTATTGGCCAATAGTCGAATCATCGTTATAGAAGTTGCTGAGGACCTAGACATATCGAATGGCTCGTGCCATTCGATTTTTATCAATGATTTGGGCATGAGACGGGTCGCCGCGAAATTCGTACCAAAATTGCTCAATTTCGACCAAAAACAGCATCGCATGAACATTGCTAATGAGATGTTGGACTCTGTCCGCGACGACCCAAATTTGCTCCAGAGGGTCATAACTGGTGACGAATCGTGGCTTTATGGTTCTGACGTGGAAACCAAAGCTCCATCATATCAATGGAAGCTGCCACACGAACCAAGACCGAAAAAAGTGCGCCAAGTTCGATCGAATGTGAAAGTTTTGCTTACAGTTTTCTTCGATTGCAGGGGTACTTTTTTGTTCCACGCCTTACTAGACAAAGTATTTCCTAGCCAACCCTTCTTGCTCATTAAACTGCTTTTGATTTCCGAAAAACTTAGTTTCTCCAAATTCCCTATAACAACTACCAATAACCAATATGCCTTATTTCCTTCCATGTAGTGTCTTAAAAGATGTGAAAAAGGCAAAAAACAAATAATAAAAGCGGCAACAGCAGCTTGTTAGTTAAACTCAACGAGCCAAAAACTGTATTTAAGTCAAATTGGAGGGAATCCTGATGAAAGCCAAAATGTAAAAAAATCCCTAAAACAAAACCCCTTAAAAACCCCCCCCACTAATCCACTACCCACTCAGCTATGTGATTATTGGCCCTGGGTTGAAGTTGGCTAAAATGTTTTGGGTGTCAAAATAAATACAATCAATTTGATTGTGCCTTTTATATTGTTGTTGATTCCGTTGTTGTTGCTGTTGTTGTTGTTGGACCCTCGTGCAGAGGGTCTTTTTTTATTATTGTTTTTGTTTTTGGCGTTGCCATAGATTGATAATTTAATTCAATCTCTGTTGTCAATGTGAGTAAATAAAGCTGCCACTGTGTCAGCTATCGACTGACATTTGCAACATTTTGTGGCTGCGGTTTGTGTTTGTGTGTGTGACTATCTGAATGTTAATTTCAAATAACGCAACCAGTCACGTCGTTAACAATACAAAAAAAAATAGATTCATATATGCACAGTAGTTGACAAAAGTATTGGGATATTGTAAATCAATTGCCGATTAATTGTAATGTTACTTTAATGGTTTTAGATGGAGACTGAAGAACTTTAATTCGAAACTTTAAGCAAAGTATTCCTCTATGAAAAAGGAAGATATAGATATAGGTTTATATTGGGCAGTTCTTTGAGAAAGGTATTCTAAAATTAAATTTTCTTTTTTTTTAATATTTGTGCTACTTACAGATTGGCTGTGCATTTGGTAATATTCGAGTGGACTCACCTGCAAGCAGAAGAGGTTAAAAAAGTATTTTGTTAATTAAATAAAATTATTTAACAAATTTTAAAATTATTGTGGCAAAGGTTTAAAATAACTATATGCTTAATTAAACTAAATTGTCGCTATCCTGGACTCTTTCAGATTTAAGGCAGTTAAATATTTAGTTAAATCTATTTTTAAATTTTATTTTCGTAATTATTGTGTAAATCTGTAAATATAATATGTAAAATAGTATTAGGTCTACAACGTTTTCCAAAAGATGGCGCTAGTAGCCAGTAATAGTTCAAATAAATAAATCACAGCTGTTTTCCATCAGTTTTGGCATCGATAAATATAACCTTACATCGATATTAGTTAATTTTTGTTTGCGTCAAATAGTTACACTTAATTAAATACATATGTCAACTTATAAACCGAGTTCACGTCATTTGCGGGAGATTTTACTTTTTCATTTCAACATGAAAAAATCGGCGGCTGAGGCTCATCGGGTTATTTCAAGTACTTATGGTGATGATACTATTAGTGAAAGAACGTGTCGCGAGTAGTTCCAGCGCTTTAAAAGCGGTGATTTTGTTGTTGAAGATCGGCATAGCGGTGGCAGAGAAAAAACTTTTGAAGATGATGAACTGGAGGCTTTACTTAATGAAGACTCGTGCCCAACTCAAGAACAGCTAGCAAAATCATTGGGAGTAACTCAGCAAGCAGTATCAAAACGCCTGGAACAGCTTGGGATGATCCAAAAACAAGGATACTGGGTACCGTATCAGTTGAAACCAAGATTTGCTTGTGAACAGCTGCTTGAAAGACAAAAAGGAAAAGGATTTCTTCATCGTATTGTTACTGGGGACGAAAACTGGGTGCACTACGACAACCCTAAGCGACGCACATCATGGGGATTGCCCGGCCACACTCCTACGGCGACACCTCGACAGAATATTCACGGATCCAAGGTCATGTTGTGTATTTGGTGGGATCAGCTTGGCGTAATTTATTATGAGCTGCTAAAACCTTCTGAAAAATTTACTGGTGCACTTTATCGAACGCAATTAATGCGTTTGAGTCGGGCATTAAAAGCAAAACGGCCGCAATACACGTGGCGAAAGTAGTCAAGACGTACCTCGAAACACTGAAATGGGAAATTCTACCTCACCCGCCATATTCTCCAGATGTTGCTCCATCTGATTACCATTTATTTAGGTCGATGGCACACGGCCTGGCGGGCCAGTGCTTCGATTCTTTTGAAAAAGTGAAAGAATGGATCGATTCTTGGATCTTATCAAAGGATGAAGAATTTTTCCGACGCGGGATTCGTTTGTTGCCTGAAAGATGGGCCAAAGTAGTGGAAAGTGACGGACAATACTTTGAAACATAAATAAGATACCATTTTTTTTTATATATAATTTTTAAAATTTAAAAAAAAAACGGCGGGAGCAAAGTTGTAGACCTAATATTTACATATCTTAAAAATATAATCTTTTACACTATACATTTTACTTTATTCAAAAAAAGGATTAGAAAAAGATATAGGGCTTCATAAATATATTCAATTTAGTAGAAGCATACTTAAAAAAACAATATGGCTTACTATATGTGTTTAAGGATTAATATAAAACTGAAACCATATTTTAATAATTCTCGTTGATAACTTTATAAAAACATTTATAGACTGTTAAAAAAAGACAGATAATAAAGATATGTCATGTATTTTAAGTTTCACAAAATTTTTTTTTTTAAATATTTAAAAAAAAGAATTAAAAATGAAAACATTAAATCTTTAACAATTTGCTTTATTTTTATAATATGTATTTTTTGATTAAAGCTAGCCATTAAAAATCTACAATTTTTAGACCTAAAAATCTTTTCAGACAGGAATATTTTCAAAGTTATTATTTAAAACTTTAATTTTATTTTAAAAAAATATGCACTAACTTAGAGGGAATTATTTTTATTAATGTTAAAATCGATTTTGTTTTTTAATTTCTTGGCAAATTTATATTAAAATAAAGATGTTTTTAGGAAAAATTTACTGCTTTTTAAGATCGGGCCACGCCTTGACTAATTCCCTTGCTAAAAGTATCACCCCCGTATCTTAAAAATAATATTTACAATCAAATATAATCTTTTTTGCGTTATGTATGTTAAACAATCAATTTTTTACTTTAATTTATCAGTTCCAATTATTTTTTTAGATTAAAATAATAAAAAAAATAATATTTATAGCCAAAACGTTTGATCAAAAAACTTGTGTAACTACATAGCGCCAGATTTGGTAATACATATACCAGGTAGCGTGCAGAAGTTTGTAGTTGACAAAAAAATTTCATTTTTTATATATATAATTAATTATGCTATTAAATCAAAGATTAAAATCTTATGTGGCTCATAATAAAATTGTTGTTTTTTAATATTTCCATTTTTTACAAATGCTTTCTTTTTTGTGTCAAAATACTTTTGTCGACCACTGTGTTTATGTAAAAGACCGCAGCTAATCGACAGGCAAACCACATCGCACCCACACAGACACAACAGTTACAACAGACACACAAACAATGCTTAAGCTGGTAATTTGTTTTTATTTTGTATATATGTATGTGTATATTTTTTTGAGTCTGTTTTGTTATAAACATCTCATTTGCGGTGGACAGCTGATTTCACTAACACACACATACACACGTGCTCTGCTCTCTCTCACACCAGCATGGACACACGTACACTGACACTTATTATGCCTGGCTATTAAAAAGCTTGCAACACTGTTTAAAAATGGCGGCACGTTTTGTTTTTTTTTTTGCTTAACAATGACATACTTACATATTAAGCGCTCCACGGGGGTGATACTTTTACAAATCGAAAGGATTTGGCGAAAAAAAATCGCTCTCTCTCTTGAAAATCTTTTTTTTTATTATATCATATACAAAATATATAAATTGTTTTTACATATTTTGACAAAAAAATTTGGTAAAAAATGGATCAATTATATTATTTTTTTTAATTTTACGTTGAAATTGTTTTAAGTGTTTCCTCTACACAAATAAATGTGTAAATTTATTTTAAGTTTACGGTAAAAATAGTTTAAATAAAATATTCAGATATGGTTTGTGATTCCAACTATTCGTAACAAAAAATTTTTAATACTTATTATTTTTTTAAAACATTTAATACGCTGCTTCATCATCGATGGTGGGATCATCCTGTATATTTTTTATTTGTCATATGATGTATATATAGTTGAAAGAATAATATCTTCATTATTAGTTAATAATCTTTTTTTATTTGGCAGCCTAGTGCGTTTAGCATTTGTAAAAAATCGTTAAGTTCTTTATTTACATAAGATTTAAGACAGTAAAATTTTTTAGAGACCTTCTTTGAAGCTTTAAATTAATATGATAATGATATTATAAAATGTTTTTTTTTTTATTTTATATTACTTTTTACTGTCAGCGATTTTAAAAAACTTTGATTCATTAACGCCTATCGTTAAATTTTTTTATTAATTTCTTTAATTTATTATTGATTGGAGATCTTAAGGGGCACACCTAGTGTGACAGCCTAAAAAAAGGCCATTTTTGGGAATTAATAAAAAAAAAACTAGTGAATCCATCTATTTAAAATTGAGGGTATATTTATACATGTTTTGAGAATACACAGTAAAATTTTTGAAATAAAATATTGAATATTTTTGAAATGAATACCGTTGATAAAACCTAAAAAAATTCTCGTTAAACTAAAACATATGGTCTGTACGATGAACCTCGGGCGAACAAAAAATCGAAAATTGACAAAATGGCGGCATGTTGAAAAAAAAAGTTAAATTTTTCCCAAAATTTTGGTCGTTTTTGGCCTGCCAAAATTCGATTTTTGATCAGATCAAAAAACTGAAGGTTCATCGTATGGAGAACTATATAGAGGAGATGCAAAAAAAATTTGATAGCGATCGGATCATTTGTCTTCGAGTAATCACTCCAGTAAATTCGAAAAATGCTGTTTCGAGAAAAACACGTTTAAGGGGCACACCTAGTGTTACAACCTATAAATATAAAAAAAAAAATAGTGAATCCATTTATTTAAAATTTTGAGGGTATGTCTTGAGAATACACAGTAAAATTTTTGAAATAAAATATTAAATATTTTTGAAATGACACGCGATCTCAGGTATATACCAACTATCTAACTGCCGAGCGGCTACTCTTTTAAATGGCTGTAACTCAAAAACTATTTAAGATATCGATTTAAAATTTTAGTATGTTATTTTTGAAGGTATAACCTATCGAAATATGGAAAAAAAAAATTATTTTTTGAAAATTTCACACTAGGTGTGCCCCTCAATATTAAATAGTCTAATATACTTAATATAATTGAAAGTAAAAAAAAAAACAAATGAAACCTTTTAAATTTAATTTTGGAGAAAAACTTAGAAAAAAAAAATCCCTAATATCATTATATCCTTTTACAAAAACAAAACAAGAAGTTAAATATCAAATATTAAAGAAATATTAATATAGTCATCCGACAAGTAAAAAGAAAAGTAAATCCATCATTTCCGAGATTCGGTAACCTGGAACAAACTCTTCCCAAAAAAAATATTTATTTGAAAATTGTAAATTAATATATTTTGGGACCTTGAATTAATTCGGACTCCAACAATAGATGTCGCCATTGACTAGACACTGGAAAAATATCAATGACACTAACGTCATTTGAAAGATACATTCAATGGATGTCGAATCTGTTAAAATTATTTCATATACAATTTTTTTTAATGATGGAAAATTTTGAAAATTTGCGAAAAAATCAGCATTTGTGGGAAGTTTTGTTGGGACACTTTTTCGCAAAGAAAACCGTTCCCGAAAGTCGTCGTTTACTCGTGGAAGTTTATGGGGAATATTCTCTATCAAGAACACAGTCTTTTGATTGGTTTCAACGCTTTAAAAGCGGTGATTTTGATGTAAAAGTTTGAGGTTGAAGAATTGGAGACATTACTCGATGAAGATTTGTGTCAATCACTCAAAATGTTAGCAGAAACATTGAATATCGATGAATCAACCGTTTCCGAACGTTTAAAGGCCTTGGGAATGATAGGAAAGTAAGGAAATTGGGTTCCATATAAGTTGAAGTCGAGAGACGTTGAGCGCCGTTTTTTCTCATGTAAACAGCTGCTACAGAAAAGCAAAGAATTTTTACATCCTATTGTTACTGGCGATGAAAAGTGGATCACTTACGGTAATCCCAAGAGCAAAAAGTCATGGGGGAAGCTCGGCCAGCCATCAACATCAACGGCGAAGCCAAGTACTCATGGATAAGCTCATGCTCTGTATTTGGTGGGACTAACGTGGTGTTATCTATTATGAATTGTTGAAACCGAATGAAAAGATCACAGGGGACCGTTACCGACTCCAATGGATGAATATGAGCAAAGACATGATAAAGTTATTCTGCAACAGGATAATGCTCGGCCACATGTCATGAAAGTCGTAAAAACATATTTGGAAACGTTTAAATGGGAGGTGCGACCTCACCCGCCGTACTCTCCGGACATCGACTCATCCGATTACCACATATTTCGATCGATGGCACTTGTATTGACTGACCAGCGGCTCACTTCTTTTGAAAGATACAAAATTGGGTCGATTAATGGATAGCCTTAAAAGACGAGTCGTTCTTCCGAGCCGGAATCCGAAAATTACCAGAAAGATGGGAAAAAGTAGTGGCTAGCGATGGACAATACTTTGAACATTAAATTTTGAATCCATTTTTATACCCTGTACCGTATTGTACCAAGGATATATTAAGTTTGTGCAAGCCGAAAATGTATGTAACATATAGAAGGAGACGTCGGAGACACCCCAAAGTTACCAAAATATGATCAGGGTGAATAGAGAAGTCGATATACCCATGTCCGTCTGTCCGTCTGTCCGTCTGTCCGTCCGTCCGTCCGTCCGTCCGTCCGTGTGAACGCCTAGATCTCACAGATGGTAAGTGCTAGAGTTACCAAACTTTCACATTAGATCCCATATTATTCCATAGGAGGCAAGTTTATTTTATTTTTTTGATATCGGGGATAAATTATATAGCTCCCATGGGGGTGTTTGAGACGACCTCGACAAAAAAAAAGTTTTAGATTAATAATTCGTTGGTTTATGAAGATATCGTAAGCAAATCGAAATCGGTTGACTATATCATATAGCTCCCATAGGACCGATCGGCCAAAAAAACTTTTTAAAGAATGATTCGCTATATTTCTTTTTAATAAAGATATCGTAACAGATTTGGCGATTGGAAATTTCTTAGACCACTTAAGCAATGTGCCAAATTTGAAAATCGGTTGACTATATCATATAGCTCCCATAGGTCCGATCTTCCAAAAAAAAACGATTTTTTAACAAAATTTGTTGTGCTTCGTTTGTTTGTTAAGATATTGGGACCAAATTTGACATTCGTGAGTATTTTATAGTTCCTAAGCACTGTACTAAATTTAATCCAAATCGTTTGACTAGATCATATAGCACCCATAGAACCAATCGGTCCAAAAAGATAAAGATATTTGAAATAAATTTGGCATTCAGATTTTTAAGCATTGTGTCAAATTTTATTGAAATCGGTTGACTATATCATATAGCTCCCATAGGAATGATCGGTCAAAAAAAAAATGTTTGCTTAAAAATTCTTCTGTTTTTGGTTTTTTGTGAAGAAATCGGACTTCTATTACAATAGTGGTATTAGGTATCCTAAAGTCGTCCGCGCCCGACTTTACGTCCGCCATTTTTTCAGAATAAATAGTTGAAAATTTAAAAAAAAAAGCTTAATTTTCCCCTTTTGCCCAAGAGCACTAAGTAAAAAATCTTATCATTAGATTTTTGATTGTACATATTTTTCCAAAAATATTAGAAATGTAGCCCAAAAAATAAATTCATTTTGTAAACAAAAAAATGTCTTGTCTAAAGTAAAAATTATTCTTCAGTTTATAAAATTATCCCCCACATATTACCTAACTTAGCGCTGTGTTCTAGTTCAATACATATACAATTTGTCACCCTGACTCACTCTCCAAAAATTTTCTATTTCTTATCCTTGACTTGCCTCGTGGCAAATACAGCAAATTATATTTTGGCACGTGTTCCTGTCATAGAAAATCTTGCTACAATTTGTTCAAAAAAGTGCGCATACTTTTTTGGAATATTTGATTAGCTGCCAGGCCTAACTAATATATACTTTGTATATACTATATATACCATATTGTTGTTGCTACAATCATTATCAAATTATTAAAAGGTATTGTTAGGTTTGTATATAAGCAGAAATTTACTGAACTAAATTGCTGTCATAGAAATTATTATTGCTGCATTTCCAGAGAATTGCGTACGTCTGGAGTTGAATAATAAATTAAATTGAATTTTATTTAATTGGCTTGCAATAAAATATTAGTACTTAAAGGATGGTGGTTAGTTGGCAAGTAAATAAAGTTTTCATATATATCAAGCCAATGCGTATACGTAATATTTATGAAGCATTCAAAATGGCTGAAGTCAATTAGCAGAAAAAGGTGAAAGGTAAGAAAACTCATTAAGTCGCCATATTGAAAGCAAATGGAACACTAAGAAATCAAAAAAATAAAAGAGAGACTGAAGAGCTTAATATTAAAATATTTTATTTTAAACCAAACCTACTAAGCCCGTAAGCAAGCATCAACGTGTCCAAAAGGATTGGCAAATAAAATTTATGTTTTTCGAAAGAGTTCTTACAGAGCATTCAAAAATCCTATCCACTGTGTCTAATGATTTGGTTTATTTTTATATATTTTTTTAAATCGTATTTTTATTTTATTTATTTTTATTATTATAAAGTAGTCTTAGTCTGCGTAAAAAATAAAATTGGGCAAATAAAATTGGATATTACTCATCGAACAGCAAAAAATTTTAAAGGTTGAGATATTTGGCCCTGCTCAATACCACATTTTGAACACAATTTCCTTAGTGTCTCTAAAATTGCTTCTGCAACCAGTAATACCCTGAGATTCTGCACTTTAAAACTTATTTCTAAAAAAAAACGCTTAAAGAACTTAAAGCCTCTTCAAATATTTCTACATCGAGTTATCAAAACCAGCAATAACATCGGCAACCCTACTCTATATTGATTGCAGGCATTTTTGCAAAGCCACCTTTTAAAGTGTGAACAATAGAGAATGGCAAAAATAAACTCAAGTAAAATAAAAAATAAAATGCATACCAAACATATAAATAAATATAAATAAAAAGCATAAAGTAATCATGTCACGTGCGAATTGATTGAATTTCTTTTGACGCCATTTTGTTGCGTACAAAACGTCATGTCTGTAGACTTTTCTTGGTTTTTCATTTCGCCTACAGTTTCGCCTGCCAGTTCAATGAAAATGGCGTCTGTACAGTGTTGTCCTGCCACCAAAAACCCGCCCACTGTGGCAACACTCACTCATCAATTGCGGCACCAACGTTTCATTTAATGGCGGCAGACAAAAGGTATTTAATTTAATGCGTGCCACTTGTGCAGGTAATTTGAGCTATAGCCATGTGATTGTGTGTGTGGGTATGTGTGTGTGTGAGTGCATCAGGGGTGCGGAAAGAGGGGCAAGACAGATGGACAGACGGACATGGGTATATCGACTTGTATAGTAACCCAGGTCATACTTTGGGTAACTTTGAGGGTTCTCCGACGTCTTCTTCTGTATGTTATATACATTCGGCCTACACAAATTTAATATACCCTTTGTACCATAAGGTCCAGGGTATTAAAATTGGGAAATGTACAAAAATGCTTGATTTCACAACTTTATAACCATTGTTAATTCTATATCAGGATGTATTCTGTAAGGACATGCAGCCTTAAAGCCTCTGTAGGTCCTGTTCTATAATTTTCTTTGTAACTGTATCGATTTTACTAAATCTTCTACGTTCTGGTTTTTTGAGTTTCTTGCCGACAGAAGCTCAAATACTGTAATATGAGAGGAATAAAGAAGTAATTTAATTTTAAGTGGGCCCCCTAAGCCGCTTGCGCCGATGAAGGGGGTGGGGGTTGGCGAAGCGAGCAGGTGGTGAAGCCCCTAGAATGTAAAAAAAAATTAGATCGAAGTTCCTTCCCTTATCCATTTTCAAGCCAAATAATGTAAATTTAACTTTAATAATTAAAAAGAAAAATATATTTGATAAAAATTACACACAAAATATTAAATCATAATTGTTTAATAAATGAAGAAAGTATTAAACATATATTTATTAAAAATTTGCTGAGACTTCAAAAAAATTTAAATAAAACTACTTACAGAATATTATAAACAAAATATTAAAAAAATGTTAATTATAATATCATCAAAAATAAAATAAATTTAAAATAAAACCTAATAAATTACACTAGTTTACACTGAGAAGTATCCTTCATGAAAAGTGTTTTTAGGGTAATTTTGGTCGAAAAACACGAAAATGGCAACTTTTTTTCTAAGCACAGCTTGCGAGATTTTTACGAAAAACATTTTTACACTTTCTTCAATTAATCGTTAATATCTCGTGATCTAAATTTTGTATCCACATAAAATACAATTAGATCAAAAGGTTCCATAGCATCTTTAATTCTCATTAACGATCATAGATTCGAAATGTTCAATGAAGAGTTCTTATTAAGCTTTAACTTAAGATTATTGACAAAAAATGGCGGACGTAAAGTCGGGCGCGGACGACTTTAGGATACCCTGTACCACTAGCTTGTAATAAAGTCCGATTTCTTCACAAAAAACCAAAAACAGAAGAATTTTTAAGCAAAATTTTTTTTTTTGACCTATCGTTCCTATGGGAGCTATATGATATAGTCAACCGATTTCAATAAAATTTGACACAGTGCTTAAACAACCTTAAAAAAGATATGAATGCCAAATTTATTTCAAATATCTTTACAAACAAACAAAACACATCGAATTTTGTATAAAAAACGTGTTTTTGGAACGATTGGTCCTATGGGAGCTATATGATCTAGTCAAACGATTTGGATTAAATTTAATACAGTGCTTAGGAACTATAAAATACTCACGAGTTTCAAATTTGGTCCCAATATCTTAATAAACAAACGAAACACAACAAATTTTGTTAAAAAATCGATTTTTTGGAAGATCGGACCTATGGGAGCTATATGATATAGTCAACCGATTTTGTTCAAATTTGGCACATTGCTTAAGTGGTCTAAAAAATTTCCAAACGCCAAATCTGGTTACGATATCTTTATTAAAAAACGAAATATAGCGAATTTTTCTTTAAAAAGGTATTTTGGCCGACCGGTCCTATGGGAGCTATATGGATATAGTCACCCGATTTCGATCAAATTTGGTACAGTGATTGGGAACTATAAAAAACTTTCGAATACCAAATTTGGTTACGATATAATTATTCATCTAAAACGCTTTTTTTTTGTCGAGGTCGTCTCAAACACCCCCATGGGAGCTATATAATTTATCCCCGATATCAAAAAAATAAAATAAACTTGCCTCCTATGGAATAATATGGGATCTAATGTGAAAGTTTGGCAACTCTAGCTCTTACCATCTCTGAGATCTAGGCGTTCAAACGGACGGACGGACAGACGGACATGGGTATATCGACTTCTCTATTCACCCTGATCATATTTTAGGTAACTTTGGGGTGTCTTCGACGTCTCCTTCTATATGTTACATACATTTTCGGCTTGCACAAACTTAATATACCCTTGGTACCATACGGTACAGGGTATAAAAATCAAGTAGTTTCTATGATAGGACATGCCTTCTGAGGTCATTTGGGTGAAGTTGTTTAAGGCGTCTTCTTGGTCTATGACCGGCCAGGACACATGCACGAGAATTTGGATGGTGCCCAAAAGGAAATCTAGGTAAGCCAGGCGACTAATAGAGAAATCTCTTTCAATTAGATTTTTAAAATTTATTAAATTTTTTTCGCGTCGAACTTCGTCCATATTTCTAAAAGATTTCAAGAGTTAAGTGAAAACCGTCTAAAAGACATCTGCTAAACACTCGCTTATTATAAAATATTTCGTTGACCCCCTTATCTACGCCACTGCCTTAAGTTATGTGTCCATGTGTTTCTTTTGTGTGTGTGAGTGAGCGTGTGTCACACAAAACTTGCAGCCAAAAACAATTCGCCCAAAACGCTTAGCGAAATTGAAAAGCTAAGAACGGCACAATGCAGGCAATCAAAAAAAAAAAAAACTCTTGGAGAAGTCCCCCCGAAAAAACCCACACTAACCATAACAAAATCCACCCGTTTAAGCTGTGCGTGTTTGTATGTGTGTAGCATTGGAATTGGCATTAAGCAATTTTTTTCACTAAAAAATCTCACGCGCCAAATGTTTTCAAACGAATTTTGAAATTATCGTTTTTGCTTGTCCACCTGAAGAACCTGCAAAAGCGCTCAACAAAATTGTCCAAGTCCGCGTCCACAGACACAAAAGCCAACATTTTGATGGCTTGGCTGTGACCAAGCACGATTCTTTCCCCGAATTTCTATGCCCAGGATTTTGTTTTTTATACCCTGTACCGTATGGTCCAAGGGTATATTAAGTTTGTGCAAGCCGAAAATGTATGTAACATATAGAAGGAGACGTCGGAGACACCCCAAAGTTACCTAAACTATGATCAGGGTGAATAGAGAAGTCGATATACCCATGTCCGTCTGTCCGTCTGTCCGTCTGTCCGTCTGTCCGTCCGTCTGTCCGTCTGTCCGTCCGTCCGTCCGTGTGAACGCCTAGATCTCAGAGATGGTAAGAGCTAGAGTTACCAAACTTTCACATTAGATCCCATATTATTCCATAGGAGGCAAGTTTATTTTATTTTTTTGATATCGGGGATAAATTATATAGCTCCCATGGGGGTGTTTGAGACGACCTCGAAAAAAAAGCGTTTTAGATGAATAATTCGTTTGTTTATGAAGATATCGTAACGAAATTTGGCAATCGAAAGTTTTTTATAGTTCCCAATCACTGTACCAAATTTGATCAAAATCGGTTGACTATATCATATAGCTCCCATAGGACCGATCGGCCAAAATAACTTTTTTAAAGAAAAATTGGCTATATTTCGTTTTTTAATAAAGATATCCTAACCAGATTTGGCGTTTGGAAATTTTTAGACCACTTAAGCAATGTGCCAAATTTGAACAAAATCGGTGGACTATATCATATAGCTCCCATAGGTCCGATCTTCCAAAACATCGATTTTTTAACAAAATTTGTTGTGTTTCGTTTGTTTGTTAAGATATTGGGACCAAATTTGACCTTCGTGAGTATTTTATAGTTCCTAAGCACTGTACCAAATTTAATCCAAATCGTTTGACTAGATCATATAGCTCCCATAGGACCAATCGGTCCAAAAACACGTTTTTTATACAAAATTCGATGTGTTTTGTTTGTTTGTAAAGATATTTGAAATAACTTTGGCGTTCATATCTTTTTTAAGGTATTTAAGCACCGTGTCAAACTTTATTGAAATCGGTTGACTATATCATATAGCTCCCATAGGAACGATCGGTCAAAAAAAAATTTTTGCTTAAAAATTCTTCTGTTTTTGGTTTTTTATGAAGAAATTGACTTTATTACAAGCTAGTGGTACAGGGTATCCTAAAGTCGTCCGCGCCCGACTTTACGTCCGCCATTTTTTTTTTGGTTTTCCCCACGGATAGCTAAAACCATACAACTGTCATTGTTATTGTTTCAGTTGCAATGAAGGTGTCATCATATTTTTTCAATTTCATTCAGATTTTTTCTGCTCCTTTCATTTATCCTTGTTTTTTTTTTTTAACGTGTTGCGACCCATTGATATATGTGCAAATGGATGTATTTGTGTGTTGCCGAGTGGGCTCTTATGGATTTTGCAATGCGCTAACGAGTATTTTTTGCTGAGAAATAAAGTATCGATATTGTGGTCATTAGACAGCGTGGTAAATCATTAAAAATTGTATATGAGCTCTTAAGAGATTTATTTTATAAAATGTGACAAGGACACTGGAACTGAGACAACTTTTAGTTTAATAGATAGCAAAAAGTTTATGTTACATAAATTTAAATTAAAGGATAAATGAGCTTCTGAGCTCTTAGCTTAAAACATCGGGAATTTCAGAAAATTTGTTTAATCTTTATTTCTGCGAAGCTTAAGATTTTCTGAACAGGCTCAACATTCAGCATGAACACTATTCAGATATTTTTATTAATGGGTTTTATAGAACTCGAAAACCAAAATTGAAGATATATAATAATATAGATAATATTGAAAAAAATCTGGTTTATTAAAAAACATGGTGAAGAGTAGTTTGGCGACCCAGAGCACGTTGCATAAATGGAGTGATTGACGATTTGGTAAAATTAAATGTCCTACATTGGGAGGAAGCTGCCAAGAATAGATATTATTGGAGAAATATTGTTTGAAAGATCAAAGCTGAACTATAGCTGTAGACCCAACGATAATGATAATGATGCCTCTATATAATTCCCTGACTAACCCCTGAGAGAGGCAGATGGGGATGTTGATTAATAACTTTTGTTATGTTTAAATAACTAAAATCAATCCATTTTAAGATTATTGCATTTTTTTTAGTTTTTAAATTAAGCTAAATTTTACTTGAACCAATTGATTTAAATTTTTAAATACAAATTTAAATCTTTTTTCGAAAGAAAGGAATTTTTGTTAGCAATTTTTGTTCATTTAAGTTTTTTTCTTTAAATCCTTCACTTTAGTTATTGATTTGAAATGAAGCATTCTCCATAAATCATATTTACCGCAAGGGTAGTTTTCGAACGACAACAGTATTATCTGAAGTTTTTGGAATTTATGTGATAAATTTAAAAATTTTAAGAACTGAATGAAAGTGAAAAATTTTGTTTGTCGCTGAAAAAAATATATTAATATTTTGCTTCTTTAAATCCATTATTGTTACTTATTGATTAAGTACTCCTCCATAAATCATACTTTTAGCAAAGAATGTCTATTTTCGAACGACGGCAGCACTTTTTGATGATATGATGATTTTTTTATGATAAGCATCGATAATTATGGACAGTTTGTCTTTTTTGGAGTTATTCTTGAAACTGATGATAAAATATTTTAAGTTTAGCTTTAATGGAAAATTTGCACCAAAGTAAGATCTGTGAAAAACTTTTTTTTAAGGTGTATTAGGTGTTAGTTTTTTTATGATAAGTAACACATTGTACTAGAAAGTGCCTAAGTGTAGTTTTTGACGAAATGCTTTTTCAATCACAAATAAAAACATTTTAAATAAACAAATATTTTTCTGGTATCAACCAATTTTGGGTTTTTGATCAAAAAAAAATGGCGGACGTAAAGTCGGGCGGGACGACTTTAGGATACCCTGTACCACTAGCTTGATAATAAAGTCCGATTTCTTCACAAAAAACCAAAAACAAAAGCAAAAATTTTTTTTGACCGATCGTTCCTATGGGAGCTATATGATATAGTCAACCGATTTCAATAAAATTTGACACGGTGCTTAAATACCTTAAAAAAGATATGAACGCCAAAGTTATTTCAAATATCTTTACAAACAAACAAAACACATCGAATTTTGTATAAAAAACGTGTTTTTGGACCGATTGGTCCTATGGGAGCTATATGATCTAGTCAAACGATTTGGATTAATTTGGTACAGTGCTTAGGAACTATAAAATACTCACGAATGTCAAATTTGGTCCCAATATCTTAACAAACAAACGAAACACAACAAATTTTGTTAAAAATCGATGTTTTGGAAGATCGGACCTATGGGAGCTATATGATATAGTCAACCGATTTTGATCAAATTTGGTACAGTGATTGGGAACTATAAAAAACTTTCGATTGCCAAATTTCGTTACGATATCTTCATAAACAAACGAATTATTCATCTAAAACGCTTTTTTTTTTCGAGGTCGTCTCAAACACCCCCATGGGAGCTATATAATTTATCCCCGATATCAAAAAATAAAATAAACTTGCCTCCTATGGAATAATATGGGATCTAATGTGAAAGTTTGGCAACTCTAGCTCTTACCATCTCTGAGATCTAGGCGTTCACACGGACGGACGGACGGACAGACGGACAGACGGACAGACGGACGGACGGACAGACGGACAGACGGACAGACGGACATGGGTATATCGACTTCTCTATTCACCCTGATCATATTTTAGGTAACTTTGGGGTGTCTCCGACGTCTCCTTCTATATGTTACATACATTTTCGGCTTGCACAAACTTAATATACCCTTGGACCATACGGTACAGGGTATAAATACTATTTTATTGGGAAATTCAATTTTTTTGTTGAAGGATCGGCCATAAAGATTTTAAATGGTGTGTTCAAATTTCATACGAATCTCCGTAAAGAATATTTTATAGAAGCACAGTTTTGAAATAATAGTAAATAGTTTCTGATTATATTTCAGAAGAAGCAATGAAGCAATAGACTTAATTAGAATTGTCTACGTTGGGCCAAATAAAAGTTGCCTTTACACTAGCGGAGTCTCAAGAGCATCTGAGGGATATCCCAGTTATTTTCAAACACCATCAAAATGGCATTATAATCTACGTTGAAAGTACAAACCGATATATAATGTGCGACTTTATTGTTTGTCAGCCTCCAGAAAGTTGTTGATAATCAACTGGAAAGCATGAATCTTTTATCTCAATAGTATCAAGATTATTTTAACGAATAGCTAAATACAGTGCCCTATAATAAGTTATATCTCCGAAACTAACAATCGAATTTTTTTGAAAATATAGGGAAATATTTTTTAAGATCTATACACTAAGAAAGGTTAAAAAATCCCTTTTCTATCTTTTTACTTATCAAACTTAATTGAAACTGCCAATTTGGTTTGTTTTGATTATAAAAATGGAAATATGATGATTCTTCTCTTCAAAAATCGCACATTATTTAAAATTTTTAATAACATTGACTAGAAAAGGCTGCTTCAAGAATATTCTGATATAATTTACTCAAAAAGCTGCATAGATTTTTTAAGTTGTCAAATATCCACCATAAGAGACCACTTTTTGCTTAAAGTTGTTTAAATTTCCTAGCTTATCGCCATGTTCATTAATTCTCATGAGTCCAGATTTTTATTCTACATATATCCTTTGGTTTATGATCCTCGTAAGGCGTCACAATTTATAATCGAAAAAGTTAGACTAAATAATAAAACGATTAGTAACTATTTTTGTATAAAGCGATTAAAATAAAAACGTCTCAATCTCTACGTTAGTGGGGATAAATAATTAAATTAATGGTTGTTACATACGAGTTTAACAACAATAAGAAAACTAATTGTGAATGCTGATTAAAATAAATTTGAGTAAATAAAAAAAAAAAAATTATTAACCTTCTAAAAAGTCAACTAATCAGTCTATTCTTGTAACTACGACAAATCAAAATAAAATGAATGTCATTTTTTTCAACTTTTTTATCTTTAGAAGTACCCCAAAAAATTGTTTAATTGTTTGTTTTGTCTCCTTATGAAATTTGATTCAAAAATTGTACATATGAAAAAAAGTTTAAAGTTTTTTTTGATCAAAAATAGTGCTTTTTGTACAAGTTTATTGTGCTTACGATTTCAAAATTCACTAAGAATTTATATCAATTTCACACCATAAGTCGCTATATTAAAACCTTGAGAATTTCCCAATTAAACTTAATCTAAACAATAGAAGTAGTATCCATTTCAATTTTATTTCTGTTTTTAAAAACCCTTAAAGCTTCAACTTTCTTAAAGAAAGCTGCCAGAGTCTATCAAATTCTCTTTTGTAGCTACGTGACAAGAGAACTCCAATTCTTTTATAATTTTCGCATATTGTATCTCATATTATATGCTGCACTCTCTTCGCGTAGCGCCCATGGCCATTAATAGTGCAAAAAAGACAAAAAAAAAAAGGTAAAAAACATATTCCCAAAAAATGGCCGGCAACGAAAACGCGTAGAAAAGTCAGCAAAAATATGAGCGCATGTTTGAAGAAGAAAAAATGCTTGTTGCACTTTATTGCCCGGTTTGGGCCAAGCTATGCGAAAAAAAAAAAAAAAATGGTGGCAGCTATGTGAAAAGCAAAAGCAAAATGGCGGTTGCTTCTGTGTACGTGTACGTGTGCGTGTGTGTGAGAAAGAGAAAGTGCAAAGGCAGAGCGCATGGAGCATGGAAGACAAACTAAAAATGGCGTACACTTGCCAGTGAAAGCACGAAAAACTCGTTACAAAAAGCGTTAGTTTTTCAATTATGGCGCGTAGATTAGTATTTGAAAGCAAACTCAACGCTGCATTGTGTATTTATGTATGTGTGTGTGGGTGTCCGTCTGTATGTGTGTGCGTAAATCTGCCACAAAAGTGTGCACAACCATTATTGGATTTTTGTGTGCGTTGCTAAAGAAAAAGGTGATGGCAAAAAACTTACCGACAGCACCACAATAACTTTTGAATAAGAAAAACGAGACAACGGGACGTCGGTGAAAAACTTTACCAACTTCCTTTTTAGCTTCTACTTCTACTTCGCCATCTTGAATTTCTTTCTATTCATCTTGTTCTTGCCATTTTTCTCAACATTCTGTTTGCAGTTGTGCCCAGCCCAGGACTAAGGGTATTTAGAAGTTGTAGAGAAGTTTTACAGCAACTTTCAAGTGTTTAGGCTGCATTGCAAATTAGCACGCACACGGCAATTTTGTAGCTGCAGTTGAGCATGACGTATACGCTACGTTGTCTACGGCCAACGCCAGGTACCAAGTTGGTACTGCCAACTACAACAACAACTACAACAGCTACTTCTACGCACAACGCTACTCCTTATCATAGGTATTCAGTCCCAAAGGCATTGAATTCGAATGCCAACGGCACAACAAAAAGAAATGGTTGCATTCAAGAGCTGCCACACACATATGCACTGAGAGAAAAATGTGGGCATGTTAAGGATGCTAAAACTAAAAACTGTACTTTAAATTGAAAATCATACTTAAGACTTTTTTTTAAAACTTACGAGGGCTGTAAGCTGCATATAATATACACTCATGGACAAAATAATAGGTGTGAACTTTTAATTTATCGATATAAAATGTACACAACGTTTTCTACATAAACATAATATTTTTTACATATGATTACATTGTTTTGGTGTGAATTTGGTAAATTCCCGATTTGATTTTGTGGCCAATAAATAAAATAAAATTTATCAAGTGGGTATTTGCTGAGACACTAAATTTAGCTGGTCAATAAAATAGGTGTGTCTAGAAAAACTTTAAGTTTCAATAAGTTAGTAGAACTTTTTGGTTGCAGAAAGTAAGTTATCAAGAAAATGCAACTAAATATGAGTTTAATTATAAATAAAATTATACTAGATGGGTCATGGGCGTCACTGCAGAGCGGAGGAGAGAAGACTTGTTCAAAGACTAAGAAATGAAGGAAAATCGTACAAATATATTGCCACGATCATGAAACGTTCAGAAAACTTTGTCGCAAATGCATTAAAACCTAAACCAAAGGTAGAAACTCGAGGTGCCCCCCGAAAAACATCATCAGTGACCGACAATTACATCGTCACATTGGTTAAACGCGACCCGTTCTTGCCTTCCAGAAAAATCACCAGTGAAATTGGTAATGTTATATCGTTACGAACCGTCAGGCGACGTTTAGAAAAGGCAAATCTACCAGGTAGGATTGCCCGTAAAGTACCATTGCTTCGATCTGCAAATTTAAAGATGAGGAAAAAATTTGCATTGGATCGCAAAATCGCGAAATATACTCTGGAGCGATGAAAAGAAGATAAATTTGTTTGGAAATGACGCCAAAAGGAATGCTCGTCGGCCTAAGGGAAAAGAATTCCATATTAGGTTCACACAAAAACGATCCGAAGCACTAATCCCGATTCGTAAAGGATTGGTTCCAAGAGCAAAAGGTGGACGTTCTCGAGTCGCCAAGTCAATCCCCAGACCTCAATCCCATTGAGAACCTCTGGGGAGAGCTTAAAAAAGAAGAAAAACTGTTTGCCAAAATAAAACCCAACTATGGGAAATTATCTAAAGACCTTGGTACAGTATTCCAATCGGAACATATAGGAAGCTAATTTTATCTATGCCTACAAGAATGGCTAGTGTTGCAAAGTAATGGCGGATACACAGGGTATTAACTGAGATATAAGAGCATTATACCAAACGGGACCAAAACTGGCCAAATTTCGATGTAATTAATAAAATTAAATGATTACACCTATAATTGTGGCCAGCTGAAATTGGAGTTTTTTATGCAATTATTTAATATTTATTTTATTTGAAATCTTTTAAGGCCAATGAATTTTTTATTATATTATGATTAGTATAAGTTATGAAATTCTCATTGCGTTTTTTTGTATTGATGGAAAAATATATGCAAAATAAGCTGTTGAACTCAAAAAAAAATGCACACCTATTATTTTGTCCTTGAGTGTATTTAGATGCAAGAAATAATTCGATCCTTATTATTTGTTCAATTATGACGATTTTATTTGTTGGAAATTTTTAGATTAAAACCATTAAAGATGTAGGCTGCAATCCTAGAAACATTAGAATATTCAAACCCAAAATCAAAAGGAAAATTTATCAATAACTATTTCAAAAACGTGCTGAAGCTGTTTATAACTTATTTAAATATCTTTTGGAATAAAGTTTCACTACAATATAAAGAAATATAATATTGAACAGTCAAACACGTTAAGGAATTTTTCGGAAGTCTGAAAAATTTTTTCACTTCCAAAAGATCAAAGCAAATTATTATGAAGTTGTAAGTAAATATACAAAAAGTTTACTGCATCAATATCTAAGTTATCAAATTTTGCCAGAAAATCCAACTAAAACCATATACAAATTAGAAAATGCATAAAAAGCTGAAAAATTAAATAAATAAATATTGTTAAAATATGGCGAACAGTAAATTCGGGCACAGATGGCAAGTTGAAAATAAATCTATTTATATAAAATTGGTCAAACTGTTTAGAAAATTAAATAAGCTTTTGAAGCTCGTAAACAAACGTATTATGCCTGGAAAATTTTTTGTAATCTAAGTTAGGGATGTTTAAAAAAAAATATTTAATTTTTTTTCTTAAAAAAAAAATATGGAATTTTCTTATTTTGTTTTAAGTATGTTCCTTAAATTGTCAATCACCATTTTTTTTCTTAAGCATGTGTTTTTATACGTCCTTTATATGGTATGAATTTAAATCAAATCGATTTGGTGGAGCAATGTTAAAAAAAAATAAAACGAAAATTTTTTAATGTTTTTTTAAAAAAATGTATGAAAACAAAATTTTTTTTTGTCAAAAGAGGGCTAAAATTATTGTTTATTTTTATAATATTTATTGGAAGGCATACTTTTTGATTTGATGATGAAATAAATGGATTAATTTTGTAGGTAAATATAAAAATTTCAGCATTGCCCATCAAACGATTTTTTAGATATCTTCATTAAATGGTCCAATTTTAATAAAATTGTGTGCATTTAAAATGAGAAATAAAACCAATTTAGCCACTTTTAATATAATATAATTTTTTGCTGTCGTTTAGAATTTAAAAAAAAAATAATAATTTTGATTTTTTAATTTATATAATATAAAGGAAAAAATTACAAAAATATGATTCCCCTGAAATAAACTTCTTGCCTGAAAGCTTTATTTCTTACAACTTCCAATATTTATTGTTTGTTCTATTTGGAAATTTATTTCTTTTTTATATTTTATTTTTACCATAAAATCATTTATAACAATCCATATTTTTAGATTTTAAAAAATATACAATATATATTTAAATAACAAAAAAATTCTAAACATAATACTCTATATACAAAACTGATCAAGAATGCACAAAAAGAAAGCATACAAATTGTAAAAAAAAAAAATGTATTATCCGATAATATATTTTTAATTTAAATTTTTTTATGAGCTGCTCTAAGAGTAGAAGGCTAAAAATTAAAATAAACATATTTTACCTAAAGTAGTCTCCCAGTTTAAAAAATATTTGTTTGTCCTATTTGGAAAGTTTTATATTTAAATTATCTACAAAAAAATGTTAAATGTATGCAAAACCGATGAAGAATTCCAAAAAAAAGATGAAAATTTTTTTTAAAAATCTTAGAACCAATAAAATAAATTTAATTTAAATTATGTGAGGCAAATCTAAGAGTAGAAAGATTGAAATTATAGAAAAACCATCGTGTAACGAAAACAAAGATCGAGACAAATTTTTCTCCAATTAAAACATTTTTAAAAATAAATGTAAAAATTTTAGTTTATTCTGAACTTTAGCTTTGTAATCAGGATTTCAGTTTGCATAAAATCGTGACAAAGGGTAAGCGAAACGAGCTTCGTTCCTGACGGGATCTTTTTTTTTCTTGTTAGGAATATTAAAAAAATAATGTTTGGTATTTTTGGTCTGTAGCTGGTAAAAAAAAAAGCTGGCATCTTTTATTATATTAAGTACATCAAAATTTAATTTAAATTATGTGAGGCAAATCTAAGAGTAGAAAGATTGAAATTATAGAAAAACCATCGTGTAACGAAAACAAAGATCGAGACAAATTTTTCTCCAATTAAAACATTTTTAAAAATAAATGTAAAAATTTTAGTTTATTCTGAACTTTAGCTTTGTAAATATAATCAGGATTTCAGTTTGCATAAAATCGTGACAAAGGGTAAGCGAAACGAGCTTCGTTCCTGACGGGATCTTTTTTTTTCTTGTTAGGAATATTAAAAAAATAATGTTTGGTATTTTTGGTCTGTAGCTGGTAAAAAAAAAAGCTGGCATCTTTTATTATATTAAGTACATCAAAATTATTATTGGTAAATTTTTAATTATTTATTTTCTTTTTTATTAATTGGAAAATTTTTAATTATTTATTTTCTTCTTTGATTAATTTTATAATTTTTAATAAAAAGCTTCATAAATTTGTAAGGAAATTTAGCTATTTTCACAAAAAAAAAGTTCTCCCAAAAGTTTTGATTCCCTTTAATTTTTTTCTGATTCCAAATGGCTGCAGTGCTTTTTTGATGAATTTTTACTTTTAGCCAGGTATTTAAAAATTATACAATTAAAATAAACAGTCACGATGAAATTTGCTTGATTGATACATTAATCTTCGACGAAAAACCATCCTTAACTCCCATAAAACGCATAAAATAACAAGAAACTCTAAAAAACAAGATTTCAATAACTTTCACTTAAAGTTCCAATATTTTCGCACAGTGTAGCAAAGCAGGCACACACACACACACATTCATGCAAAGACATTGGAATACACATTTCTCTGATTTCCTTTTATGACTTTTCATTGTTGCTGCAGCGGCTGCCCTTGGCAACGTTGTTGTTGTTGTTGTCGTTGTCGGTGTCTTTCTTGTTGCAGTTGTCGTTCTGCACCGTCATTTTATTGTTCAATGAACGGACTTACGTGTGAACTACTAGGCGACAACAACTTATGCCATTTCCGTATCCGCCCGAGCACAAGCCCAAGCAATGGCCAAGAAACGGAACACAATTGTGAGGTCATGTATGTGGCAAACAATAACGGCGATAACTTAGCCCGCTTACGGGAAAGACGAAGCTGTAAAGCAACATGGCAACAACAATGGCGAACTATGCGCAGGCGGAAACGGAAGCGAACTGTAACGCTGTCGTCCTGCAGGTACAAGATACATACATACATAAACTGCATAAGTATGTGTTGGCTACACATGTGTAAGTGCCCGTGCATGTGTGTTTAAGTGTGTGTGGGTGCTCGGCCTTTGAAAATAAAATTAAGTTTTTGCGCTTTTGCTTAATGCGCTTTTGGACCGTGACAAAGAAATAAAAAAAAAAAACGAATTATTTATTTCAAAAGTTAAGTTTATTTTGTTGAAAGAAAATATGGCTGCTGTCGTCTTTTGCTTTGACTTTTGTATAGGTGTTCCCCCTAGTAGCATCACAAAAAGTGTTGCCACTACTGCAGCGTCTACAATTGGGAGTACAGTGGTCGAAATTATTAATGTGTAGTAGATAAGTTTACTACTTTACTTGAATGATGTCAACGTCGGCCCATATTTACTCAAAAGGGTCATAACTGGTGACGAATCATGGGTATATGGTTATAATATCGAAACCAAAGCCCAATCGTCCCAATGGAAGCGGCCAGAAGAACCAAGACCGAAAAATAAAAAGCGTAAAGGTTATAAGTTACATTACTTTTTGAACACACCTCATATATCGGCAAAAATATTGGGTTGATTACGAGTAAGTGAACAAAAAAAAACCGCTCACTAAGCGAGTCAGTGAGCTGTCAGAATAGTGGTTCTTTTTGGATCAATTGCCCAATTAATCACTGCATCTTACTCACGACTCTCTCTTCACGATTCCTTGATCACTTGCTCACTAGTGAGTTGTCAGAAAAGTGGTTCTTTTTGGATCACTTGCTCTGTGAAGTGCGAAAAATTGCCTCCTAAGTGAGCCAAAGAGCAAGATTGAGCAGATTCTAGATTCACTAAACTACTCACTCACTTTAAAATGAGCAACTGAGACAGTTCTTTCATTAAAGTAAGCCATGCTTACCCAACACTAGTCAGTATCGTAAAACAATTGAAGTGACGACTGTCATTAATTTCATTTGTTATTTAATAAATTGGCATTTTTGCTCTGAGAAATTTTTTTCATTTTCGTAAAGACGTCTGCATTTTGGATTCAGAGTACAAAAAGTTTTTGTTTTAGTTAAATTAAATACAGGGAGTGAGATTAATAAACCATTAAACCACCTTTTGAATTAGAAAAATCAGAGAAAGATGTCTTCGAACGATGAGAACTCTAATTCGGAAACAGGCGGCGTAAAAAAAATAGTTGAACGTAACATTCACTTGGAGCTGGAGAATGCTTATTTTAAATATAAACTTGAACAGCAAGATTTGACCATTATGCAGCTGCACTCTTGTATTGAGGAAGTGACTACTTCTAGTGAAATGTTAATGAAAAAATTGCTAGAGAAGACTGACAGCTGCATGATGGAGGAAGAAAAAAACCGACATCTCGAGACCCTTAACAAAGAGTTGAAGGATATGCTGTTGCAATTCGAGGCCAGACAAGAAAATATCGAGGAAGATCTGCAAAGTGCCGTCACGGCACTGGATTCCTTCCGTCAGGAGATCGAGCACTTACTGAATGAGCAACGCCACCGCGAGACCCTTATCAATGAGTTCAAGGATAAGCTGTTGCAATCCGAGGCCAGATGCCAACAATACAAAGCAGATCTGCAATTTGTCATCGAGTCACATTCATCATTTGACAAATTACTTATGGAGAACACGAAATTACTGGATGAGAATGTGAAATTGAAGACTGACTTTATTGGCTTGGAGCAGCGCTTACAGTCCCAATATGAGGCCAAGTTGCAAGATGCCCTTGCAAACTTTCGCGATGAATATGATAAAAAACGTGACACTGACGGAGATGTCTCTGGCACTGGAGTTGGGAGTAATCAGGTTGAGTCAGAATATAACTGTTTCAAAGGGAATTGCGTATAACAACTACACTGATACACAAGATGAAATTTAAAAATATTCAGCAAATATAACAAAAGTGATACCCATATCTCCCGCACCAAAAAAAGTAGTTCTTCGCCATACAATGTTGAATAGTTTAAGATTTGTTTGTGATTTCAAGAAATTTTAACAATTTATTTTACACTATAAACGTGGTTTGAAACCTAAGCGTTTGAGTGTTTTTTTTTTTAAAGCGTTTTAAATTCTTCGTAAAATCTTCGCTCCCTTTCGTTTTGAGGACGACTAACGCATTTGGATGAACCAGGAGCTGTACGAGCTCTACAACGACATAGATGTTGTCCAGCGCATAACAATACAACGTCTGCGCTGCACCGTTGGCTCGGACATATCGTACGTATGGATAACGATAGTCCAGCGAAAAAGTTATTCGAAGCGAAAGCCGACGAAGGAAGACGAAGGGGGCGACCTAGGAGGAGGAGAACCTATCCTCCCTTGGTATTTCTAATCGGAGAAGGCGCGCGCACAGCAGAGGCGCCTGGCGAGAGCTGCTGTGGTCGGCCGTAACCGGGTTATCAAGGCCACACGATGATGATGTTTCATTAATTCATTCGATTATTTCGATGGATTATTCTTATTATAATTATTAAGTATGGGCTGTAAAATGTACTGCGACCTAAGTGGATCTATTATACCCACTTCATGGCGCAGAGCTCTCCCAAAAGTCTTAGGGCCAGAATGTATACCAGTATCTTGTTTGGACTTAGGGTAACCACGATCTCCGGTGGGAGAACGTACATGCCCAGGAGCTCGTTTGTTTTACTGGCGAGTGCCATACATTCATATAGTAAA
This sequence comes from Chymomyza amoena, assembly GCA_037043745.1. Taxonomy (NCBI): domain Eukaryota; kingdom Metazoa; phylum Arthropoda; class Insecta; order Diptera; family Drosophilidae; genus Chymomyza; species Chymomyza amoena. The sequence goes on from JBAMAX010002623.1 coordinate 28,646, forward strand.
TGCACAGAAGTTTCTTCCTTCATGCTATAGTACCGATATAGTACACTATCCGCTATGCGAATTTTATTTCAGTTGCTGGGAGGCCCATCAGGATTCTCACGGCATTCTTCCCGTGAGTTATCATGACTTTGAACCTCTTGCGGTTGTAGTTATAGCGGAGAGTTTTTGAATACATAACCTCAAATATCTCAAAATCCTGACGTGATGGGGCAGTTCTGAATGCCGGATTCGGATTCTACGCACCAAATTACTTGGGAAATGACTCTTAGCTTTCCAACAACTGAACCATGTTGACCTGTGCTATGTAAATGTCAAAACATTATGAAGTTAAATGTGGGTAGTTCCATTAAACACGAAAGATACGATTATCGTAAAAACTCAAACTAATAAATGAATTTTAGTTATCAATCCGAATTTTGCATGGACAGAGAAGCAGAAATTAGCTTAAATTATTTCGGATACTTTTCCTTGTAGACTAGTGTAATCAATGTTCGAGGTCCAACGTCGTTTCAGTCATTGAGAACAGTGGCGTATTGTGTCAAAATATCGAGAGGCATGTCAAAAATTCGATTTGTTGGAAAATGATTTGCATCGGGATCAAACTTTAGCAGATGCTGCTATTACTGCTCATATGGATGATATGGTCTAATAGGTGTTCTATTTGCGATTATTTGGGCAACATGTTTTCCATCAAATCCATCTGAATTGTGGATAAAATATCAAGATTATTTATCAAAAGAAGTACGTCAAGCAAAACGTAATCCAGTAATAGAATTTAAGCCGGAAGTTTACAATGAAGCTTTAATTCATATTGAAGATCTACGCTTGGCGATGGCTAATAAAGCATTACGACAATGGGCAATGCCGTCTCCTAATCGATCAATGCAAGATGTATTTCAATTGGAAGAAATGCAACGAATCAGATTAATTACACTGTCCTACAGAATTGAAAAAAATCAAAGAACTTTTCAAGTGACCTAGTGTACTTTGTAGGTCTTGACGAGTAGATCACGATAGCGTTTTTCAAAATTGTCTAACACCCCCAAAATCGGAAGTTATCGCTTAAAAACCGTTTTTCGGGTACTGCGATCACTCCCACTATCACAACGTCGCCATTTTTCAACCGATTTTCGATTGCTTTACGGTTTTGGAAAGAAGAAGATTCAAGCTTTAAGATGATATACATTTGTTTATACTTCATACAAAGCAACTACGAGATTTTTTAAAAGTTATCTAAGATTTACACTCTTTTTTTTCGATTTTCACACTTTGAAGTCATTTTATATAACATTTTGTTAAACACCTTTAATTTTTACATTTAATCTTAAAGAAATATTAATTCCGAGTAAGAAAAGTTTTGGTTTATTAAAATCGGTCGATAAATGCTTAAGTTACGACGCTTATTGTAAACAAGAAAATTCAATTTTCATCGACAAAAAAAAATGTTTTAGATGGATAATTCGTTTGTTCATGAAGATATCGTAACCAAATTTGGTATAATGCTTAAGAACAATAAAAAACTTACAAGTGCCAAATTTGGTCACAATATTTTAGAAAACAAACGAAATACAACAAATTTTGTTAAAAAATCGATTTTTTGACCGATAATTCCTATGGGAGCTATATGATATAGTCAACCAATTTTGTTGAAATTTGGCACATTGCCTAAGTGCTCTAAAAAATTTCAAAACGCCAAATTTTAACAAAATCGGTTGACTATATCATATAGCTCCCATAGAAATTATCGGTCAAAAAATCGATTTTTTAACAAAATTTGTTGTATTTCGTTTGTTTTCTAAAATATTGTGACCAAATTTGGCACTTGTAAGTTTTTATTGTTCTTAAGCATTATACCAAATTTGGTTACGATATCTTCATGAACAAACGAATTATCCATCTAAAACATTTTTTTTGTCGATGAAAATTGAATTTTCTTGTTTACAATAAGCGTCGTAACTTAAGCATTTATCGACCGATTTTAATAAACCAAAACTTTTCTTACTCGAAATTAATATTTCTTTAAGATTAAATGTAAAAATTAAAGGTGTTTTAACAAAATGTTATATAAAAATGACTTCAAAGTTGAAAATCGAAAAAAAGAGTGTAAATCTTAGATAACTTTTAAAAAATCTCGTAGTTGCTTTGTATGAAGTATAAACAAATGTATATCATCTTAAAGCTTGAATCTTCTTCTTTCCAAAACCGTAAAGCAATCGAAAATCGGTTGAAAAATGGCGACGTTGAGATAGTGGGAGTGATCGCAGTACCCGAAAAACGGTTTTTAAGCGATAACTTCCGATTTTGGGGGTGTTAGACAATTTTGAAAAACGCTATCGTGATCTACTCGTCAAGACCTCACAACGTACACTAGGTCACTTGAAAAGTTCTTTTTCACTGTTGGACAGTGTTATCAGTCTAATCGTACTGCCCAGGAACTGGGCACTACACTTTCACTGAACGTGAAGAATTCGGTTGAGACAGACCGGTGAAGCGCAACATTCGACTATTAATGGTGCAAGTTTGAATCGAGCTGCCAACTAATCTAAAAATCTCATTTTTTCCAGATAAGCTAACTAGAGAATCTTACGATGTTTATTCACTTTAAGAGTATTCAAAAAGTTTGGGCAGGACAACGTCGGCCGGGCTCACTAGTAATATTTGAACTCTTACACTAGATCGGCCATTTTGACTACTGTAGGAGGGCTGCTGTCTCTGGCCCTACCCCTACCCCTGCCTCCGCCACAGCCTCTGTCTCTTTGTCTGCTCTGCTCTGCTGCTCGAAAAAGTTTTGTATTTGCCCTGACACTTAAAAAGTCGTAAAATGCACATTCAACATAAAAACCGCAGTTTGAAATTATGGCCTCACTGCAACAACTTTTATGTATCTGTATTAGTGTATGTATCTGTGTTACTGTGTGTGTTTGTATCTGTGTGTGAGTGTGTGGGAGTCGACTCTTTCTTGTATCATATTTTCCACTTTGAAGTTGGCCATTGCTTTTATCTTTAATGCATTCTACGTGCACTTTGCCACTTCATTTTCACTAAGCTTGCAGCGGCCATTTTGTTGCAAGTGATGGCTCCCAACTCTCAAACTTATGTTCCTCTTGTTTATTTATAAAGCAAAGTTTTGAACACACTCTGGCCATATGTTTATGGACGAGTCCTTATTGGGTTATAAGATGATTAAGCTTTATATTATGACTATGTTATGGTTTTTATTGGGATATTTGTTTATGAGGAAATTATTATGGGGTTAGTATGGATTGAATACAAATAAGGAGACTACAGGCGTGTGCCGGAAAAAGGATTTTATTTGTGAGTGGGTTGAAAGAAGTTGTACTTTTATACATGTTTGGTTACTCATATCCGGCATATGCTTAACCCTAAACTTTATTCATTAAACTGCTTTAAATTTAGCTTTCTGACGCTGCACATTAATGTTAAATCTACCTTGACACCTTTCCATTAATATAAATAATTAGACCAAACATCAATGAGAGATTGCACCATAACAATCAGCTCCAACTTTATTTTCGCATCATCAGCCAAACCCCTAAAACCCGATACAACAACCAATTAGCGTATTAACAAGTTCTAACAAAGAAAAAAAATTGATCAGGTGAAATCAATTAGCGGACGGGCTTCAGTAAACTCAAACAAATTAATTGCAATAAAAGCAACAACAATTCCGGATTCAAAAACATTAGCTCAACAAGGAGCGTGTAAAACGAGAATGAAAAAGAACCGAACCGAACCAAACCAAACCGAGCCAGCTAAGCTGTCAAAGCAGCAACAAAAAAACCAAAGTATAGAACCAAAACGTACCACAGCAAAAAAGATTTAGCAGTAGTAACCACACAATCTGTTCAGCCATTGAACTAACCAAACACCTGAACCGCACCGAACCGAACCGAACCAACAAGCAACTTTATTCGCAGTTAAGAGTAAAGTTTTCAACTTCATTTACTTAAAGTTGGGTTACTGTCCGTACCCGGCTCCTCCTCTCTTGGGGGCTCAACTTGCAGCTTAATTCGCTGCTGACCTGTAAAAAATCAAAAACAAAATACATAAAAATAAATACAGAGTGGGTGGACAGTGGCGTAGATGGGCTTGTACAATGGGGGCTCTAATGCAGTGTTTATTTCCTATATTTTTACGAAAGTTTTATTAATGCATCCTCAAAAGCTTTAATTTTATGGTTCGAAAAGCTACGTAGGTTTTCGTTCTTCATAACTTAGACTTTGGCTATAAAATAAAAAATGCTTAAATGGCTCTTTGCTTTGGTATTATAATTGTTATTTGGATATGAAACTTCAATATTATTTTAAGATAGTTTTGCTTTGATCCCATTATCATAGTCGGACAAACGTAGTCTTTACTTTTCGAACTTCAGGCAACACACGATCCCTATTTGATCTCTATTTTAATTAAGTCTGAATTTTATTAGAAGTTTTTGTAAAGATTTTTCAAGACTTGATATCGAGTTAACTTTACGATTCGAAACAACCTTACTTCCTAAAATAAAATGATGATATTCAGCTTTAGCGTAAGCTATCCTTTAGTTGTAAAGTAGAAAGAAGGATCATCTACGCAAATTTAAGTACGTTATTAATTCTGAAATTACAGGAACTGAAATCAATACTCTCTACGTAACTCGCAATACCCTTTACGTAATGTAATTAAGCTTTCAGATTATCAGATAAGAAAGATGAACCAAGGGAACCAGATCATGACTATCTTAAGTGCCGCAAGATATCTGAAAGATTCACCAAAGCGCTATCAAAGCTATCGGTGATATAAAGACAAGGCAATAGAGTGTACGCCATTCTATACCTCTAATGTCACTGGCATCCAGGTACACTTAGAAAAAATAACTGATCCAATATAAAGTTCGAAAATGCCTTAAATGAGAATATTATCTAGAATTTAGAATTTTTCTATCCGTATTACACCAAAATAAGGATTAAATTACACTAATATTGGGTCGAGGAATACGAAAAGCCAACCTTTTCCGTTTTCGAGATATTTTCTAAAACATTTTTTTGGACATTTTTTTTAGTTTTTCGTTTATAGCTCGTGAATAAAATTTTGTATCCACATAAAAGATGATTAGATCGAAAGGCGTTGATGTGCTCTTCACAGTTCGTAAAAGAATTCTCTTTTAGCTTGAAGATAACGGAAAACGAAAACTAAAAATTAAATATGGTTTCCATTTTGTACCCAATGACAAATGTTTTGCCCTCGCTACCTGCTTATATATCCTTACTTATCCCTTACTTTTTGTAAGCATAGCTCTACATCTTTAGAGGGAAATTTTTTACGATTATGCTATTACAAGGGAAATTTTTTTACGCAACACAGAAGTATGACTTATCAATATAAATATTCGGTTTGAGTTGCGGCTAATTCCGAAAAAAAATAAGTAAAATTATTTATCATTTTATTTAACTTGGCATCAACAGAATTTAAAATATCAAAGGCTTTTTAAAAAATTACGTCAGTTTAAATTGCGTTTATTTTTTATTAAACCTATTTTCGTTTTAATTCCTGGCGCAACGAAACATTCGGTTTAAAATCATATAAATAATTCGTTTTTGGGGCCATTGAAAGCACAAAATATATATTTTGAAACTACAAAAAACCGAACAAAATGTTCGGATTCGTTTTTCGTTGCACGGCTGGCTAAGAATTTGTATCAGAAAAACCGCTTTTAAAATGAAAAAATTACTTTCAATAAAAAAAAACTCTTAGTTTTTAAATATAAATTAATATGTATTTATTTTTCTTAATTTTCTGGTTTCGACTACATATAATAATAAATTCAATTAAGAGGAAGTTCTTTCAATTTTGGGAGAAAAAATACGAAATTTTAGAATTATTTGTGGCATGATAAAAAGACATACAAACTTCCTGTTTTGACTGTTAAATGCGATATTTATTGTACAATAATTTTACATTTTTACTCGACGAAATTCAAAATAGCGGATGAAAAATGGCGACTCTTGTCTGCATCTGCACGCAGAACATCGTCCACGAATTTTTGTTCTCCAGCCTCTTGAAGTGAAATGAAATAAACAATCTTTTTTGTATATTGAAAAATCTAAATGAGTTTTGACGAAACATTAACCAAAATTTGGACGTCCGCAAAAAAATTATTTTATTTTTTTTATTTTTTTGGGATTATATCTTATTTAAAATTAACAATTTCAAAATTTGTTGTATATATTGTTAGTATAAGCTATCCAAAATATTATATCCTTTCAATCATGCTTTAAATGAAGGAAATCGGTCCAATAGATCAAGACCTGTGCTTGAAATTCTGATGGTTCCGAGAAAAACGCGTTTGAAGCGCGTGCGACTTAGATGCGATCAAAACGCTCTATTTCAATATCGGTAGTTCGATAAAATTTCCACGAATATTTAACTTTCATTTTTTGTAAAAAGAAAATCGATTTTCTCACCCAAACTTCAAAGAACCTCCCCTTAAAAACAAAATTACGAATTAAAGTCGGATCCGATCGCCTTTGAGATCCCCGGTCGCCACAAAGAATAAAAAAAATATATATGCCGATGTCCGTTAAATTTGATATATTAGTTCTGGAGAACTCGATTAACATTTTGCTTGCTGAACTTGGTTACTATAATCTTTATAATCAAAACGAATTACGCTTTTTAATCATTTTTTTTTTAACCATCAATCCTGGGGGTATATATATATGACATAAGAATCCGATTTTGACAATTTTTGGTGCTGCGATTGGGCAACTCTAAATGGCGAATTTGGTTTTACTATCTGCCTAAAGAAATACATTTTCTTTTAGCTTTTTCTAAAATATTATGTCGATATAGTCGAAAAAATAAAAATTTCGATTCTCTTGTCATAATTCGGGTTCTCAATGTTTGCTCAATGTTTTATCGCCTCTGATATCCAGACGTTCTTAAGAACATACCGATATGTTTATATCGAATTATCGGATCAGCCTTATCATACTGTGGGTTGCTTTGTTGGTCTCTAATGTCTCCTCCTCTATGTTAGATTTGCAAAATGTAATTTTTTAAACTTTTTTTACTACACAAAATACTCATCAATAATTCATCAATAGCTTTATCTAATTCAATCTCTCCCATCTACGCCACTGTTATAAATACTTTTCCTTTTTTCTCAATGTACCTGCAACCTGTTGGCCTAACCGCTTGGCTTAAAAAAAGCCAGCAACAACAAAAAATAAAAACTTTTTTAATACCCTACGATTTGAGAATGCTCGTCTTAAGAGAGAGCGGGAGTAAGAGCGCCATTGTAGGAGTAAGAGAGACTGCAAGTGCTGACCCGCCCAGTCGTAAACTCGCATAATCAAGGTAAGGAAAACTTTGGTTTTCCTTTTGCGCACATAACGGTTAATGGGGAATGTAAACCATGATTGAAAGACCCGCCGCGACGTGGTGTAAATGTTTTGACCGCCTTGACCAGCTTATCAGCATTGTGGCCAGCAGATTGTTGGCCAGTTGGTGTGGCTGTAGTTGTTGTTGTTGATGTTATTCTGGGTATGTACATATTAGCAGAACATTATGGAAATTATAACCCCAGGAACTCAGTCCACGCCCTGGTTTATACATTATTTGTGATTAGCTGGGCAGTTCTTGTGCCTGAGCAGAGACGTCGACAGGTGTTTAAATGAACTTTTAATGTATTTGGCAAACAATTTTCATATTATTGGCAAGTTACTATTATGGTCCGGAAAGCTCCGAAAGAGGGGCAGCAGTAAAAGTCAAATCAAGTGACAGCTGTCATTTTCCGTTACCAATTTAAAGTCTCGGAAAAGTTTTCATAAATGTTAATGGAAAAGGTAGATATAATATGTATAATGTATGCTAATTTTAAATGGACAAAATAATTTTTGTTATTATGAGATACTTTGGAAAATAATGGGTCAAGTACACTTAATTCTGTTTTTATGCGGTGATACTTTTCCAAAAATACATGAAGTAATGGTGATTGACATATTTCACATACGTTCCAGAAAAAACGCGTAATAAAAGACATGAACTGATAGTTGCTGACATATATTCCTAAAATATACTTTAAAAAAAATTAGGAAATTTCACTTTTTTAAGAAATAATTAAGAAATTTCACATTTTTTAAGGAAAATGTTTAGTTAAACAAAAATTCAGTTTTTAATTTAATTGCGATATTATCATAATCAAAAGAATTATCCATCTAAAACTTTTGTTTTTTTTTTCGAGGTCCTCTGAAACACCCCAATGGGAGCTATATAATGTAACCCCGATATCAAATAAATAAAATAAACTTTTCTCATATGGAATAATATGGGATCTAATACGAAAGCTTGGTTACTCTAGCTCTTACCTTCTTTGAGATCTAGGCGTTCATACGGACAGACTATTTCATAAAAAAAAGTGTTTTTTAAAGATATCTTAATGATTGTGACGAACGCTGATTTTTTAAAATCATATTTAGATTCAGTGACCATTAATGCATATAAAAAACATCGCCATCGAATAGAACCATGATCAGTTGGGCTAATTCTGTGAGCTGTTCTGTTTGATATAAGTATCTATATTACCCAGAGAAATCTCAAGCTATCTTTAAAAAAAATTATCAAAAACACTTACCTTTCTAAAAGTCATATTAAGTAAACTTTTGTAGACGTTAAAGAGGCATCAAATATTTGGTAGTTATTTTCGTTAAGAAGTTAATATTCAGATATCACGTAAACTAATAAAAGAAAAATTAGTGTACGGATCTGAGACGGAACGATTCTTAGTTAAATCATATTAAGTAGACGTTAAAGAGCCGTCAAATACTTGGGAGCTATTCTCGATAAGGAAATAATCTTCAGAGAACTTTACAAAAAGCTATTAATATACGTATCTGCGATGGAAACATTCTTAGTTGGGGTGGTGGCACCCTTTAATTAAAGAGTATTTATTTAGCGCCATCTGATCATAATATCTTTTTAATTTTTAGGCCTGTAATTTTTAAATTAAACTATATAGCTATAAGACTTAATTACATAAAAAAAGTAGATGTTTTAATCTCATTAAAAACGTATTAGTTTATGGGACATTATGTGAAATTTAGAACGCCAGAAATAAGTTTTTAGTTAATTGGCCATTTGATATTTTTATACCCTGTACCGTATGGTACAAAGGGTATATTAAGTTTGTGCAAGCCGAAAATGTATGTAACAAAGTTACCTAAAATATGATCAGGGTAAATAGAGAAGTCGATATACCCATGTCTGTCCGTCTGTCCGTACGTCCGTCCGTCCGTTTGAACGCCTAGATCTCAGAGATGGTAAGAGCTAGAGTTACCAAACTTTCACATTAGATCCCATATTATTCCATAGGAGGCAAGTTTGTTTTATTTTTTTGATATCGAGGATAAATTATATAGCTCCCATATGGGTGTTTGAGACGACCTCGACAAAAAAAATTGTTTTAGATGAATAATTCGTTTGTTTATGAAGATATCGTAACCAAATTTGGTATTCGAAAGTTTTTTATAGTTCCCAATCACTGTACCAAATTTGAATCGGTTGACTATATCATATAGCTCCCATAGGACCGATCGGCCAAAATAACTTTTTTAAAGAAAAATTCGCTATATTTCGTTTTTTAATAAAGATATCGTAACCAGATTTGGCGTTTGGAAATTTTTTAGACCACTTAAGCAATGTGCCAAATTTGAACAAAATCGGTTGACTATATCATATAGCTCCCATAGGTCCGATCTTCCAAAAAATCGATTTTTTAACAAAATTTGTTGTGTGTCGTTTGTTTGTTAAGATATTGGGACCAAATTTGACATTCGTGAGTTTTTTATAGTTCCTAAGCACTGTACTAAATTTAATCCAAGTCGGTTGACTAGATCATATAGCTCCCATAGGACCAATCGTTCCAAAAACACGTTACGTTACGATAAAAAAAAATTTTTGCTTAAAAATTCTTCCGTTTTTGGTTTTTTGTGAAGGAACCGGATTTTATTGCAAGCTAGCGGTACAGGGTATCCTAAAGTCGTCCGCGCCCGACTTTACGTACGCCATTTTTTATTCCAGTTCAATCCAGTTTTTTTTTCTTTTTTTTGGCATTTACTTTAATACTATAAATTGTGTTAAAAACGTTTCCGGAATTTCTTAACAAAACGCAAAAAAATTTAACCCTCTTCAATATTTATTTTGTCTCAAGCAATACACATATGCTAACGGTTCTTCCAATCTTCGTAACATTTTTTATAGGCTTTGGCCGGGGCGGTGATTAGCTCATTCTGTTTTATGGAGTCCAAACGGGTTCCCCAAAGTGGCAATTTTAGTTTTAGAGGAAAAAGTCGCACGGGGCCAGATCTGGACTGTACGGTGCCTGGTTGATGGAATTCATCGAGTGTTTTGCTTAAAAGCGTTAACAATCGTGGCTCGATGAGATGGCACGTTATCGTCGTGCAGAATCCACGAATTGCCTGCCCACAATTCCGGCCGAATACGACGGACCCGTTTACGCAAATGCCTCAAAACAGTCACATAATACAAGGAGTATTATTGACTGTTTTTTCCTCTGGAACGCATGATGCACGACCACGAATATCGAAGAAAACACTGAGCATCACCTTGATTTTGGAGCGGCTCAGGCTTGGATTTTTCGCTTTGGGCTCGTTTTTTCAAGCCATTCGGACGATTATTGATGTGTCGTACTCGTAGACCCATGTACGATGCTTCCCATAAAAATTTGGATCAGAATTGGCAAGATCCGGCTTGTCCATCGCAATCTGCATCCGATACTGTTTTTGAAGAAAATTCAGCTGGATCGCATACCCAAATTTTCCACTAAAATCAAACGAGCCGATTCACGAGACATTTTGAGGTCAGGAGCTACCTCTCTAACACTGGTATGACAATTTTCGAACACGATTTCCCTTACTTTTTCGACCTTATCGTCGGTGGTAGAGGTGCAGGGCCGTAGCCAGGATCGTCACTCAGGGGGCGCTCAGAAATTTTCCAGCTGAGGGGGCGCTCAACCTAGCTCGTGCCTACGAGCCTATAGAGGTAGAAGGCCGTGGCTACGGCCCTGTAAAGGTGGAAGGCCGTCCGAAACGAGGCGCGTCTTCTACGGTCTCCCGACCATCCTTAAACGCTTCATACCACTCATAGACTTGAGTTTTCGATAAAGCAAAATTCCCATAGGCATTCTGCAATATTCGGAGCGATCCCGCACACGAAATATCACAAAATTTGCGACAAACTCGTTGTTCAACATTTTTTCGCATTGTAAACTGCGACGAGCACTAATGAGGTGGACTGGTTTTAACAGCTGCAGTAAACAAACTGGTACACACATCCCGCCCATTTTTGGCATAATCGTTCAGTACAGTCCTGCCAACATACAGAAACACGAAATTTTGAAAAATATTAAGAAATTCCGGATTTTTCGTCAAAATATATATAAAGAAAACTTTATTGAAGTTATTACAAGCACCCAAAGTCGACTCAAAATGTTCGTAAACCGATTAAGCTTAGAGCTTAATATATATCAAAAAATTTTGATTTCGTTAAAAGCAAGTTGAAAATTTTTAAAAAATTTTTCAAAACGACCCATTTTTCTACTTTGTGTGATTGTAGCTTTAAGATTTTGTGTTTATTCTGTAAATATTATATCATATATCGCTGTAAAGAGCACATCAACACATTTCAATCTAATCGTAGTTCATGACAATAAGAAGTTGTTCAAGAGATTTTGACGAATAACTAAAATGAATGGCTAAAAACATGTTTTTCGAAAAAGTCTGCTAAAGGAGAAAAAGGTTGTAATTTTTCGTGTTTCTCAACCCAAAATTACGCTAAAGGCACTTTTTTACGAAGGTGCATTTTTTAAGTATACAATCTAATAATTTTAATATTTCAACAACACTGAAACTTATTAAAACACCAAAATTCTCTCAGTGTAGCAGCCAACGGCGCAGTTAATTGCGTTGTAAATATGCCAAAAATTATAATTTTGCCATTAACTTAGTGTAGCAGCTAAATTAGTATAAATTTCGGCTAATGCGATCATCATATTTTAAAAACGTTTAAAATCTCGTCGAAACAACACACATGTTTTACGTCCGTCATGCTGATTCTCAATCATTGTATATTTGGATTTTTAATTCAGCTTCTTTTCCTAAAACTTAGCTACCAAGATAAATATTCGAATATTAAATGTCACAGTTTGGACACGAGCTTTGCGACTTTTACGGAATGCCGCCTGAAGCTTTTGGGACGCGGAATAAACGGCTTAAATATATATGTAAAACTCTTTAAAATACCCGTCAATAACGTATCTGTAAGTTTCCATTTGGGATCACATAGTATTATATTTTTTAATAATTTTCGTATATATTTAGGTTAATTTTAGCTTGTGGCGCAAATTCAATGGATACCGTTTCTTTATGTACAATCAAACGGCAGACTTTTGTCAATTGATAGGTCAAGCACGGAAATTATCCTTTTTATCCATTGTTTACAATGCTTTAACGATCTCATCAAACATCAATCATTCGTGTCCATTTGCTGTAAGTTAAGAACTAAAATTTTTATCTTTTAATGGTATTTTTATTTTTTACTATAGCATGACATTATAGTACGTAATCAGGTGTTTGATCCAAAAGTTCTGAAATTTTTGCCGCTGCCATTGGGTCAATACAGATTTGATATATATGTGGGTGCCTATAATGAATGGAAAGCAAAGGTCGAGGCCTTTATTGAGCGCACCGAAGGAAGCTAAATGAGCCACTGACAAATCTATTTGTAAACTTTAAAATATATTTCAAAAAAAGGTGTCAGTTAATAGTTTACCCAACTTTGTTTCCATATTTTGAATTACTTTTTGTAAGAAAATATTTCCGTAATTATAGCAACTTTGCTATACTTAAAAGATTTTTAATAAAAGGTGTATTAATTTTGACTTCTCTTGTCACCCTAATTATACTTTCGGTTACTTTGGGAGATCTTCGATGTCTCCTTCTGTATGTTACATACTTTTCGAATTGCACAAACAGAATATTTTTTTTTCCTCGTATGGGTTCCTCACAACCATAACCATAAGATCTTTTGTACCATACCCAATCCGATAGGTCACTTTTCTCTAGATGGTAGCTAGCAGTGGTCAGATAGGTATGTTACCAGGAGTCTTGAGTTCGCCCTGCCAAGACCTTTTGTCTTGATCGCATCATGAGGTTTAACAAGAGCTTTTGCTTGACGCAGCCCCGGTAAGGAGAACTAGTATCTCCTATGTTCTCCTGCAGCCCATTTGTTTATCATGGTCTTGATTGTGGACCAACCAATACCACAAAACGGCGCAGGAGATGTAGTCAGGGTGGAGGCACCCTGCCGTGCTAGATCGTCAGCGATCGTGTTACCATCCAATCCCGAGTGTTCAGGTACCCAACATAGCACGACTTTGATCCGGGAGGACAGGGCTTGAAGATAATTATGGCACTCTTTAACCATCCTGGAGGAGACGCTCTAAGATGATAATGCCCTAACAGCAACTTGGCTATCTGAGTAAACACAGATATTTGCTCCTCTAGTTCCCTTGTGAGGGATACTAAGGGCGCAGATCTCTATGGCATGAATCTCTGCTTGAAAGACGCTGGGCCAGATGCCCATTGCAGTAGAGATTCTGGTGTTGGGTCCAACGACTCCAATACCTACACCCTGCTCAGTTTTGGACCCATCCGTGAACCATTCTTGACACTGGATGTTTCAACAGGGACTGCCATCAGCCGAAGTCACCCGCATTGGGAAAAGAGATCTAAATTTCTTGTTATGAAATAATTCCGTGATCATAATATCTGATCTAGAGCAGATCGCAATGTCAGGAAGGGAATATACAAGCGCGGCATGACCAGTGCTGATGTGATCTGGACATGTGTAGAATCTGCATGGCTGACTTTTGGATGAAAATGTGCAGTAGTGTGAGTCCAAGAACTGACTCCATGACAGCAGTCGGACAGGTACGCATAGCTCCCGAGAGAGATATGCTTACTAATCTTTGAAGCTTGTTGTATTTCTAAATGGCCACATTTTGATGCGTCTTGGGCCACCATACAAGGGCTTCATAGTGACCGTACCATCAAAGAATTTCCTACAAGTCCACATGGCTCGATTAGCTTTGGAGAGCACTAGTTCTAAGTGGGAGTTCCAGTTGAGTCGTTTGTCTAGAACCACTCCTAGATATTTGACCTGGTCTGAATACTCTTCCTCTGTGTTATTTATAACAAGGTTCTGAAGCTGAAGTTCTAAGCCCTTCGCTTAGACAGCAGTTTAGGGTAATTTGCAGAGCATTATCCATCATCTCTCTGATGATGCTTTCAGAGGGTATAGAAATAGTTGCGAAATTTCACGGTAAGTGAACTCAGTCAAATAATTGCTTGCAAGTCGTCGACTTGGTCGACCTCTGGGCCCGAATTTTTAATGAAGCATAAATAATAATGATCGTCTGCTTTGTTCCAGGCGCAAAAATTTCACTCAAAATGCAATTTCTTTGCTAAATTAATTAATGCTTTGCAGAATATAATCAAAGTAAATATTAAAGTATTTTATAAATAAGAAACAGGTTAACCTGGATCATTTTTCATTCTATATAGTAGTATATCCCATCTACAATTTACATTACCTTCGAAAACAAATACTTTAACATTTCAGTTACCAAAAACATATTGCAGCTCCATTTCTTTCAAATAAAATTAGCTTGAATTTGTCGACATAAGAAGCAAAAGCCTTTGTCAAAGTGTCCTTATATGTCAGCACAACAGACTTACACAGATACACACTTACACTAACACAGATGTGGCTTACCAACAATGCAAGTCAACTGTAAAAGTTGTGGAAACAACAAAAAGAAAATACCAAAAATAAAAGAATCAAAAATTGCACAAGCTCAGTCCGTAAGTAGCTAAGAAAGAGCCACAAAAACATATACCAAAGTGCCACAATAAAAGCTCCTACATACATATACACTCTCACACAGATACTCACACAGATACCCACGCACACACACACACACAGTGGGTGACTTGGCTGGCTCTTAGTTGAGTAGCAGAAAAATATGCCACAACTGCAACATAACTTTGCAGCTTATTATTTTTTATTGCAGCTAATAAGCTTGACTTGCCAGTTAATGGCGCATTTCCGTTTCCGTTCGCCACAGCGCACTCCCTCACACACACACAGACACAGCAGTCACACACACAGGGACACACACACACAAGGACACACTTCCTTCTCACCAGCCAAACCTGTCGTAAAGTTTATAATGAAAATATTTTCAGCTTAGTGCTGCCAAGAAAGGAGAATAGCAGCAAATACAGCAACTTGTTGTGCAACTCACACAAATGCCAATACCTGCACAACAATACACAACACTAGTCACACACACACACACACACACACACACAGACGTATAAGTACAGTCGTTTACCAACACAGGTACAACAACTGCATTTACTAGAACAAATAAAACGTAAAAAGTTTTACATGTTTCTGTTTTATTCTGTTAAAAAAAATTGAATAAGTTTTAATCGAGGCAAGACCGACCTGTTGATATACTTTAGGCATAAGGGGCTTCGCACCCTGCATGCTTTACTGGAAAAATATTAATCGTCGAAAAGTAACGAAGGACTCATTTAGTGGATAATATATTAAATTTTAAAAAAAGCCCACCGGTTTTAAGATCGTAATCGTAATGGATCTGCATTGACCTTCTCCCCTGAATCTACTAGACTGGCTGCTGATTTTTGGTCCATGGCCAGGACTAGTGTAACATTAGAACCTCTTTCAGCTCTTTTTAGGGTTCGTCACGTGTCTACGTATAGGCCGTTGTTCTGGCCCTATATTAAGTTTAGAATCCTGGAGGTTTCCAGGTTCTGGGCGTTGGTGAAGTACTCCACTGCGATCCTTGAATGAGAAATTATAGATTCCTCTGTGGACCACAGTAAGGCATCTTCCTATGGTTGTGTGCTCTCGTGATGGTCGCTTTTAGCCATTCCGATGAGGCGCCATCTTTGCAATTCAGAACCATATATCCTGCTTTGTAGGTCGCTCCCAGGAAAGCAGGTTTTGTGGCCTTTTCTTTCCCTAAAACTATTTTGTCGAGAATCAGGTTCTGTACGAAGTCCATTTGCTCTATTGTCAAGAGATAATCCCTTGCAAGAATTGCCATTTTGGTACCAGTCACCATATCCTTATAGGAGGCATGGGCTGCTTTTTCTTGGTTGTGGTGCTGGATTCTTTAGGCAATTCCACCGCTTTTGGTGGCTCAGATGCCTTTGTGGCTGCTGCGGCGGCCTTTGAGGTCAAGGGTCGATCCTCTTTAGTCCTTTTATTAAGGGTTGTCTCCGGAGGTAAGATTTCTTTCGACCTCTGTCGTATGGGGGCCAGGTACCGGCTTTAAGATATTTGCAAATTATTTCAACAACAACCTTGATGTAAGTCTTGTTCGATAGATCCTTTTATTGGCAACAATATCGATATTCAACGCATGACTCTAAGTTTGATAGAAAAAAAAATCATAAAAAAACGTACCAACACATTGCTAGGGGCCCTCTATCCATAAATGCGAAAACTCGGCTTTAGACTTAGAGCAAGGTCACTAACGATCTTTGAAATTTTCATCCAATAAGTATTTTTTTCCATTAATCTTTAAAGAGATTGCTTCCCTCTGCCTGTCACATAGATTCCCACAAACTTAACATACCCCTTTTTCCGATAAGTCAGAAATCTACATTCAGACTTCAAGAGCATTTCACTGGATTATTAAAGAAAATTTTTGCCATTCATTTTATTTGCACACAATTTACTTATTGGAAGTTTTGCCACTGAACTCCTTGTGACCCTTTAAGTAGCTGCCTTTTGTCTTTACCCTGTTGTACAGTGTAGTGTCCTTACAAATGAGCTCATTTGTTTTGAATGGCTACAACAATGAGCCGAGCCCGAAACTCGGCCACTTTGTTGCCATGTTTTGTAGCTCATTTGTTTGTTTGACCGGAAGCAGAAGATACAGATACAGATAGAGATACAGATACAAAACAAAGTAACAAATACACGGAAAGGCTCCGCCGGACACATGTTTATGTAGCTGACAGTTAAGCGACATTTTAGCAAACATTTAAAGCTTCTAGCTAAATTTTGTTGGAACTTTTATATTCATTTTATTTTTGCTGCTAAATTTTATGCAATTTTTACAGCTTAACACTTAGCTGGAACTTTTAACATTACATTTTATTTCATTTTTATTTCATGGCTATGTCTGTGGCTAACAGCATAAAAGTAATATTAGGATAGCAGGTAAAAGGTGATCTGTTGAGCTGAGTGTGTAGGACTTAGGGATACTCTAATTTTTTTTTTTAAGACTGAAAATCGAACCCATGTGGTAGATATTTTCTGCAATTTATCTTGTTATGAAATAATCATCCCTTTACCTGAATTTTATTCAGATTTTTCGAAATGACTACAATATTTAGATTAAAGATTCGCAGAAGGCAAGATTAGATGCAATCAACTTAATAAATAGTAGTATTTAATAGTCGCTTCTCTGATCTGTTAAAAATTAAACTTTAGTATACACAACAGCAATCCACAAAGCTTAACCAGTTTTCCAAGATTCTTTGAAATATTTTAGTATAAAATTATAACAATTTTTTTACCTATTTTGCCGCTTCGTTTTA
>JBAMAX010002624.1:0-59913 GCA_037043745.1 Chymomyza amoena
ACTGTCTAGCTGGTACCTAAATCTACGCTATATTTAAAAGACTACAATATTATATGTTGATTACCTTCAACAAAAAAACAAATTTATTTTCGGAAGTGTAAAAATAATTATTTTGTTTTTTTAAATATAATACAAACTTTTGGTGAAAATATTTAATGAACATTTTTTTAAAATTTTTTATTATTTTTATATTTAATTAATTTATAAATAAAGTAAAATTTTAAAAAATTTATTGGTTAAACAGTATAAAATAAAATAAATTTTTTTTATCTTATTATATATGAAATATAAGCATAGAATATGTGCCCAAAAAAAAAAAATTTACATTGTGTACCGATATTTTGAAACGAAGAAGTTTTTTTTAACCTTTAGAAACTTATATCATATTGGTTAGGAGTGAATTCGAAAATATGAGGAATTAATTTCTTCAAATAATTTCATGCCTAATAAAAAAAATTTTTTTTTGTAATCTCTTTAAAAATAAATTTAAAATCTTCGGTTATACTCGTATGTAAACTTTGTATTTTTTAAATTATTATTTTACCAAATTTTGTATATATTAATAAAGTAATAAAAAACCAAAAAAAAAAAGTTTCAAAATGGCGAATATGACGTGCAAGATAAGGATCGTGACGGACCCGGGAAATAGTGCAAGGATACAGAATTAGAGACTTTACTGGATGAAGATGGTTGTAGAACGCAACAGGAACTTGCAAATTTATTGGGGGTGACTCAGAAAGCCGTTTCTCATCGTCTAAAAAGTTTAGGAATGATTCAGAAACTGGGACATTGGACGCCGTACGAGTTGAAGCCGAGGGACATCGAACGGCGCCTTGACCGGCGATGAAAAGTGGATACACTATGACAACTCGAACCGGAAAAAATCGTGAAGGCTTCCCGGCCATGCAACAACTACAACAGCGAAACCGAACATTCATGGCTCAAAATTGATGCTCTGTATTTGGTGGGACCAGCTCGACGTAGTGTACTATGAACTCCTACATCCAGGCGAAACCATTACAGGAGCCCTGTATCAGACGCAACTAATACCCCTGAGTCGAGCGTTGAAGGAAAAACGCCCGCAATACTCGGCAAGACACGATAAGGTCATACTTCTACATGATAACGTTCGGCCACATGTTTCCAAGGTAATGAAAACGTACCTGGAAACTTTGAAATGGGGCATCCTACCCCACCCGCCGTACTCTCCTGACATCGTCCCTTCTGATTTTTACTTATTCCGATTGATGACACATGGCCGAACAGCGCTTTCGTTCTTTCGAAGAAGCCAAAAATTGGATCAATTCGTGGATCGCGTCAAAAGAAGAACAATTTTTCTGACGAGGAATTCAGAAGCTGCCAAAAAGATGGGAAAAAGTTGTGGCTAACAATGGAAATTATTTTGAAGAATGAGTATGTAACGAGTTTTTTACAATAAAGCCTTAAATCATGAGAAAAAAAGAAGGTTTTATATTTGAACACCCAATATTAGTTTAAAAAAAATTTTTTTAATAATATTTTGTTATAAAAAAAATGTGGTTGAAAAATATTCAATAGTTTGGTCGCAAAAAAATGTAAGACCCCTTTTTGAAGTAAGTCTAAAAAGTGAATTTTTTAGGAAAATAGTTTTTTGATACCAAGACGTTTACTTTTTATTCTTTTTAAAAAACTTCAGTGTTTTTTAAAGATTATAGGATTACATTCGGTCGGAGAAATCTTTTGTTTATATACTTTTTTTTCGTTTTTTCGGTATAAAAAAGTCTTAATTATTTCTAAAAATTCTCAAAAATAATATTGACTTGCTCTTATTTCATTACATAAAGTTAATGAATAACCAATTTTTTCAAGTTAAGTTAGTTAGCTTAAGTAGTTCAACTTTTTATAAAAACAAAAATATAATTTTGCATTTAATTTGAACTCTTTTCCACCCATCACAACTCCTTTGTTCCAAAAAACACTTCCGCTGAACTTTTGGCCTGCTAACTCGATTCCAAAAGTGAAATGTCACAAAAACTTTTGTCCCAGCAAAATGTAAAGAAAATTCAAAAACTATTGATAAAAAAAAAAAAGCCAAAGTAATTTGCTATTACGATAATAAACATCAATATAATTTAACCACAAACATATTGCCTGGTAACCAGATAGAGAGAAAACTAGATCTACAAAAGGAAAAAAATGAAAACCATTCTAAAAAGTCAAACTGACAAAAGTTTTGCGCAAAAATCATAAAGTGCAAGAAAAGTTTGACACAAAAGGAAAACTTGTAAAAGCAGCAAAGAAGCCACAATTATTTATTCCTTTTTGCACTCTCTTTCGCTTGCTCTGCTTCTTCTCAGTTGGCTGTGATGGCCAAGAAATCGACTAACATCAATTTCAAAATGGCGTAAAAGTAGCTGTAATATTTTTTATCAAGCATTTGTCAGTTTTCCTTTTATTTGCATTGCGGTCAACCACAGCAACAACAATGGAAAAATATTACTACAGACATGCCGAGTGGTTTGTTTGGTAGCAAAAGTTTCCTTCAAGAACTTCTTGCTTTTGAGAGATTGTTAAAATTTAGACTGGCTCAAAGCCAGCAATGTACCAATCTGCTTAAATTTGGCCAACCTCTGGGAACTCTTATCATAGCCCAAACTATTCGCTACATAAACAATTCTGAAATGAAACGTATCTAATAACTTTAGGCGTATTTACGCAGTTTAAAAATTTCAGATCCATCCATAAATATTTGATATGCATAAAGCCAACCCACTGTAACCGGCATTAATAGCTCCCCCGGGTGGAGACTCATTTCTATTGTTAAATGTAATATTATCATAAAAAATCTCGCTTTTTAATATTTAATGTTAAATACTTATTTGAGTTTTTTTTGCAGCAACAACTTAATTAGCTTTAATTGGCTGTACTGGCAATTACATAATTAGATAAAGCTATTAACAAGGAGATTAATGATTTAATTTGTGGTAGCTTAATTTCTGAGGATTAACTGTGGCTGGCCGCAAGCTTAACAGCCTAATTTATTAAATAATTATAATGCATTTATTTTTGCCTATTCTGTGTATTAATTAAAATGTCTAATAAAGGTGAGTAGACATAACTTAATATCTTTCGAAGGTTTTTTGGTTCTGAAATTAAGTCATATATAGCAGATTTTTGCTGATATCGAAATATATTTTCTTCTTCCTAATTTTTAACGTTTTATAAACATTTTAATTTATTTTTTAAAGATTAAAAAATTAGCTATAGAGTTTAAGTAGTTAACAATTGAGATGGTAGAGATTGGCCAAAAGGACAAATCTTTATGCTGTGGAGATTTTTAGAATCAACTTGAAAATACCAGATAATTAAAAATGGCGTACGTTAAGTCGGGCGCGGACGACTTTGGGATACCTTGTACCACTAGCTTGCAGTAAAATCCAGTTCTTACACAAAAAACCAAAATAAGAAAAATTTTTAAGCAAAAAAATTTTTTTTGACCGATCGTTCCTATGGGAGCTATATGAAATAGTCAACCGATTTCGATCAAATGTGACACAGTGCTTCAATACCTTAAAGAAGATCTGAATGCCGAACTTAGTTCAAATATCTTTACAAAACGGACGAAATACAACGATTTTTGTATAAAAAATGTTTTTTTGGACCTATTGGTCCTATGGGAGCTATATGATATAGTCATCCGATTTTGATCAAATGTAATACACTGCTAAGGAACTATAAAAAACTTACGTATACCAAATTTGGTCGGTACATCTTAACAAACAAACGAAACACAACAAATTTTGTTCAAAAATCGATTTTTCGGAAGATCGGCCCTATGGGAGCTATATGATATAGTCAACCGATTTTGTTCGAATTTGGCACATTGCTAAAGTGCTCTAAAAAATTTCCAAACGCCAAATCTGGTTACGATATCTTTTTAAAAAAACGAAATATAGCGAATTTTGCTTTAAAAAAGTTATTTTGGGCGATCGGTCTAAGGGAGCAATATGATATTCAGTTTTTGGTTTTTTGTGAAGGAACCGGATTTTATTGCAAGCTAGTGGTACAGGGTATCCCAAAGTCGTCCGCGCCCGACTTTCCGTACGCCATTTTTTTTGGTTGTAGTATTAATAAAGAACCTTTAGAAAGTGACCGAATGCTTCCTTTTTTTAAATCTTAATTTTTTAAAAAATTATTCAACTATTTTTATTTCTCTAATCTTTGTAAAAAATGCCAACATTTTTAAAGGTGCAGAGATTTAAAAAAACTTTTAACAAAAAATACAATTTGTTTAGTCATTTTTAGAAGGAAAGATCTGAAAGTAATCCACCTAGGCGTCCACTCAAAGATTTTGGATTTTTTTCGATGTTTACATTTTTCCCAGCTTCTCACGGTCTTTTTCTACGCATAAGTTTCTGATCGGATCGTATACACGTTTTGCTTATGATACCCTACAGAAAAAAGAAAGGAGCCGCTAACTTTGGACTAAAAATTAAAAACTTCTGCCGTTGTTTTTGTGCATAGTGTTCTATGACTGAAGTTGTTTTTAAATTCCTTCTTTTGAAAAATCTTCAATTCCAAAACAACTCTAATTTTTTCAATTAATTTTAAGGTGCTTACCCTGTATTTTTAAACTATCCCTTAGCTTCGGAACTTAAAAGTGGTTTTAAATTTTTGTTTTAGTTTTTATTTATATCTCGTGAATAAAATCTCTATCGACATGAAAGATAACAAATTATTACTGGTCTTAAAAAAGTCGAAAACGAAACTTCTCTGCTTCTATGACATTTTCCCTGAGTCGAGCACTACAAGATTACAAAATTTGTTCAGATTTTTTGGTTTAAAGCAAGACCCTTCCGGAAATGCGAAAAATCTTTCAAGTCATTTTGTGAAGAATACATGTTGGGCGTATGCTCAAAAGCATCTTAAACTGTCAAAACTAATAAAAAAATTATTAAATTATTAAAATTAAAATCCCTACTTTCGCCCACCATTTTCCCTACGCTGCTGGTGACTTTCTGACTGTCCGACATCTACGCTGTTCCAACTTCTGTACATTTCTTTATAAATATAATTTTAAAAAGCTTATTTCGCTTATTATCCTTGCTTTCTCTTGAAGCTTCTTATTGTTTCATTATTTACTAAACCTACTAAACTATCCTTCAGACAGCTTATCTAAATAAATCCCCAATCCACTCAGCTGATAGTAACTTAAACACTCATAAAGCACAGTGAAATTATTGGAGCGCGACTCCTTTGGAAAAAAAAAATCAATTGCAATAAATCACAAAGTGCGCTCACAATGAAGTTAAAGTAAATAAAGGCTATGTATACCCTGCCCCTCGGGCCACGCCTCACCAACTACACCCCTCCGCTCTATGAACAAATGGAATGGAATGCAGCTAACAAACTTTAAGATTTAGATGCTGGACAAAGGAGACAGGCAAATGAAAAGACGCACAAGCAATAACAATTTATATGACCAGGCTGGATGACAACAACAACAAGTGTAAAAGTGTGAAGAAGTGCGAAAGGCATAGAACTCGGGAATACCCTACCACTATACTTTCCAAAAATGTTATTGTAGTTTTTGAAATGGTATTCGATGACTAATTTTTCTAATAAGCCAAAGTTTTTTGATTGTAAGGTTCACTGAGGCCCTATGCGCCACTGGGAGTCACGGATAGCAGAAAAAGAAGAAGGTTCTCATGAGTGCTTAAAAATTGATCTCCGGTCTTTCAGGCAATATGTCATCATCTACATACAGTCAAAAATTTAGGAGTAAAAAAAATCGTATCAAAATATGCCAAAAATATATTTTTAGCTTCAAACTTTTTAATCGATAATTATAATTAACAGATCGATCAATAGACTGTTGATTAAAAAATGGATAGAGTATATTCGGCTTGAGATTTTAAAATATGTGTTTCTTTTGTTTTTTAACTTAAGAAGACATCGTAGCTCTTTCGAACTGTGATATTTTCAAAAAGTTCAAAAACAATAAAAAATCTCTATAACCAACGTTCTCCAAAATCGCCGGAAGAAATGTCTAAAAAAATATAGTAACCGTAACTCCTAAGTTATATTTACGAGTATTTGCTATAGCCTAAATATGAATATTTTATACTTTTTTTTTCGAAAAAGGGTTCCTCACAAGAGGTGGGGCACTGCGACCAAAACGTCTTTTGTACCATACCCTTAAATTAAAGCAAAAGAGATTTCGCATGAATAGCAGTTGGTTTTTTGTTGGTATTGACCTAAGATGGAAGGAGACCTACGATGGAAGTGGAGATGTAGTCAGTGTTACCATCCACTTCTATTTTATACTTAAAATATTAAAAAAAAAAATTTTTGGTTAAAAAAAACTTGGCCAATCCTTTAATTTCATATTATAGCCAAAAACACATTTTACCTTAGCTATAAATCCAAAATTTTTTAATTTATTTATTTTTCCTATATCTTAAAAAGTTTTTATCTAATCTCAAAAAATTGTTAAGTCATTTTCATGTAACATAAAACTTCGAATATATAACTTTTATAGAGTGTATACACCGCATGAAACTGCCACTTCAAACTAAGAACAGGCGAATATACATGGACATACTGCGCAAGGATTATGTGCACGTCCTTGACTTATATTCTCCACTACACTATTATTCATACAGACAAGATGACAGTCGGACATGGCACAATCACTTTCCGCAATAATAATACCAAAGATTTTGATATAAACAACTAATGGTCCGACACGCCCCCTTTTTGCCTGTTATACACATACCACAAATCTATAATACCCTTGACCCTATAAATACAGAGTATAAAAAGAAAACGTGTCGCAATGAAGCTTAACCAACGACAATCTAGCATAGTGACCATTTGAAAGCTATAGCAAAATCTAAGGATTTCAGAGGGGGGATGAGAGTTCTGGGGGATAGACGACCAATAAAAGGTGCGACAACCTTGGTGAAGACAAGAGCATTTAGAAATTAATGATAATTGACACAATAAACGACAAGTTGAGCTGCTCTGCTGTTGATGCTCTAAACGTCACAGGGATTGCCGCCATAACAACAACAACAACAACGACGACAGCAACAAACCCAACAACAAGGTAAGAAACAACATTCAAGATGAAATGAATGATGCAAAAAGGGAGTGGGCAGAGGGAACAGGGGGAGAAGAGCAATAATAGTCAATGACATTAGAAGCCAATAAATAAGGGAATGAAAACAAACAGCAAAGCATACGTGCGGCATTAACAACGCGGCGTATGCGCAACGTGACTGTTACTTTGACTGGCGGAGCAAGTAACGGAGAAGTAACGGAGATTCTAGCTATAACGTTAACTGTAACTGAGACTCTAACGGTGAATGCGATTGCTGGCAAATGAACAGCAAGTGAATTAGAAAATGTACGAGCTCGAATGCCACAGCGCACAAATACATACTTATTTACTCAGTAGTAAATACATGTACACACACACACACACACGCACGCACACAGCCAAACACACAAGTCACATTTTACGCTTAATTACTTTAAAATGTAGATTTTGGTTTGAGGCAATGAAATATTTTAATGCTCTTTAATTTATGGTCTAGAATGGTTTCTCGTGACGTTTGGATGGAGTAAAAAAAGTATGTCTAGAAGTTGGGTCTTGAATATACTTTTTGATGGGCATAACAAGCCGAAACACTTGGAAGAGGCAAGTTGAAGCCGAACTGAGAAGCTCCGGAAAAAAGTGAAAGTAAAATCGAGCACCTAACCCTAAACAGGTTTCAATGGCAAAATTTTTAGTAGTCCTATTTTCCTCTTAGGATAGGGTTACGATGTGTCCGTTTGCTCGGTTTATTGCAGAAATAGGGCCGTAGAGAGAATATCCGGACCCCGATGGAAATCTCCGATCCGGGCCCCTATCAATTTTTCTTAGTTCATGAAAATACGTAAAATTGTTGATACGTGTGTGATCAACATAAAAAAAAAGTAAAGAAAGGATTTCTGAGAGAATTGATGATTTGATAAAATCGTAATAATAATAATAATAATTTCATTAAAACTCCAATGCTGATCTAAAAAAAAACGTAACTCAAAGTAGCTCGAATTTTTTATTAACTAAGTTAGCCTTACATATGATTCACAATAACCGTCAAGATGCTTAAAATTTTATAATATCATCAAAGTCGTGTTTTCTTGCTAAATCAGATTCCAAATACAAAGTTGCCAATCCTGAGTCTCGATTCTGAGTTGAACGATAATAGTGTTTTATTCTTGAAAAACACTGAACTGAAAAACTTCCCGAATGACTCTCGAGTCCGGGCCCCTCCGAGAGCTCCGGGCCCGGAGCCTGTGCAGAAAATTTCTCTTTTGAAGATATCTTTTACCAAGTATTTAAGTATATTTTTACGAAAACAAGCCTCCAGTTAAGCGCATATTGAACATTTTTGAGTGATTTCCAAAAGAATGCCAGAATGTGGTAATTATGCAGATTGTGCGGATTTTTTAATTCAAATGGAAGCCTAGCACCTATAGTCAACGAGGACTGACAAGTTTTGGTTTGCCCATTACAAGTCTATAACACTCTTAGGACTTGGTGCCTGGTACAAAAATTGCGTAATATTTAATATAAAACACATATTCCAAAACACAAGGCAACAAATAATTCATCGCATGATCATAGAGATCATTATTTGCTGTGACTGTTGTTGCCCTCAGGTGCGGATCTAGGATTTGGTCATGGGTTATTTACTTCGTAGAGTATGTATATCTGAGCTCGCAAAAGACTTAATTCCAATTATTCGATCTTTTGAGGGGGTCCGGACCCGAAAACCACCTCCGTGGATCCGCCAAAGTTATACCTTTATACATAATATTGAAGGCGTGAAATATATAGATTCAATTGGCCACCTGAAAGTCTTCTCTTTAAAAGATAATTTTCTATTTTGACTTTTCGAAATGCTATTCAACACAGCATCACCAGCTTTCTCAAAACATACGCAGGATCCGCTTAAAGCGATCGTGTGTGAATATCCCGAATTTTATATTCAATATGTCACAAAAAAAAAGGAGATGTAGCCTGTGAAGAACCGATTGCTTTTGCTCGAAAAGCTTTGAGTGTGAGGTCTAGCTTTTTTCCACAATTTTTTTGTTATTATTTAATTTATAATCAGGTAAAAATCATCCAAATAATGATACAGACATACACACAAATTATTATAAATTAAGTATACACCTTGAGGCTATATTAATATAATTCAAAATCAAAATTGCGTTTGTATCATTCAAGTACTAAACTGCGATCTTAATTCGGTCCTTGAAGGCCTTAAAAGCTGGTTACTTACCGAAATCCTGAGATAATATCTAAGCTCGAATTCATTTTAATGAAGAGAACATGTCCTGAGTTCGAGTCCGTAATACTTTAAAGGGTCTGAAGTCTTACCGAAATCCAGTATATATCCGTTCGATTAAAAAAAAACATATTCACATGATTCATTGTCGGAATAATTTCACCCACTATGGACGTAAGGGCTCCTTCTGGCCGCTTTCGATATATCATCTGCATAACAACCTACTGAATTTTTTTTTAATGTAAATGTTTCAAGCTCCTAAAGCTACAGCGGCGCTGCCTAGCTCTCTGAGAGCTTGGAAGTGAGGGAAACGAGTTCCGAGGGGCTGCCAGACTCAGCTGGATCACGTTCATAATCGATGCTGCAGCAAACAGTAAGATTTGGGCGATTGGCTTCCCACATGAACGCTTGTCAACGCACCTGGCCGGGATCGGAATTTTTTCAGCGTCTTCTCCAGTCTGCCTGGATTTCATCCTGCAACCCACTGATTCGTCTGTTTGGAGCGTGCTGTGATACCAGACCTCGATTTCTCGGAGGTACGAGTAGTCTTCATCCCCAAATCTGGCGGCAGGCCAATAGATACATGGCCAAGTCCCACAGATCGACAATCAGTCCAACATCAATGCCTGTGAAAACAGTTCGAGAGACATTGACTTCGGCCTGCACAAGCAGAGATCAATTGCAAGCCACGTAGGCCGTTGTATCCAATGCAGCTTGCTTGCTCCAAGTGGAGGCTCAACAGAGGTTCCTTTGCACCACCTAGCTTTATGCGCATTCCTGGATGTCGATGGTGCTCTCGACAATACCGACTTCGGTTCTATCTCAAGAGCGTTGGCACGTATGAATCATAGATTCACACCAGATTGCATGGATCAACACGAGACATAACTTCATCTCTAAATGGTACAATATTGCATGCTTAAGAATCGTAAAAGGTCGTCGCGTAGAATCAGAATTCACTCATCACGTTAAACTGAAATATTTCAAAATCCCAACGAGATGGGTCAATTCTGACGGTTTCGGATTCTGCAAATTTTTTTGGAAATTACCCTTAGCTTACCAACAACTAAAGCATGTTGGACTGTTTTAGCATTCTAGCCTCCCATTTATATGCGTTATTGCTAGTCTTTCGTTCACTGAGGTATTTCCTAGGTTGTCTCCTTCCATCAACAAGTTGGCTTCCGAATTGCCACCTTTCAGTTACACTTACTGTCACTCACTTGGCATTTCAATCATGATTCCTGGAAGACGGTTATGTCATCATTACATTTTTGAGGGTGTCCCTAAATTAAGTTGGAATCTGAGTCTTTGTACTTCAAATGTAAATAAGGTAACCTTTCCAAGAATTCTCAAATTTGCGCAAAAAACATACCATACATACACTACTTGATGGAAATAGGCTCAGACCAGGCGTCTACCAGAGCTCAGGCTAAAGTCGGTCTACGTTTTTTTTTTGCAGAGTATAAGGACCTCGGCATTTTCAGAGAAACCTTGATGGATTTTCCAATTGGACAGCGATTTTTACTGCTTGTTTGTTTCATGCCCCTCAATGCGCTCTATTAATCAAAGTAAACACAAGTTGTGGTTGTTGTTGTTGGTGCTGCATTTGTATAGGTGTATATGTGTACAGTGTGTGCCTGTATGAGCCTATGTATGCGTGGGTTTGCTGCTGAGCCATTTAATGATGGCGTCTATAAAATGGCTACCAGCACGTATGCGCCATGTTGACTTTTATTAAAATAATTAAAACTGATTTCCTGTTAATTTCACAAATCATTATTAGCAACAACAACGATATTATTATCATTATCATCAAGGCGATCAACTTGAGTAATTTAACGCCACTTCAATTTGCTTATATAGGTACTCACTATATATATATATATATAGATGTAAATGTATGTAGGTATATCTATATTTATTTTCGTTTATCATTCAGGACTTTGCCATTCAATTATGGCACAAACAAAACGCTTGAACGTGACTTGTGGATTTTTTGGTTGTTGTTGTTTGCTGTCACTTTGTGGATAGTTGTTGTTGTTGTAGTGGTTGCCGTGATTGAAAGTTTCTTGAGATTTTCACATGCCGCGTTGGCATTAAACGCATGTTTATCCAAATTAGTAATTAATTAACCAAAATCCAATTATTAAGCAATTAAAATGTATTTAGCTGCCAAAGACCAAAATTACTTTGAGTTTGGCTCAAAAACTGCAAGCTGTTGTTGTTGTTGTTGTTACGCCGACTAATCAAAAAATCCTTTGTATTAAGTTGAGACCGAAAATTTCAAATCAATATTGCACATATGCCGGATAGCAGTGGAGCAAAACCCTTTTGGCAACCAAGTTATTACCAATAGCCTGTAACTAAGCCACAAATTCTTTGCCTATCCTAAGGCCAAAATATGAGCTCATAAGCTTCAAAAACAAAGCAAAGCCGAGGCAAGCCAAAACTTTGAATACTTTGTGCCTTGGCAGAGCAATTCAAAAAGATGCCGCAAATGAAAAGGGGTTAGAAGAAGTGCTGCCAGTTGGCAGAAGAGGGTGTCGGGAAGGGGCCAGGGGGCTTTATGTGCCAGCAGCAGCAGCAGCAGTTGAACCTGCAGCAAGTCTTATGATCAAATAGTTCGATGAATTTTCAATAAAGTTTTGTTCAATTTTTGCATTTTGCCAATTGCCAAGTCTTGCGGAATGATTTAAGCCAAATATGAGCATTTTTGAAGAGTTTCATGCTGGAAAATTGTAAGAATAAAAATGGAGAGTAGGTCAAATCATTCAAAATCGTGAACGTTTGTTTATGATATTTTTACGTGATTGCGGAAAATATAAAAAAAGAAGTCATAAACAAAAAAAAAATATATATAAAACTTGTATGCTTTGGTGGAATTTATTCTTGTAACGATGAGCTGAAGGCCATTCATGGCTTAAAATTTAAAGATAGCTTAGAAATATTAAGTATACGTAAGTATAAATGTTGATGCCTTTATATTTTAACAATTTAAAGGCTATTTTAATGACGTCCAACTTTTTTATAGGTACATCACCAACATAATGATTCCAGGCACAAAAAATTTACTTTATCTAAAAGAGAATTTGACGACTTAAATTCTTTGAAACATTTAGAAAAATTTTAAAACATGGGGATAATTTAAAAAAAAAACCGATTATTATAACCCTTGATCTTAAATATCTAGCAAAGAGGTCATAATATTAATTTTAACTTTAAAAGTTGATGAGCTTTTAATTTGTCAAATCCGAAGTTTTATTCTTTTTTCGAATTTTAAAATTAAATAAAAATTTTAATTTTATTACAATTTTTTTTTAGGTAATTTCATATTTTATCTATCATATCATCGCTTCAATATTCGCTTACAAGATATGGATTGTAAAAGACAAATCTGAAGACGAAAAAAACAATTTTTAGCTATCGATAACTCGATAAATAGTCTGACTTTTTCGATCAAATTTGATGCTTTTTTGTCATTTATGATTTTCTCAGTAAATTTTCAAACATTTATAATATGGAAGGGTCACTTTTGAATTTTAAATTAAAGAAACAAAATGATGAACAATTAAAATTTTTTTTTAATTTAATTTTTTATCTATCATGGAAAAAAGAAACGCTTCAATATCTTTATTCGCTTAGGAGATATGGATTGTAAAAGACAAGTCTGAAGATGAAAAAACGAATTTGTAATTATCGATAACTGGATAGATAATCAGACTTTTTCGATAAAATTTTGTGCTTTTTAGTCATTTTTGTTTTTTTCAGTGAATTTTCACGCAATAAATGAAAATGTCACTTTTGAATTTTAAAATTTAAGAAATAGAATTATAAAAAATTAAAATTTTTTTGCAATTTTATATTTTATCTATCATGGAAAAAAAAGCTTCAATATCTTTATTCGCTTAGGAGATATGGGTTGTAAAGGACAAGTCTAAAAATTAAAAACTGAATTTTCAGATATCGATAACTCGATAAGTAATCAGACTTTTTCGATCAAATTTATTGCTTCATTTATTTTCGCCGATATTGGTATAAAAAAAGTTATACCAACTATCAAACTAATTAATGGTTTAAGCGGAATAGTCGAAGGAGGGTAAAACATCAAAAAATGTACGTAAAAATGAGAAACCAAATGTTTAGTTATCGATAACTCGATAAATAATCAGACTTTTGCGATAACATTTGGTGCTTCAGTAATTTTCGCCGATATTGGTATAAAAAAGTTATTTTAATTACAATATTTATAATTTAAGAACGGCTAGGCTACCAACATTCCAACTAAAGGCCCACCCTATATTACAAATTTAAATCAATTACCGATACAATTAATAGTTTTAGCCTAATTGTTGAAAGAGGCGAAGAGAGATCGATAGCTATCCTCCTAAACGAATAATGCTTGAGCACTGTGTAGGTAGCCGCAGAAGAGGTCGACCAAAGCTGAGATGATTGGATGGGGTCGATCAAGATGCTGAGGATTGAGGACTGAGATGTTGGAGAACACAAGCCCGAGATCGCGAAGAATGGAGGCGAAAACAGGCAAAGACCCGACCAGTGTTGTCTCGCCAATTATGATGATGATGGCGATGAAAGAGGGGAATACATCATCATATTTCATAGTCTTCTAATAATCTAGAAATCACCAACAAATCAAGAAAACTCACCTTAACCATTTTTGAATATAAATTCCTACAGTTCCCATAGCAAATCTCAGCTTTATAATAACTCCTTCCCTTTTAAATCACAATACCAAAAATTTATTTTTATTCATTTCATTCTTTTAAATCTGTAAACTGCATTGCCTAGGAGCTGTCTGCAATAACCTTATTCCCTGATTTTCCTTTCATCCACTGAAGCTCCTCTGCTTCGAGCTGCCTTCAATAAAAAAGAAAAACAAAGAAAAGCAATACACAGTAAAAACAATACGAGCAAAGCAATGTAAAAGAGCTCAAGCGTTGGTCAGAGCACCAACCGAAAAACCAAAAAGACACCAAGGACTCAACGGTTTTCCCGAAACTCCTTTAACCCAATCCAAGTGTGGGTGTGTGGGAAAATGCGTTGATGCGCAGAAAACCGGAAATGAAACTTTTGCCAATTGAATTATGGATATAAAATTGCACTTTACTTTGTGCTGTGACCATGTGAGTGTGCGTCCAAGTAGGAAGCTCCAGTTCAAGTGCGTCCTGCTTCTACATCGTAGATATTTTTAGTTCGGGTTTTTGGCTGAGCTTCAATTTGACTTGTTTGATTGTTTTGGCTTCGAATTGCCAAAGGTTTGGGTGAAATTTTCCCATTTTGCCCTTAGGTTGCTTGCATATAAATATGCTCAAATGTATAGTTTTTTTTTGTTCTACGAGAGCAGTTTGTAAAGTAATTAAGCTAGAGGAAAGAAAACAAGAAATATGGGCACCATTTTGATGATTTTTTTTTCCCCGAACCATTTTAAGCGACTTTTTGCTGTCAAAGTAGCTGACACCCTATGGGAATTTAAGCGGACAACTTTAGCATATTCACAAAAATAAATAAAATACACGATTGTGCCTTGGAAGATTTGTGTTTTAAAAGATAAGATCGTAATTAAATTGAACCACGTTTTTTGGAATGGAACCATTGGAACTCTGCACCGGAATATCATTTTTGATGATATCCGTCCAGAGCGACCAAGAGCAGCAAAAATCCAAAGCAAAAAAATTTTACGCACCTCACAACCAGTCATATTTGCGTTTACTAAGGGTTGACGAAAAATGATAACCATTGAAACGGAATGTTTGTCGATCTTTTTTTATAGTTAACTATAATTAACTATCTATGCCATTTATGAATCCTTGATCCATTAAAATGCACGAGAGGCAAATAAATAGTCGAAACATTGAATTTCATCTGAGGTATATCATCGAAGAAGACTAAGATGATGGCAGATTTTTGCTTTCTTTTTAAATATATCGGAAAAAAAAAGTAAGGCCTGCCCATAAAATGGGCAGATAGGCTATATCAGAAATTGGTAACGCTTTGAATACTGCAGCCTGGATACATATTTACTAGCCGACCTATTATTAAGGAGTTGATTTGCATTAAGGATGACTTGATATCATATTTAAAAATATATCCAAATTTTCTGTTTTTTATTTTCATATATCTTGGTTTCTTTTCAAATAAACTGTTTTGTTTCATTTATAAGGCGGAACATCATTAATTAATTAATGGATCGATTTATTCATTTCTACCAAGTGGCACCGGACAGATATTCAAAAGCTTTGGACTTCTCAAAATTTTTTTGTAACATTCCGAACATTAGTCGAGTTATCATTACGTAATAAATATTATGCTCTACAAGAAATATTGCAATTCGCGAAAAAATTGTTCCTGAACATCCCTTTATCATCCTACGGCAAAGTTTATTTCATTTTTTCGATATCGATGTTATATTGTAAAGCTCCCGTTGAGAAGCTTTTCCAGTGAGGACCTCGAAAAAAAATTTTAATGGATTCGTTTGTTTATAAAGATTTCGTTAGCAAATTTGGTATTCGGAAGTTTTTTATAGCTCCCAAGCAATTTACCAAACTTAATAAAATCGGATGACAATATAATATCTTCCAAAAATTCGAGTTCGCATAAAATTCGCTGTTTTTTTTGTTTAAGAAGGTGTCGTGTCCAAATTTGGCGTTCAGCATTTCTTTAGAGTACCCAAGCACTGATTCAAAAAAGAATAAAAATTTGAACGCTTTTGCCTAATTACAAGGAGACCAAATCCCAAGTATAGCTATCCTTACCAGCAAAAATGTAATATATTTAATAATATTAAAGTACAATCACAGAAAAAATATATATACTATCCAATAGCTTTAACGCCAAGGCGAAATTGGCAACAATATATACCTCCTGTGGCTTTTATTTTGAAATCATGTCGAGCCTTAATGACCTTGACAAATCATACTTTGTGTAAGTTGTAAAAAATTGAAAGGACCCTTGTACTTGTGCTTTGCTCTAAAAGTTAATCTTAAAAAAAAATTATATTTTTCTTCACCAAATTAATGCCCTTAATGGATCCACTACTTTTCAGCCTGCCCTCGTTTTTGCTTTCCACTTTTTGTTTCATAAATTGATTTTGTTTTATTTTTGTATTTGATTTTCAGACTTATTTGTCTTTGCTTGTGAATTTGTTGTGTGTTTTGATTTTGTTGTAATATACAAATTACATTTTCCATTGCATTTAATTTAGACATTTTTTGTACGTTTTGTTTTTTTTTTTAATTTGTAATTTTTCCAATTTCAATTTGAGTTTATTTTGAGTTATTTTATCTAAATCAAGCATTTGCAGAAAGTTATTCGTTCAAAAATATTTGATGAGCTGTTTTGTTTTGTATAATTTACTTGAAATAAATGAAGTACATCAAGGACATGGGCATAAAATATGCCTGTATGTTGCTTATATAAGTTGCTTACCTGGCCAGGATATCTTAATAATGGAAAATAACCAAGCAAAGTCTTAAGCACAAGCAATTTGTTAAAACGGAAAATATATTTGCAGAACTTGGTCGATAGAACCTGAGAAAAGGAGCCAAGAAAAATTGCCAACCCAGATTTAGGCAATTGACATTTGGCAAGACAAGGCGAAAGTGGCAAAGATAAGCAGTAAACAACAATCAACTCGAAAGCGTCGAATTAGGAATACTCTATATTAATCAGACTACTTTCAAGAAGTAATTTAGAGAAAATTAAAGCCCGAAAAAATTTTGCAATTATACCAATTCGAATGTTAATTATGAATTAAAAAAATTAATGTTATAAAACTCTAAATAAAATTTAAGCATTCGGCTTGATAAATAATTATGATCGTCTTGTAGATCCTACTTTTTAGAAAACTCCGTATTAGAAGTTTTAATATTCGAATAGTTCTTAACTTGGTAAACCGGAAATAAGAGCACCCATACAATGTTGACGTTGACCTTGGCCCTGTTACTAAAAAATTCAATTTCTCACAGCTTAAACAAATTTTAAGATTTCATATAGTATAGAAGAAAATATGTATATTTTAAATTGAAACATTTTGTGCTTAGAATTCAAAATTTTATTAGGCCCTTTAGGTCTGGAAGTAGCATCGATGTTATATCGATACATCGATATTTTATATTTTTTCAGATCATCGATAATTTTTTTTCGATTAGTTATCTCTTGTTTTTTTTGTTTGTTCAATTTTATTATTTGAAAGTACTTATATAACCAAACCAACAGATGACCTACTCTGAATTAAATTAAGCATTCAAAAAATAGCCGCCACATGAACTTCGATGTATAGAAGCTATTAAATATCGAAAACATCGATGTTGGCCAACAAATGTTTCTTCAGCACTAATGGAAATTTTTTTTTTTTTTTAGTTTTGTTGACCGAATTTCTTACCAATATCCGTCGCTAACAGAGCTAGGCGAAATATCGAAAAACCTAATTTTCGAGGGCTTCGAATATCGTTCACAGCTTAATTCTCTGACAACAGTTGTCATGAAGACCACTAAAAATTTATATGATGGGTCCAAAAGCCAGAACTGGGACACTGTGAAAAGTCATAGCTAGAAACACTCCTTCATCCCGTAGTAAACTAATATTCATGTCCATATCCCACCCACAAATCCGACGCAACCTCCGTATAGAGTATAACAAGCAACAAGCAGCACTTTGAGCCCATACATAACAAAAGTATACACATAAGTATATAAGATACATATATCATGACTATCTGGGCAACAGCCAAAATCACAAGACTGTAGAATTTAAGCTTTAAATGTCATCCAACTCAAATGTCAATGTAATTTCAGCACAATCTTCAAACGATAAAGTAACACACAGTCCAACAACAACAACAAATGGAATTCTCAGTGTGAACGATGTGTGGAAAGTTATTTCAATCTTTCGCAAAGCCAATTCTAGTAGAAGGAATTCATCTTGACAGTCAAAGCCTCGAATTTCGAAGATGCCTAGATTTAAGTCGTTGGTTGAGTGAACTTGGTTTGGGTTGATACACGGACACTAAGAGTTAAAGTATTGAAACATTTAATTTTTTATGTAATTAATTAGATTGATAGAAGCAGCTAAATTTGCAGTGTCGCCGAATAACAGATGTTTCTGTCAATTGGAAGTAGTTTTGAGGCGTTCAAGGAATTGCAGATTTGTGACTAGACGTTAGACTTCCTATGAACATGCATTATATCTACGTAGGCTGGGCTGTTTAAAAGATCGTGGGCTGACCCATATATGACGTTACAGGTAGCAACTGAAATCCACATTGAATTTTAGTTCAGTACAATCTTTCAAAAGATTCGTTTGTAACATTTGACATGACTGTCGGACTATTCAGGATAGTTGAGATACACCATTTTGAAGTTTGATTAAGCTCACTAATAACGAATTTCATGTGTTTAGTTATAACCATTGCTCATTTGGCGAAAATAAATACCAGACTTGGCTTGATAAACATCTATGTCGGACTCTGTCACCAGCAAAATCTAATGTGATAAGACAGTGGTTTTCAAAATTGAAGTATGTTATCAAAAAAAAGCATCCATAAGACGATGCACGTCAGTGGACGCCCAAAAGGGCTGTTACGGACGAAAACATCAAAAAAGTCCACAATAATAATTTTGGATCATAAAGTGAAGTTGATCGAGTTTTCCGAGAGTATGAAGATATCAAAGGAACGTGTTGGACACATCGTGCAAGAATATTTGGACATGCGAAAACTCTGTGCCAAGTGGGTGCCGCGCAGGCTTACAATCGACCGTATCACAAATCAATAAAAACGATATTGAATTTGGCTTCGAATTGCTTCCGCATCCACCGTATTCTGCAGATCTGGCCCCCAGCGTTTTTTCCTGTTCTCAGACCTCAAGAGAATGATCGCTGTAAAGTAGAGAGCTCCAATGAAGAGTTGATCGCCGAAACGGAGGCCCATTTTGAGGCAAAAGAGAAATCGTATTTTTAAAATTGTGTACGAAAAGTAAGCAGGATCGCTATAATCGGTGTATCGCCCTCGATGGAACTATGTTGAATAATATAAATCGAATTGCGCCAATAAAGCAAATGTGTTTTATATAATGTTAGCCTAAGTAACTTTTCAGAACTTTTCATAAATTTTAATCGGTCCAAAATTTTTAATTTTGATAGGCGATTGATTTCTATTACGTACGAAAATTTTTTATTGATTTCGTTGGCTGGGATTTTTAAAAATATATTTATGTATATGAATACTTGAAGCTACATTTAGGTATACAAAATTTTTTAATTATTTATTTTAATTTATAATTTACCACAATTTTTATAAAAAATGTTCGTATAAAAAACCAAAATTCAATGCTGCATTAGACTTAATGATTGAGCAGACGCTTAGCCTTTTCATAAAATTTGTGTTGAAGAATAAATAAAAAAGATCTCTAAAAATAAGATAGCAGCAATATTTGGCATTGCACATTATTTGGCCAGTCAAAATTTAAGCCAAGATGCAAATAATCCCTTAAGCTTTTGAAATGTTATATTTAGAAACAATTAAAAAATTTATTTGCAGACTATTTCACTATTTAAAAAAATGTTAACCCTTTTTTAAACTCGTAAACTTATTAATGTTCAATTAAACTACAGCGCCTGAAAATAAAATGACTAAGTAAAAATTTAAAAAATCATGCCGACTTACCTGCATATAAAGTCAAATTTTGTTTTTTTAAATTATCATTTGCTTTATAGCAAAATTATAACATGTTGGCAATATACACAATACAGTTTACAAATAACCAATTAGTAATTTGGCTACAGGGCATCAAAAAAAAATTACTACACACTTAAAAAAAACGTAAAAAACACACACCAAAGCAGAACAAGCTTCTTTTAATTCAACACACAATAGACATACCGCTTGCACTTATTGACTTCATTGCATTTTAGAAATTGAAACCATAGAGGAAAAAGAGATCAATTTTTGCTCTCTGCCCACACACATACACTTGCACTTTTTACATTCACCGTTTTCGCTATGCGAAATTTCCATTTCCCTTCGTTTTACACTTTTCTCAGCAAACATTTATGCGCATTTTAATAATTTGTATGACTTATTTAAAACAATGCCGGGTATTAGCTAATTTTTTCCATTTTAACACTTTTTTGAAACGCGTAATAGATCGCGCTGTGCACACGCACATACTTTTGCACTTTTTACATTCACCGTTTTTTCAATTTCCCTTGATTTTACACTTTTCACTGCCAACATTTATGCGCATTTTATTAATTTCTTCGATTTATTTAAAACAATGCCGCGTATAAGCTAATTATTTACAAGTATTGCGATTATTTCACTATTTTAAAACATTTTAACACTTTTTTGAAACGCGCAAACTTATTAATATTACATTTAACTGCAGCGCGTGACTTACCGTGGCAAAGACTGCGATTTACTAATTTTTATTCTCTTTTGTTTTACTTTACTCTAGATCGCGCTATGCAAAGGAGGTTGCCAAAAGTGTTATACACTCAAGTGTATAACACTTGTGAACTGAAGTCAACTTCAGCAGAGACACAGAATATGCGTGTGCGAAAAATATGAAAGAGTTCAATGCCAAGCAGCACATGATGCAAAGAATATAAGGTGCCGCCAAACAATCGGATCGGGTTCAGGGAAATACTGGACCAAATTTTACATGGCTATAAAGACTTACCCAAAATTAAACTCACATACATTTGGTTACTGTGTTTTAAAAAACAAAAAAGTTTTTTAAACTATAACTATTCTCAAACAAAATTGTATTGCAACATCGCTCTGTAATGAACTAACATACAAATGTTAATTAACATTTAAGAATGCAGGCATACGCAAAAAGTAAGAACAACTTTTTTCGTTTTGTGAATATCGCAACTAAATTTTTGTGACTTTAATTTAATGCAAATCATTACGTTTGTGTGAAGTTTGACTCAAATTGGTCCACTATTTCATATAGCTAACATACAAAAAGTGAACCAGAGAATTTCATTTTAGCGCTTGTTGGTACGGGCGGGCGGCCCCAAACGATGCGAAATGTTGCTTCTATTTTTGGAACAAGGAGGCTCCGTTTATTTGCAAAGTTGTTGTTCCTCCAAGATGTAAAATAGACTAATTTTTAGAAGGATTGCGATAAAGTGTTGATGGATCATTGGCAGTGGCGGATTTAAGCAACAGGCAACATAGGCTGAAGCGTAGGGCGGCAGAATTAAGGGGCGGCAAAATTTGAGTCACCTTCTACTACTACCTACTACAACTATATTGTAATAAAGCACTGATGACAATCACAATCGCATTTAATAAATTTTTTTTTTTTTTTAGTGAGAAAAGGGCGGCAAGTTATGGATTAGGGGCGGCAAATATTTAAATCCGCCACTGATCATTGATAAACGTGCCTTAATCATCATCATCAATTCCTTTATCTCCGGTTGAAGGATAGGGCCTCATTGTGTATTTTTGAGGTTTCTGCTATAGGTGAATTTGTGTTAATGTGACATGAATTTTGCACCTCCAAATCCGATGTGCAGGCTGCCGGAGCAGGGGATTTCTCGAAACACGATTACCCCTTTGGAGACTTTCTATGTAAATTAAATATTATTCAGGTTGGTAGTTTTTCCGCGATAGTTATATGCACAAAGCGGAAGCTTAGTAGGAACTACCATCCTCTGATGACTAAGCACATGTTGGCAGTAAACTTCCGGGAAGTCTGTGGATGCTATCGTTGGCTCGCGAGGAGCTCCTCCGCTACCGTGCCTTCAACACGAGTCTGCCAACTCATGTGGGGGCTTGCAATGCATTAAATTGTTAGCATTATTGGTTATTGAATGGCGCCAAATCACTCGCCATGACGCTAGGAGAATCTTAGACACTCAGGATTTATAAGGAGTTCGGTGCCACCCAAAAACCTCTCTGTGAGACTCTCCCCTCCTAGCCTTATTGGTTACGCGAAATGCCCCTAACATCGCGATCCGGCGGGAAATTATTTTCAATTTAGCTAAAGAGTTCGGAATTTTTATTTATAATGTTTTTTAATCAGTTTCACATTTTTAGCTTTTGATTTAATAGGCGTTATTGTTTTATTACGTAGAAAAAATTTATATTTTGCGTAGGCTGGTGCTGCCATTTTGTGCTGTCCATTTAGAGTGATGAATATTGAGCTAACTCTCTCTTTTCATCTTCTTCATCCTTATCGATTTACAATATTTGCCGGATTTTTTAAGTGCAAATGGCCAAATTAACGAATCATCTATAAACCAAATATTATTTAAGGAACTTTACGAAGCAATTAAAACACATCTAAAAAGTTTGGAAATCTTGACTAGATTAATTTAGATTAGTTAACATAATATCCATTGAAAAGCACATTAGCTTTTATTGAAAATTTTACAAAATTAATATAACAATTTGTACTTGAGAGAAAAATAGTGAAAACTATTTTATAAGATTACTTTTTAACTTAATTAATAACTATAAATCATAACTAATTTGTCACATTTTATAATGAAGGAATGTACTTGGTATTAATTTGTAATTACTTATTAATATTTAACATTCATTGGTTTGCATTTTAACATTAAGTATTTTGAATACCAAATAAATATAACTAACAAAAAATTAACAGCCCATCAGGCATACCGACTAAATTATACCATCTACCACTTGAAACCAAATCCCACGAGCACAATCTTTTAATCTTAGATAGCAACGGACAAACATAAGTATTCCTTTTAGCCAGCTAATTTAATTTAATTTTATAGTTTCTTTTAAACCTAATATATCACGCTTCCCTTTGAAAGAAAAAGATACGCGATTCTGTCTAAATTTGATTGAGATTATCGTATCGAAGCCACTTTGAAAATTTTACAGATGACTTAACTTTTAGTTGCTCCTTTTTAAAAGTGAACTAAATCAAAAATTCCTTAAATTGGATTGAGATTACCGTAGCGAAGCCATTTTGAATACTTTCCAGATAACTTAACTTTTACTTGCTGGGTTTCAAAAGTGAACTAAATCAAAATTTCAAAAAATTGGATTGAGATTATCGTAGCGAAGAATACTTTCCTTATAACTTAACTTTTACTTGCTCGGTTTCAAGAGTGAACTAAATCAAAAATCCAAACGTTTTTGCGCATAATTCGTTTGCTTTATGTTCGTTTCTATAGATATGGCTTACCGAAGTTTATTAAAGTTCCCCCCAAATTAATTAAAATCGATTTACTATATCATATGCCTCATTGAAAAAATATTGTGCGCGGGTTTCAGAATAGAAAAAATGTAATTTACATGTCTAACCTAATTCCCCCCTTTGTATGGACTTTGTCTTCACAAAAATCATCTGCCTGAATTTTCTATGGGCTGCTTCGGTATAAAATAACCTGCCCGACTAGAACTTGGTTGGTCTCTCCACATTTGGTCAACATATTGTGACCTAGAATGTATATTTGTATCTGCTGCATTGTATGCGTTCATTGTGTCATTGTTTCTAACCAAATTTGTGGACAAACCCGTGTGATTCGTTAACATTTGTTTTACTTCCTTAACCTCTTGTCGCAAACTCTGAACTTCTTCTAGAAGTCGTAGTAACAGTGAGTTAGTACGATCATCCTTATCGTTTGCAGCTTCAGATGTTAAACGTTCGTTAGATTCATCTTTAAATTCATCCATTGTGTCATATGAGGAACTATCCGAATAATCAGCTGTCAAATCACCCAAAGGTTCTTCTTTGATATGTTGCATAGAAT
The DNA here is from genome assembly GCA_037043745.1 of Chymomyza amoena. Classification (NCBI taxonomy): domain Eukaryota; kingdom Metazoa; phylum Arthropoda; class Insecta; order Diptera; family Drosophilidae; genus Chymomyza; species Chymomyza amoena. The sequence continues at coordinate 24,079 of JBAMAX010002624.1, forward strand.
AATCTGTTAGGTCCTCCGCAGCTGTAAATAAAAATGGATATTACTAAAAACTTGAGATTTTATTAAAAATACATACTTGATATTGGATCGTTTGAGCGCAGTTCAGTTTCTCCATCATTATTCTGAAATAAATATAATTGTTTTAATGGACACGTTTAATATGCTCAACAAAAATTTAAGTGAGATGGATTAAATGGACATTCTTATTAAAAGTATGCTCAACAAAAAATTAAGTGAGAACTATGGCCCCAAGACCAATAAGAGCTTTGTAGATTCTCAATATTAAGATCTGGGTGTAGGGTCTGTTTTGATTAATGGACTTTTATACTACAGGGTGCGCCATTTGAATGTGGTCGATGGAAATATTGAATAACTTTGTCAGATTTCAACCGATTGACGTCGTCGAACACTATTTTGGAAATAGCCTTTAACCATGAATCGATTCACGCCCAAAGAACGCGCGGAAATAGTGACAATGTTCATTAAATGTAATTGCCCGATTTTTGGGAGCGAATTTTAATGACTGATGAGGCCCATTTCACGCTATCTTGGACTGTAAATAAACAAAACTGTCGCATTTGGGGGAAAGAAAATCCTCATACTATCCATCAAACTCCACTGCATGATCAGAAAGTGACTGTTTGGGCCGGTGTCTGCTTCAATATTTCCATCGACCACATTCAAATGGCGCACCCTGTATAATACAAGGATATTTGTAATCATGGTATCTACATCTTGAAGCTGTTAAGCCATAAAAAGACTTTTCATGATGACTTTTCAGTTCTATTAAAACTTAAAACAGATAGGTGTTTGGTTGAAGTTCAGTTTTAAGTCACTTTTGGTACCCTTGTCAGTATTCTCCGAGGAAGGTTTTATGAAGCGGGAGTACTGAAATTTTAGTAAGTGTTAGTACATGGCCCTGTTAAACCGGCTTAAGAATCATAAGGCCTGACTAATTCGTAAACCGCCTACCCAATGTCACACTTCACATCTTAAGCTATAATTTGTGTTTCCAAATATAAAAACATACTTGCTGTTCGATTCCGTATCTATTTGGACTCTCATTTGGCATTTTTTCATGCTCATTTGGCAAGGACGGCAGTAATGCACTTTCACCAGCAAAGAAAATGCGCGTGCCCAGTTTAGCTGCCGTGTAGTTTTCCCTTCGAATTTTAGCCAAATTAATGCCATTCCGACTACACCAGCGCTGCATCCAACTACGATCCGGCTCGTAATCTTCTTTTAACGTTGCTGCAAACTCCTGTGCCTTGGCCAGCAAAACAGTTCCACTGATTTTGCCATTTTCTGAGCGGGTTTTGTTAAACCAGGAACGTAATGCCATGTCCAAGTTTGCATATTTACTTTTCCTATGGCGTCTTTTGTAAAGATTTCTTGTAGAGCGTATTTCATCTTCATGGTTTTTTATACGTGATATTGTGCTTATGCTGACATTGTACTTTTCGGCGAGATCCTTTTGGTTGCTATTTATATTCAATTCATTTAATACTTCAATTTTTTGTTTTACAGTCAACAAACGACGCGGCATGATTGCTATTATTGTATTTCGCCCAAAACATATGTTTGTCTATCGATAAAATAATTGTGGTGTTGGTTAAGGGTTGCCAGCTGATTTTATCGATTGCTTGCAGAATTTTGCAGCACTGCAGCGACTTGATTGCACAATAATTGTAAAATCGTTTGAAATTTAAATAAACAAAATAACAAAATGTAAATTAATTTTTAAAATCTTATTTTTTCTTGTTATAAAGCTATTGCACAAAGCTTTTCTGTTAATAAAAACTATTTATGTTATTATTAAGCAAGTTTACATTTCGACTCTCTGTTTTAGGTTCCATTTATTAAATGAACGCCATTTTTTTATCAAAATATGGCAATTTATACATAGCTCAAAAAAATAAATAAACTGTTTAATTAAAGTTAATTTATTAATTAATTACAATTGAAGAACAAGAATAACTTTTGAAATACATTTGTTAGTGGCTTTGGCGCCATCTGTTGCACAGTTTTGAAAACAAACATAACAATTAACTTTTCTGCTTATAAAAAATTACACTAGGTGCGCACAAATCTAAAGCGCCATCTACTGCATATTCGACTTAGTTGGCAACGCGCATTGCTGTCAATGCGGTTTAGGTTAAAAAATTTAATTATTTAATAACTTTTAAATGGAGCTTAGTTGATATAGCTGCTCTTTGTACAACAAAATTAGTTCCGCCGCTAATCACTATCACTATCCGAAACTTCATGCACTTTATCCTGCTCATCGCCATCTGCTTTGTCATGCTCCACATCATCGTCATCTGAATGATTTTCAGGCATTGCTTTCAGACGCGCCATGAGCTCCTTGGCAGGATTAAAGATGCCGCTGGTGTTCTGGGAGCATATTATACAGCGCTGCGATTTTTTATACTGCGCCAGGGCACATTTTTCACAAAAATAGTGTTTGCATCTGAAAAGAAAAATCATCGTAAGTTATTTCATATAATTAGGAAGAGCAGAAAAACTTACTTGGTTACCACGGGATTGACAAAGCTTTGCCGACATATATGACACTTAAAAGGCAGTGATTCCTCATCTTCATGTATCTCATACTTGTGATCGTCACCATCATCGGACTCGCAGTCGCCATACTTTTTTGCCTCATGATCCATTTCCAGCTGCCAACCCGCCTTATAGTCACTGCGATCATGCAAGAACTTGCAGCTATCGCCAAAACCACAATAGCCCGTTTCCTTGTAATCCTTGCATATATCCGGCTGATAATCCCAGCGCACAGTGGCGCGCAAATGTGCAGGCGCTCTAATGGGTCCACTGCGCACCATGCCCGAACTGGCATTGCCTGCTGCGGTATCCTGCTTTTTATAGTACTGCGCATAGTTGTTAATGCCGCGATAGATTTTATCATCTGCCTTGCCCTCCAGCTCTTCGTTGATTTTTAAAGAACGCGCGTGTATAGCTTGCGCATCACGATCCAACTCGGTTTCTACTTCATTTATAGACGTGGCACCTTGATCTTGTGGTCCACTGGGCAGGGCTTCACGTTTGGACTTGTATGCCACGCCTAGCGCATTACTGGACGTGTCGGATTCGCTGGAGGAGCCGCTTGCTGCAGTCTGACGTTGTTTTTTGCCCAAAGATTTGGTGCTTTGAAAATTGGGATTTGTGCGCTTACGGCGATTTTCTGCACGCTGCAAAGCACTGGCTACGGATTGGGATTCATCTTCGCTGTTTTTAGCTGTTTAAAGTAAATTTGTTAAGGATTTGTTGTAAATAAACGAAAGGCATGTTTTTATTTATGTTTACCTGATTCACTGCTGCTGCTGGCCTTTTTGCGTCGCATAGCTGCGCCTTTGTTAATATTGCGCTTTTTAAAGCCAAATCCTGAGCTGCTGGCTGCTTCTTCCGACATGGTTTGTAACAAATTTATATTTAATTCCTTTAAGCAAGTTAAATCTAAACAAATATTGCTGCCGGCTTGTTTTTAGTAGCTTCTTCTTGTTGAAAACCATTCACAAACGTTTACCACATATGTTGTTTGCCAACACTGCTGCGTTGCCGCGTTGCCAACTGCATGCAAACTGGCTCTTACGAACATTTAAGTAGTTCATTTGAGTCATAATAAACGCAGTAATTTGGTATTAAATGGTTCAAATGAACTTGTTCATTAAACATTTGTGGAAATTCACCGGCTGTAAATTTTTATCTACCAAACTTGTAAAATAAATTTTAATCATTTTAATTTTTAAACTAATTCGTACTTTTACAGAACATGTCTCTCGAACTGGTGTCCACGGTTAAAAGTTTCGATGGCGAGCAGCGCGTCTACAAACATCGCTCCAGCACGCTGAACTGCGAAATGACCTTTGGCGCATATCTGCCTGCGGCTGCTTTGGAGTCAAAGAAAAAATTGCCTGTGCTTTATTTTCTAAGCGGTCTCACCTGCACGCACGAAAACTTTATACAAAAAAGTGGTTTTCAACGTTTTGCCGCCGAACATGGTCTTATTGTAGTCAACCCGGATACTTCACCACGAGGCCTGCAGTTGCCGGGTCAGGATGATTCCTACGACTTTGGCAGCGGCGCTGGTTTCTATTTGAATGCTACAGAAGCACCTTGGTCGCAACATTACAAAATGTATAGCTATGTTACGGAGGAGCTGGTTGAGCTGATCAATTCAAATCTACCTGTGCAGCCTGACAAGAAGGGCATTTTTGGACACAGTATGGGTGGACATGGCGCTTTGATTTGTGCGCTCAAAAATCCTGGTCTCTATCAATCTGTATCGGCATTTGCGCCTATTGTTAATCCAATGGAATGTCCCTGGGGCAAGAAGGCATTTGCCGGTTACTTGGGCTCCAACACTGTAAATTGGGAGCAATGGGATGCCACCAGCTTAGTTTCAAAATATGCGAGCACACCGCAAGAGCTGTTTATTGATCAAGGTTCAGCGGATAACTTTTTGACCGGCAAGCAACTGTTGCCGGAGAATTTATTGTCTGCAGCTGAGAACAATGATCATATTCAGACGATTTACAAACTACGTGAGGGCTATGATCATAGCTATTTCTATATAGCCACCTTTGTGGGTGAACACTTTGCCTACCATGCCAAATTGTTGAATCTGTAGTAGTGTCCAAACTTGTGTATTCTTTTGTTGACCAATAAATTGTGTAAATGTAAATTAGCTGTTAATAATGTAAATGATTAATATTAAGATTGTATAGCTACTCCTAAAGATTTAAGACAAATAGCTTTTGTATAAATTCGTCCTAGATGTCTATATGGATGTACATCGAGTGGAAACTCATTTTGCAGTTCCAACCCGCAAGCTGAAGGAAGCTAAGGATTCTATGTCATAGAGTCCAGCGTTTTGCAGCTCATCTTGTTGACAGAATTCGCAGCTTCATTGGACATGGTACTCAGCTAATTTTGGTCCTTACCAAAAGCTGCAAACAACACTGGAGACCTTTAACCCAAAATTGTGTTCATGTTTTGGTAGTTACTACTAACAAATTTTTAACGCAAATATTAATCCTTTCTTGCTCAGTTTTTTATTTTCAACATTTCATCTTTAAAAGTATAGAATACTTAGCACCTCTTAACAAAGCGTATTTGACCATAAATTCCGCAAATATTTTCGATTTTTAATTCACTTTCAAAAAGTTTACTTTGTTATCTGCCAAAAGGGCAATATCGTATAAAGTGTGCAAATATTGACCATAAGATAGCAAAGTGTCGCCTTTGTTTATTATTGTTTATGTAGCATTTTGACTTTGGCGCCTTAAAATAATAACATTCCGCCCCTACTCCAAAGCTTGGACAAAGGGGTGGCTTAAAAATACAAGAAAAAGCTCAACGCGTAGTAAAAGCTCTGGTTCACAGTGCCATATGGAAGCGTGTTTATGCGAGCGACAGTGGCGGATTTAAGGGGGCTGTCGGGTTTTAAATGCCCCTAAAGACTGTCGTAACTCTGCTATACGCATTTGTTTTAAAAATAATATATATACTTAAATTTTTATTTAAATTTAATTCAATTTCAAGTTAATAAACCGTTAATTAAGCTTCAATATTTATATAAAAACATCCTTTAACATCACTTTTATTTTTATTCATCACCTTCACTCTGCCAAAGCATAAAAAGTGCGAATAGGACAACATCAATTGTAATTCCTTTGCGCTGAGCGCCTAAGAAAGCAGCATAAAAAGAAATAGAGAAAAAGTTAAATATGTATGTAACTGTGACGTGTTGTTGCTTGGCTTTTTTGTTCGTGTAACTCTCCCATATTTTTTGCACAAGCATATTCTGTATCTCACGCTTTGCTGAAGTTGACTTCGCTTGTTATACGCTTGAGTGTATAACACTTTTTGCAACGTCCTTTCCACAGCGCGATCTAGAATAAAGTAAAACAAAAGAGAATAAAAATTAGTAAATCGCAACCTTTGCCACGGTCGGTCACGCGCTAGCCGTTAAATATAATATTAATTAAATATAAAAAGTGTTAAAATGTTTTAAAATAATGAAATAATCGCAATACTTGTAAATAATTAGCTTATACGCGCCATTGTTTTAAATAAATCAAAAAAACTAATAAAATGCGCATAAATGTTTGCTGTGAAAAGTGTAAAAAGAAAGGAAAATGAAATTTCGTGTAATGAAAACGGTGCATGTAAAAAGTGCAAGTGTATGTGTGTGCAGATCTTTTTTCCTTCTTTAGTTTAAATTTCTAAAATGCAGTGAAGTCAATAAGTGCAAGCAGTATGTCTATTGTGTGTTCAATTAAAAGCAGCTTGTCCTGCTTTGGTGTGAGTGTTTTTTAAGTTTTTTTTAAGTGTGTGTAGTAATTTTTTTTTTATGCCCAGTAGCCAAATTGGTAATTGGTTATTTGTAAAGTGTATTGTGTATATTGTCGAAATGTTATTATTTTGATTTAAAAGCAAATGATAATTTAAAAAAATAAAATTGAGTTTTTTATATGCAGGTAAGACGGCATGATTTTTAAACTTTTTACATAAAAGCATTTTATTTTTTTGACGGCGCTGTAGTTCAATTGAACACTAAAAGGTATACGCGTTTTAAAAAAGTGTTAAACATTTTTTAAATAGTGAAATAGTCTTCAAATGGATTTTTTAATTGGTTATAAATATAACATTCCAAAAGCTCAAGGGATTTGCATCTTGGCTTAAATTTTGACTGGCCAAATAATGTGCAATGTAAAATATTGCTTGCTATTATGTTTAAAGATCTTTTTTACGTTTTTATAACACGAATTTTTTAAAATTCGAAATTTCGGAAGCCAAAGTCGTCTACTATCCGAAAAAGCTGAACGTCTGTGGCAATCATTGAGGCTAAAGCGGCATAGTTTTTTTTATATAAAGAATTTTCATCAAAATTGTATAAAGTCATTAATAAAAATAATAAATTAAATCATTTTTAACTCTTAAAGCTTCGGAGGGTTTTGTATTCTGTTTGACATGTTCGGCACTTTTCTTTCGGCCCATTTTTTGTCCGCTGATTTGTCAAATAAGTTTTTGGATACAAAGTCTAACTATTAATATATGTATTGCACAAAACATCCTTTAAAAACTCCGCCATTTCCAAGTCTAGGTTGTGTTTTTCGAATGAGTGACTTTATCTCGAGCTTCAGTCTTTTTAAAGGGTTTTTTTTCGAAATGACATGATTCACCAGTGCACCCCGACTCACATAGTTCCCTGATTTTCCCAATAACTCAATGAAAATTTGTGTATTATTTTCTAATTATAAGACTCAAAGTTAAAAAAAAAAGGAAATAAGTTGTCGTCTCTCAAGTTTCTTGGCCATTTGATAGGTCCTTTTTTCATCTCAATTAATGCTTTTCCTTGACTCATTTGAAAGGCTGGCAAGAAATTTAATTAACGCAAACCCTATCAAAAGACGATCATGCAAAAATTTAATTTAAAATTAATTTAACGGCATGACCAACAATGGCTCCAACACCCTGGTTTGGGGAGTAAAAATATAAAATTGCAATAGATAAAAATAAATGAATTTTCGAATTATTGCAAAAATAAAATAAAAAATTTAAAAAAAATATTTCTTTCTTTTTAAATTCTCGTAATAAAACAAAAATTTCCATCATTGAACAGTAGGAGCCGATGTGTCAAAGAAAACGGTCAACTAACAGCATATTCCTCCCAGTAAATGAAATCAAAAGTCCAAAATCCCCTCTGTGAAAATCCTGAATCCGCCACTGTTGAGTGAGTAAGTAATAGTGTGTGTGTTTGTGTGTGAATGAGTATGCGTCTGAGTGTGAGTGTGCGAATGTGTGTGAGTGCGTTAGTGACTCGGCAACTGCGGTCCATGGATGGCGCGCAAAAGTTTTCGATTTCTTTCGGGCAACAATGCCAAGCCAAGTTGTTTAGCAATTTTTTGGTTCATTCATCTCGCAGCAAGCGCTGAGGAATCAGTACAACAAATACCGTTAGATTGCACAGTTGTCGAGCGCGTGTACGGCTTTATAACGGCATATAACGAAGTTGAGAACGACGACGTAGTTAACGGTAGTAACGAACGCAGACGACGCCGTCGCTGCTGCGGCTTAGCTTGGCGCCATATTAAAGCGTTTGACCGAAACGCTGCCAATTTATGCGTGTGTGCGTGCGTGTGTGTTTGTGCGTGTACGTGCATGTTTGTGCGCGTATAAATTCGCGCGCTTTTGTCTTGATGTAGTTTTTTGCTTGTGTTTATTTGGCCTAAAAAATATATTTTGACAAACGAAAAACACAAAAGCAACGCAGCCTCAACACAAAGCAAAACAACGCAAAAAAAGGATAAAATTTCAAAGCAACCTTCAAAAAATAATTCAAATAAGAGATTTAGCAAGCACAGCTACCCCCTCCTTTTTATGCCTTTGGGGGCTTACCTGCTTTTGAATCACAGACACAGACACAATCACAGTCGCACCCACAATGAGCAGGACAACATTGTGGGCCAGCTAGTCTGCTTTGCGGCAGATATAAATTAAATTTTAGCCTTAATTAGACGCTTAATGGCCAGAAGACAACAGCAGCACAACAGCAGCAAGTACCAAGTTCCTAACTAGCTAAGGGTAAGTCTTAGGACGCGCTACAATCTGGGAATTCCACTATAAATCAATTATAAACTCACTCAAGGCTTGACAGCTGCCATGCCGCTAGCCAGATGGATGGACCAGCTAGCTAGTGTCTCTAGCTGCTCCATAGGCTCTTGGCACATAGTCAGGTGGCTCTTATGGGGAAGCCTACAGTCAGCGCTAAAATAATGCGCATAATCAAGGCGTTTATCTGTGAACTTGCATGCTTCAAATTTTAGCTGACAGTGTTGGATAAGAATTATGAATGTGGGCATTGCCATTATGACGTGACGTTTATGGCAAAAAAAAATAATAGCTAAACTTTTAAAAAGTTTTTGGTTATGAACGTAACAGTTAATTAGTTTTATTTTTATATGGCGTGACGTTACTCAAAATGTTCATTATAAATTTCCAACTAAACCAAAAATTTTATGCAATGCTCAGAAGTTTAATGAATAAACATATTTAGCTTGCTTGGAAAGTTTTGCATTAAAGATTTCCACGAAAATCATACATATGAATAACTTTAATGAATAAACATATTTCACTGGCTCTAAAAACAAAACATGACAAAAACAGATCCCTTTAGAAATATGTTAATGTGAAAAAAAATTCAATTTAGCGTGGCAGCCAGATTTTTTGCGAGCTTATAAACTTAGTTGTGAAACAAGCTCCTGGGCATGTACGTGCTCCCAACAGAGATCTTTGTTACTATAAGTCCAAACAAAATACTGCAATACATGCAGGCCTTAGGACTTTTGATAGAGCTCTAAGATATGAAGGGGGTACAATAGATCCACCTGGGTGGCAATAATAATAATAAAATTTTAGTTGTGAGGCATATTTAAATACATTACTTTAATAATAATTTCCGAAGATTGTTCAACAATGCAATTTTTAATATATTTTTATGAAACATTCAATGTTTTTAGTGAAATGCTCATATTCTTTCTAGGAGTTTCTTTAGTAAACTTAATTTCTATATTCTTATGAATGTTCCCGATTCTTTTTATGTAGAACTTTTAGCTAAGTTGCCATACCTAACTAGTTTTTCTAACAAAATTTTGTTAATATTTTTATGTTTAAAATTAAAAAATTATTGAGGTCTATATTCTTCTGACAATTACTTATTCAGCACCAACCACAGACACATAATTAAAGGACTACCTCAAAAAAACACTGTTGGAGCTTTCACTTTGTCTGGCAAAAGATAAAAGGGCAAAGTGTTCAACGAGCCATGAAGTGTGGCCTTTTGCCCTGAACAGTGCTGTAAAATATCCGCTATGATTACCATATTTTTTAAGTGGTTGCACTCTGTTTTTTTTCATACTCGCTCAGTTTAAAATTGTTGTTCCGATGTTAGGGTTACTCATTTTGCTACTGAGGCATTCTTGCGTATATTTTGATTTATGCCAGACAAAGTAAGCATCCCGAGGCAATTTTTTTCCTGCAGATCGAAAGAATTTATTCAAGACAAAAATAAAAAATCAAATCAAAAAAAGTCGAGAAAAATCTTTGTACACTTTCTGGCTAAGATTATATATTATTGTCATAATATTTGTGATAACATTTTAATTCGTATTAATGGCAGCTTTTTAGTGATTTTCCTTAAGCCTATACGAAATGAAACAAATTCAAGTTTTATTTGTATAAGATAACGTTTAAGATTCTTTGATTTATGTTTGGATATTTGCTGTATCATATAAATTTTCTGATCTTCCAGTGACAGTGAATAACAACTTCATTTATCTAAAAACGAATTTTTTTATATTTAACGCTTTTTCCGATTTCTTAAATCAAATTTTTATTTTTCTACTACTCTACAAAAACTAAATAATACCAAAAGATAGATAAATGAACAGGTTCGGACGGCACTTGAAACTTACCGGGGCTAAGATTAAATGACAAGGGTATACTATATAATAGATAAACTGGATCTTTCCGGAGTTTGTTTAACGTGACATGTGACTGCAATGGTCTTAAAAAGACGGAGCCCTTGCACTCGGATTTGATTCGACAAATGAGCGGCCCTTTGGAAAATATTTCCCTCGGTATCAATACAAAGGACTTTTCTACTTGGAGAGTGGAGACTTCTCTTAATTTGAGGTCTATTTAAAACATCTGCCGATTTCAGGGTCTTGATAACCGTTTGATATTGACGCAACGCCACGGCAAGCAAAAAGCTTAACCCGCATTTGGGTAGTAAACCCAGCCCCCACGATACTCTCCGAAGGGCTATACCTAGCTGGTCAGCACAGAACAAGTTCTGTGGGGCTTCTGAGCACCCGTGGTACCAGATAAGGCACTGGTAGATGCTTCGTGCCAAAAGACACTCCCAATTTAAACTTCAAGCAAGGGTTGGAAATGCCTTTTTGTTTCTCTAGTGGATATATAATAGACAGGAAAAATTGGGGAACAAGAAAAAGTGTAAAGTTTTTTACATCGGATTTGAACCCCAAAAGTCTGGGATGTTAGTCTAGTGTACTGCCGAATAATACTAAAAACGGCATCAAAAAAAAAAAAAAAATGTAAACACTGAGAGATTAGCTCTACAACACTGTTTTGGGCAGAAGTGCCCAGTTCTACAAAACTAGTATGTTGCAGAAATGCAGATTTTTTGTTGTTGACTATGTCTGCATTTCCGCCCCACACTCTTATTATATTTAAGTTTGTATTCCCTATTATTACTTGCAATTATCTTGCCATGGATTCGCTCTATCCAGCCTTAGCAGCTGGTAACCATCATCAGGCAGGCCATTCGTGATGTCCGAATAATTTTTGTCCCGACTGTACCCACTATACGAGTATTCACAGTGCAGCCAGCAATCAAAGGTCTCAAAAACTTTCCCAGTTACATTTTTCAGCCTGCGTACGTGCGAAATATTTTAATAGAGTTTGTAAGGTGATGCAGGATTTTTACACGCATATTCCCCGCGCGTTTTCCTTCTTCCCCCCACACGTTTTATGGCCACATTTTTGTTGTTTTTTTGTGCGCCATCATCAATTTTAGAGGAACAAATACGTTTTTATGGTTTTGAAGGCTTTTGTACTTGGCTTTAAACCCGGTCGGTTGGTTGGTTGGATGGTTGGTCGGTTATTGGCATGCTCGTACTGCCGCAAATGTACGTTCTGTATGTAGCAGTTTTTTTATGATATATTGCAAATTTATTTTAGTTTTATAGGGTTTTTCTTCACTGTTATCGCTTCATTTGTCATCCTAAAGCGTTGAATGTTTTTATTTTGTTTTCCGTTTCCGTTGGCCTGATATTCATCATTCAAATTGAAAAGTTTGGGTTTATTTTGCTGTTTTTTTTGGCTCATCATTTGCATATTATGAATCAGGAACTTAATCGCTGAGGCGTTGCTTTTTTGCGTTGAAAAATAAGCAACTGATTAATAAACGGCTTGGGTCTATGGGGCGTATGCAAATATTTGTTTTGAATGTTATTAATTTGGTACAATATTAACTTTAATGTAATGGAAATTTTGAGTAAGCTATTTTGCGAAGGTTCTAAAGGAATTTTTAAAGGGGAGCGAAGCAAAATCTTGGCTAAACAAATAAGCCCACATTATAAAAGGTTCTTTGAGTGGGAGGCACAGTAAGAATTATTATAAACGACTGTTGATTATTTGTATGAAAATTATTATTACCAGGGCTTTTATTAATAAGCCCATACTGTAACATTTCTTTCGAATTTTGGTCAGTGATTTATTTGGCTAATTTCTTCTTAACAGAAAATTAGATGTCAGCCATTGTTTGGTTAACAGACAATTAGATGTCAGTCATTATTTGGTTGGGTCTCGCCATTTCTTAATGTTTGGAGGATATTTAAATATTTAATGCTCTGACAGAAACATCTACGTAGCTGAGGTTTAAGTTTTAATCAAAATCTTTTAAATTTAGCAGTTTTAGGACTTAATAAAAATTTCGACAACATTTATTTTTGACTTTAATGGTAAATGTGGCGCTCTATTTACTAGTCTAGTCAGGGATACATCAACTTCGTTCCACCTCTCTAGCTCTCACGTTTTAATTCACTTAACATAATGTTATTTATCTTTTCTATAAAATATAAAATGTTTTTTTAAATTTATGTTGAAATTTGAATAAAATATTTGTATCCTTTGCATGCGTGCTCGCTTTTGACACATTTTTTGCGGTTTGGATTCACTTGACTTTGCGTTTTGAATTTGATTTGCATGCATTTCAAAGGAAAGTCAAAGGTAAATATTTTTCTTGGCCATAGCTGGATTGAGGAGTCGTCAGGAATTTTGCTTTGACTGGCTTGAAAACTGAGATATATTACCAACCAATTTTATTTCAGAAATACGCGCACTTTGATTTGGGTTTTCCCAGAATTCTAATTTTACAGAACGTGCCTTTATGTTTATGTTCAATATTTCATATTTGGTATAATATTTCTTGTTAAAAAGCTTTAAAGATAGCTTTAAAAAGCTTTAAAGATAATCTTGATTTTCCCAGATATCGCATAATAGAGAGTACCTTAACATAAATATAATATTTAATACGCATAAAATATCCCACAGTAAAAAGAACTTATGTTAATTTTTCTTATTTTTGAAGATGTGCCTGACACATAAATAGACCAAGAATTATCAAAATATTTCTGAAATTATTTGTTAAAAAGCTTTAAAGATAGCTTTAAAAAGCTTTAAAGATAATCTTGATTTTCCCAGATATCGCATAATAGAGAGTACCTTAACATAAATATAATATTTAATACGCATAAAATATCCCACAGTAAAAAGAGCTTATGTTAATTTTTCTTATTTTTGAAGATGTGCCTGACACATAAATAGACCAAGAATTATCAAAATATTTCTGAAATTCTGATGAAAATAAAGTCTACCAAACTTTGGCTGTTTAAGCACAATTTTAATAAGTAAAATTATTTTTTAATTTAAACCTTCTGTACTTTAAAAAATTATAGTACTTCAAGGTATTATTACCCTTGTTTTTTAATTCGTAATTACCACATTGACTGTTCCTAATCTAAAAGTATTTACTATTTACTTTCAAATTCCACCAGCCTTAAATCATTGGAAATGTGAAGCAAGAAATATTTGATGAGGCCGTAGAATTTACAAAAATTATTATTTTTTTTTTTACTGGTTGGCTTACAAAAGAAAAAAGCTAGTTAATAATTATAATTTTCTTTTTTTACTTTTTTGTTTATTATTATTTATTTATCGTTTGTTATTTTTTGTGAATCGAAGCGCTTAAAACGCTTGTATTTATCAAACAAAATAATTAATATCTAAAAAAAGAATAAACGCTGCCTCTTAAGAGTTCTCAAGTCATTTTAAGAAATATATTTCTTAGTGTTATCTGTGTATTACAACAATTAATAATTTTTTAAAGATACCTGTTTTAAATTTGCTTAAATGTATAACATTATAAAATCATAAATAAACTAAAAGCCCTGGCTATCAGGGTTGTTATCAGGAGCGGATCCAGGATTTTGGTAAGGGGGGGTCCAGAGAAATCTGTCCGAAATGCCCCCCGTGGATCCGCCACTGGTTGTTATAGTTAGTTTATTTGTTTTAGTTTATGAATAAAAATCATATATTTTTATTATTATTGAATTGTATGTGTAAGAGCTTGTAAGTCACAACTGGTTAAAGCAGTAGATGATAGTATTCCATATTCTTTTACTATTGTAGGTAATTATTTATTTTTATTATTATTTGATACTTTATATAAATCTAATAACGAAATAATTTAGTTCAAGTGTCGGCACTCAGCAGTTTGAAGATGGTATTCACAAGAATTTTGTTTTCATAGCTTTAAAATATTTATTATTGATTAATAATTTTCGAAAAGTTTGTTTTAAAATGAATACTACCAGTACTAGACGTAATAGCTATCATACCTATCATCATATCATGGTACTATTGAACAATGTTAGGATTTGCTTAAAAATCAAAAGTACTGCTCTGCGTTTTTTCTTGACGTACAGCAAGCATTCGACAGGGTTTCAGGACTGGCTCTAGTATTTTACACTATATTCATATCTGATATGCCGATTTCAAGAAGAGTAGACGTCGCAACTTACGCTGATGACACGGAAATGATTGCATCTAGCGCATCTCCTGGTAAGCATCTCAACTTCTGAAGTGTAATCTTGAAGTGCTAAAGCGCTTCCAATCGAAAACTTTAAGAAATGTTGTTTACGCTTCGCGGTAAAGGGTTTTCCAATAAGAGGTGTTATTTTTGTATTCAAAGACAAATGCAATTTTTGAGATAAATGATCGGATATTTATTTCATAATAAAAAGGAAGGTATGCCGTTAATAATGAAAAACAACATCAGCCAAATGGCCATCACAACCACGCTTACAGGACGATATCCTTTTCATGAAATTTTCGATAAACAAATTGCAAAAAGTGGCTGCTCTATGTCCTCGATAGCCTCACGAATTCTATCTTTGAGATCTTGAATCGACGATGGAGTGTTCGCGTAGACCGTGTCACGTGGCCCCAAAGGAAGAAGTCGCAAGGTGTTAAATCACAAGATCTCGGTGGCCAATTGTGATCACCTCTTCGAGAGATAACACGGTCCGGAAACTTTTCCCGTAAAAGAGCAATGGTTTCGTTGCTTATGTGGCACGTAGGGCCGTCTTGTTGAAAGTAAACGTTGTCCAGATCAATACCATCCAACTCCGACCATAAAAAATCATTAATCATCTCTCGATAGCGCAATCCATTCACCGTAACTGTTGATCCCACCTCATTTTCGAAAAAGTAAAGTCCAATGACCCCGCCGGACCATAAACTGCACCAAACTGTCATACGTTGAGGATGGAAGAGGCTTCTCAACAATAACTCTTGGGTTTTCCGAGCCCCAGATGCCACAATTTAGCTTGTTGACGTAGCCACCGACGTGGAAATGCCGAAATCTTCCTATAACTGTGTTGATACTATATGCTTGCTTAAAAATTTTTAAATAAGTTAGTATTTTTTTTAGCGTGGCTTATTAATTATTCATTAATCTTTAAACCTAATGGATATGCTTTGGAATTGAGATTACCACCCACTCTGGCTACTCGTAGGGAGGGTATGGTCCTTTTAATTTCAACCATGGCCTTAAATTGACAACCCATGCTGTAGTACTTGTTGGAACTTGTATTCTCCATAGGTCGTCGATGGTGCTAAATTTGGATCTCATTGCCGCCGACCTTTCGAATAATGATTTTTTTTTTTTGAAGAAAGAGGGCCTTTGTTCTGTGGCTTGCTTTGATTATGTCTTGTTGGAATACCCAATTATTTACCCTAATGCTCTCTAGTAGAAAGAATAGGAAGATTATCTAATAAGTTTTCGTAGATAATCGCAATTGTTCTATTAGAAATAAAGCACTGTGAAAAGTTTCAATAATTTTATTTTTCGAATATTATTGATTTATTGGCAATTAATCGAAATTAAATTGTTATCCATTCAAAAAAACAAGATTTAGAATTCTTCTGTAATTTAGGAAGATATACCTTAGAAGGATATTTTATATGTACGCTCTTATTATACCCTGTACCGTATGGTACCAAGGGTATATTAAGTTTGTGCAAGCCGAAAATGTATGTAACATATGAAGCAGACGTCGGAGACACCCCAAAGTTACCTAAAATATGATCAGGTGAATAGAGAATCGATATACCCATGTCCGTCTGTCCGTCCGTCCGTGTGAACGCCTAGATCTCAGAGATGGTAAGAGCTAGAGTTACCAAACTTTCCATTAGATCCCATATTAATCCATAGGAGACAAGTTTATTTTATTTTTTTGATATCGGGGATAAATTATATAGCTCCCATGGGGGTGTTTGAGACGACCTCGACAAAAAAAAAGCGTTTTAGATGAATAATTCGTTTGTTTATGAAGATATCGTAACCAAATTTGGTATTCGAAAGTTTTTTATAGTTCCCAATCACTGTACCAAATTTGATCAAATCTGTTGACTATATCATATAGCTCCCATAGGACCGATCGGCCAAAATAACTTTTTAAAGAAAAATTCGCTATATTTGTTTTTTAATAAAGATATCGTAACCAGAATTGGCGTTTGGAGTTTTTGGACCACTTAAGCAATGTGCCAAATTTGAACAAAATCGGTTGACTATATATAGCTCCATAGGTCCGATCTTCCAAAAATCGATTTTTTAACAAAATTTGTTGTGTTTCGTTTGTTTGTTAAGATATTGGGACCAAATTTGACCTTCGTGAGTATAGTTCCTAAACACTGTACCAAATTTAATCCAAATCGTTTGACTAGATCATATAGCTCCCATAGGACCAATCGGTCCAAAAACACGTTATTTATACAAAATTCGATGTGTTTTTGTTTGTTTGTAAAGATATTTGAAATTCAGATCTGTTTTAAGAGTATTTAAGCACTGTGTCAAATTTTATTGAAATCGGTTGACTATATCATAAAGCTCCCATAGGAACGATCGGTCAAAAAAAAATTTTTTGCTTAAAAATTCTTCTGTTTTTGGTTTTTTGTGAAAAAATCGGACTTTATTACAAGCTAGTGGTGCAGGGTATCCTAAAGTCGTCCGCGCCCGACTTTACGTCCACCATTTTTTTTTTCGATTATTAATTTATTGGCAATTAATCGAAATTAAATTGTTATCCATTCAAAAAAACAAGATTTAGAATTCTTTTGTAATTTAGGAAGATATACCTTAGAAGGATATTTTATATGTACGCTCTTATTTAAAATTTAGTTGTTCCTTCCCCAAATGGCCTAGTATTTCGAAGCAGGAGATATTTTATTATATTATTTTTTGTTTATGCTTACTCCCAAATCATAAGAACTACTCACCTAACATTTTTTTTCAAAAAAAGTTGTTTAGTGAAGTTTTAAACTAAAAACTTCTTCTTGAACAAGAAAAATGTGCTCCAAAAAGTTTCTTAAACTTACCCCAATATAGATTTAATGGTCAACTGTTACTTAGCCCGGCTCATTGGAGCATAGACCCCTAAAATTCAGCTTAAATTATGCATATCAAATTTGTTTATAACTCTTTTATGTGAATTATGTTATTTGCACTTAGCCTGCATTTGGTTTGCTTTTGAAGCATGCAAAGGCATAACTTGAAATAATTTATGCCAAAGTCGTAAAATCTGAATATAAAATTTTTAGTTTGGTTTTCGCGAAATGCATTTTATCGATTTTTTTTTACCACTCTGCATAAATTATGCTTTTGAGTTGGCCGATTTAAGCTTAGGTTAGCATATGTCCTTTTCAAAGCAAAGTCATTAAATTTTGGTTAAGAGCTGAAATAATAGACCTTAGACATGCCATATGGGACACAGTTTATGGCCATAATGTGGTGTCAAGTCTAAGTGGTTGCCATTTGGTTTAAGCCACAATTTCGTAATTTATATGCTTGTAACTTGAACTTTTAAAAGTCTAATTGCACGTAATCTCTCCAAAGTATGCTGAGAAGGAGCAGACCGTCATCCAAGTACTCACATATCACATGTTATAAATGAGCTCAGCTTAGTTAAAGTCATTGCTACAGTCTTGCTGAAAAGTATGCTGCCTTTTTTTCTTTCTTTGCATAGCCTTTTTGTAGACAAGGCAGTGATTAGGGCCCTAATCCAATTACTTGTCTGACAGAGCTTTAAGAGAATATGTCAACATTTGTTTTTATTGAGGATTATGGGCCAAGTATGTTACAACATTTGACGGGCTGTTTCATTAAGGTATTAGGTGGATGGTGTTGGAAATCAGAGCTTAAGCAAATACCAACTAAGTGCAAAAAATAAGGCAATTTAAGGCTTTTTTTTTCTTTTTCGCAGCTGCCCTCTTTGAGATTGGTGCGTTAAGTTTACTTTTGCGCACTAAAGCCTTTGGATAACTTCCTAATACTCCAAAGATTTGCACCAAAATTGCAGTAAGGTATAAGAAACTTTAGACACCAGTGGCTTGGTATATAAAAAAAAATCCAACTAAGTACACCTTTGTGGCAAGGTACAAGATATAAAAAAAATATGGCGCACGTTTAAGTGGGGACTCAACGACTTTGTGGTACTTTATATTACTAAATAATAAGGCAGTTTTATATCTGCATAAATGACTTCTTTGTGATTGATGTAACTTTTACTTTAAAATAACACTTAAAATAAAAAAAAAATTCTTAAAAATATTGCCTCGACCAGGATTCGAATATTGGTCACTCTTTTAGATTTTTTGACCTCTAAAATAACACTAGTCGACAAATTTCACACTTTTTTTCTCCAGAGATGAGACTTATATTTTATGTTAGGGCAATGTTTCAGCATTCAAAATCCGTATTTTTTATTATCCTCTTATACCCTGTTTTTTTCTAGGACTATTTTAGTGAAAAAGGACCTTTTTCAAAAAACGGTTTCACATATGATGTCATAAAATCTGTACTGATTCGAATTTTTTCACATTTTTTTCTCTGAAAAGTAGAATAGAGTACCTTTCCATAATAACCCAAATTATAAAAATCGGATGGCTAAAAAAAAACTACAGCTGAAACTGTGAGCCCGAAATGCCAAAAAACACAGCATTTTGGTGACTTTTTCTACAAAAAAAGCCATTTATTTTAGAAAAAGTCTTAGACAACTGATAATTTTATTATTTTAAGTTATTGTTCATGATATGTAGATGCGATTTCTATATAACTTTATATTTTTATGATAAAAGATGACCGACTTATTGCATTTTTAGTAAAATTAGAAAAAAAAATTTTTTTTGCAATTTTTTTTTTTCGTCTCTTTTAACTGAATTTAACCTTTGAAAAGTGGTTCACTCTTCTATAATTAAATTTTTTTTGAAAGTAGATGTTAGTAGCTTTCAAATAAAGCAACTTTGCGAAGAATTCGAGCTGCCCATTGAACACCACAAGCTGAATCCATCATGAAGAGTACACGAAAAATTATGATTTTTCCAAGTAAGGTAGCATCTCACAGTTTCAGCTGTAGTTTTTTTTCTAGCCATCCAATTTTTATGATTTGGGTTATTATGGAAAGGTACTCTATTCTACTTTTCAGGGGGAAAAAAATGTGAAAAAATTCGAATCAGTACAGATTTTATGACATCATATGTGAAACCGTTTTTTGAAAAAGGTCCTTTTTCTCTAAAATAGTCCTAGAAAAAAACAGGGTATAAGAGGATAATAAAGAATACGGATTTTGAATGCTGACACATTGCCCTAACATAAAATATAAGTCTCATCTCTGGAGATTTTTCATCGTCGACTAGTGGTAGTGTTTTGTTAAAGCACCATTATAAAGGAAAAATACTGTATTTATTTGGGAAAATCATAATTTTTCGTGTACTCTTCATGATGGATTCAGCTTATGGTGTTCAATGGGCAGCTCGAATTCTTCGCAAAGTTGCTTTATTTGAAAGCTACTAACATCTACTTTCAAAAAAAATTTAATTATAGAAGAGTGAACCACTTTTCAAAGGTTAAATTCAGTTAAAAGAGACGAAAAAAAAAATTGCCAAAATAATTTTTTTTTTCTAATTTTACTAAAAATGCAATAAGTCGGTCATCTTTTATCATAAAAATATAAAGTTATATAGAAATCGCATCTACATATCATGAACAATAACTTAAAATAATAAAATTATCAGGTGTCTAAGACTTTTTCTAAAATAAATGGCTTTTTTTGTAGAAAAAGTCACCAAAATGCTGTGTTTTTTGGCATTTCGGGCTCACAGTTTCAGCTGTAGTTTTTTTTAGCCATCCGATTTTTATGATTTGGGTTATTATGGAAAGGTATCATTCTACTTTTCAGAGAAAAAAATTTGAAAAAATTCGAATCAGTACAGATTTTATGACATCATATGTAAAATCGTTTTTTGAAAAACGTCCTTTTTCACTAAAATAGTCCTAGAAGAAAAACAGGCTATAACAGGATAATAAAAAATACGGATTTTGAATGCTGAAACATTGCCCTAACATAAAATATAAGTCTCATCTCTGGAGATTTTTCATCGTCGACTAGTGTAATATGTGCAATTATCTTCAATATTTATGATCATGATGATTATAATGATGTTTGATTATATCCAATTATTTTTCTTTTCCGATTTTTGATAGTACTCTAGTCTCTTGAGCTATTGTATAATATAGTTAAAATAAAAAAAAAAAAAATTAATTCTCGAATTTTACCCCTAGAAACTAAATTGGAAATTCTAGAAAATATAGCGTTTTGAAAGGATATGGTTACGCATAGGGACGTCACTGAAGTAGAACAAAGTAACTTGATTTCATCATCATTATTTCCTATATCTTCCACTGGAGCATAGGGCCTGCTCCTTAGTGATTCGTTACACGATTTTCCGAATTAATCAATTTATTTTTGTGGTGCTTTTCTTAACATGGAGGTGCCAATCAAGAACTTGTTGGCAGACGTCCGTAGCAGTTTCTCTCTGCATGTAGCCGGTCCACCTCCATTTTCGTACTTTGATATAGTTGGCCATTGGTTCCAAGTTGCATTTAAATAATTTATTTTTCTGTATGGAACGATATTTGCATCGAATTCCAGATTTGACGTAGCGGTGCATATGAAGCTGTCGTTTTGTTTATTTTTGTCTGAATATTCTTTCCTGTACAATTCACTACGAATTTTATAAAATAAAATCTTTGAATGGTTCAATTTCTTAGTAGTTCTTCTCGTTGTTTTTTGTGTTAATTTTCATTAAATTTGTTTTGCTAATGTTGATTTTAAGTCCAACCTTACCGGACTCATCACACAGATCTTTGAGCTGCTTCACAGATAGTAAGCAAAAATCCTTTGCCTAATCGGGATGTCTCTTCTTCGTTTCTTTCCTATGGACTTAGCCATGACTATAAGATAGAGGATCGGTGAGAGAAATCATTCGTGGTGAAAGCCAGCAGTCGATTTTGATCTGCCTGCACCTATTAAGCGTCCGAAATTCCAAGTTTTCTCATACTAGCTTTTATAATCTACAAGATTGAGGCGTTCATACAGATGGACGGACGAACAAGTCTTATTCTTGGATTTAGAGCGAATATAGTATATGCGTAATATTTTGATTTATTTATATCTATCCGACTGTCTGTCCGTCCGA
The DNA here is from genome assembly GCA_037043745.1 of Chymomyza amoena. Lineage (NCBI taxonomy): Eukaryota > Metazoa > Arthropoda > Insecta > Diptera > Drosophilidae > Chymomyza > Chymomyza amoena. The sequence continues at coordinate 45,781 of JBAMAX010002624.1, forward strand.
ATTCCCTGTTGGCGGTAGAATTAAAAGTATTAAGATCCTGAATTTTTTTTCGCAAGCTGCATCTTATCGTCGGGTTCAAGCTGCATGTAGCTTTTTATACGACTAGAATTTTGAGATTTTGATTATGAAATTTAATAATTATAAGTAAGGAAAAAAAAACCCCTGTTCGTAAAACTGTTGGTAAAAAATGTTTTGCAGAACACAAATATAAAAATTGTCGTCGTGCTTCGATCTATCAAAATCTATAAAAATGCTCCTATTTTTTTTAGGTCGGTTTAGTCTAATGTTACAGCTTTGTTCTTAGGGTATACTAAAGTCGTTTTTTTTAGTCTGTAAAGCGTACTATGAACAATGGGCTAAATTACCATTTTTTTTTTGGAAAAAAGTTGAGGTAAGTCTACAGTGCTGAAACTTGAAAGATTTCATAATGATAGCAGACATAATATTCGCTAAAAATCGTTCTTTCGAATCCTAAGTTTGCCGTCCATGTACATGGGCTTCATGACGTGTATGTGATTTTTGTTTAAAAAGTTTCGTAATATTTGATTGCACACTAAAAATTTTTAAAATAATTATGCTCAAATATAATTTAAGTGCATCTTAAGAGTATTTATTTACAATGTTTTTAAAGAAATTATTTGCCTAAATATACCTGAACTATTAAAATAATAATAATAATTATAATCTATTTTTAATCAAACCCGAAAAATGTTCGTACATATACTCGTACATTAACATTTTGTGCGATTTTGGGCAAAACCTAGTCTTCACTCGAATTTTTTTTTACATTTTTATCTCGCGAAATTCAAAATGGCGGCTGAAAAATTACGGCTCTTGCCAGTCTCTGCACGCAGAACATCGTCCCCAAATTTGAGTTCTACAGCCTATTGTAGTAAAATGATATGAAAAAGGTTTTTTGTTTTTTAACGTCAATTAAATTTTTATCGCTGATTAAATGAGAATGAGTTTTGATGAAAAATTAACTGAAATGTGGACGTTCGAAAAAAAAATTTTTTTTTTTATCTTCTTAGTGATTTGACTTTGCTTAAAAGTAAAAATTTAACAATTTTTTAAAAAAAATTATAAAAATTATATACCTTAAGACATGCTTAAAATAATGGAAATCGGAACAATAGATCAAGACCTGTGCTTCAAATTCGAATAAAAAAACATGGTTCCAAGCAAAATGAGTTTAGAGTTTTTAGAAAGTCACTAAGAGCGCTCGACTTAGGTCCGTTCAAGACGCTCTATTTCTCTAAATATCGATCGCATTTCATTTTTTGTAAAAAAAACAAATATATATATTTTCTGCCAAATTTGAAAGAACATCCCCTTAAGTGATAACTTTACATTATTTTTGTCATTTATACCATCATCTTTTTTTATGATATACTAGTGAGCCCGGCAGAAACTTTTTGCCCAAACTTTTTGAATACTCTTAAAGTGAATAAACATCGTAAAATTTTCTAGTTAGCTTATCTGAAAAAAAAGATTTTTAGATTAGTTTGCAGCTCGATTAAAAATTGCACCATTATTAGTCGAATGTCGCGCTTCACGGGTCTGTCTTAACCGAATTCTTTCACGTTCATTGCGATGTTCACGTTCCTCTGCTGTACGATTAGATTGATAATTAAATTGATTCATTGCATTTCTTCCAAATGAAATACATCATGCATCATCATCTCAGGAGACGGCATTCCCAATTGTCCTAATGCTTTATTAGCTATCGCCAGGCATAGATCTTCAATATGAATTAAAACTTCATTGTGGATTACGTTTTGCTTTACGTGCTCGAAACAAAATATCTTCTGATAAAAAATCTTGAAATTTTATCTACAATTCAGGTGGATTTGATAGAAAATATCTTGCCAAAATAATTGCAAATAGAACACGTATTGGATATGGATGAGTAGAAATAGCAGCATCTACTAAATTTTGATTTCAAAGCAAATCATTTCAAATCAAATTCAATTTTGGCATGCCTCTAGATACGTTACTCACAATACGTCATTCACATTTCTCAATGATTGAAACGATGTTGGACCTCGAATATTGATTAACAACAATACCAGTTTTTCTATATATGGCAATATACACACAAAAACCGATATTCACAAAAATGCCTATATCTCACGACCAATACCTACAAACACATCAAAATAGGCTTAAAACATCCTTATTGACAACCTCTAACACACGCAAAATTCAGATTTGAAATTCATCCACGCGTTCATGAGAACTCCCGTAACACGTAATACATAGGTTTTTTTTTTTTTTATTATATATTTCCTCCAGTTTTTCTGTCCACTCAAAGCTATGATTTTTCAATTTTAAAGCAAATGTTAAATTACTTACTTGATTTGTGCAAAAAAATAAGCTGATTGTTCAGCAGAGCTTGAAAGGTTCTAAAAATTTTTTGTCATAGGAATACTTTTATATTAGAAATTATTGTGGTCGAGGTATGCACTTTAAGAAAATATAGCTAAAATAATGATATGAACTTGTCAAAATGTTAACTTTTTCCAAAAATTCTACAATTTGGCCCATTGTACGCTGTTTGATATTTACCTGCATTTCGCCTTACAGCATTTTGTGGCTTACGCCCGTCCTTTGCAGTTGCAGCTCCAACCAAAAACCATCTATGTATATATTTGCAAATGTTTGTGGTAATGTTAGGTATATTAGTATCTACATATTTGATACATAAAGTAAACTATTTTAGGTTCCTAGAGTGCAACTAGACTCAAATGAGAAAACTTTCGCAGGAAAGCTGCTTATTGGTAATATGGCGACTTTAGGGCTTGCTAAACATTTTACCATTTGTTAAAATGGATATTGAATTTCCAAGTTCACCGCAATAGATTCTCACTGTTTTTACCCAAATCTTTTAACGTAAAAAAAAGGAAAGTGACACGTTTGTTGAAAGTCAGAGTATTGTGGTCTAGATGTCCAGGCTGGAGCATTTTTTTCTCCTTTTTCATAAACGTCAGACCAAAAAAAGATTGTGGTGTTTGCCTATCCAACCCAAACAGCTTGAATCGTCTAAGACGGGACATTAGAACTAAACTGTCTTTAGGCCAGTTATGGCCATCTTTTATGTTGGCCAGCTTGCGCTGTCTTGTTTGATTAAATCATTCGTGTGTTGAAATAGGTTCCCGTGGGCTTCTCTTTTCCGCCTCTTAATTGGATGAGCATCCATGAGCCCTTTTCAGCATTTGGTCCTGCCTTAAAAGCCTTCTAGCCGCTAGTGTGTATGTTAAATCGCAGGTAAAATCTCTCCACTCTGACGTCATAGCGCAAGGTCGAATTTTTTATGCACAAATTTTGAGCGACATCCCAGCATAAATCACCACGCAACAGATTTTTAAGCTGTGCCTATTTCCAAGTGTGACGTCACTATACTGCTGTGGTTTATATTTAAACCACAAAAACGTATTTTCCAAATGTTTTAATTTATTTTATATTTGGGTTTTGATTACAGTCCTTAAATGTATCAACACAAAAATTTATTCAAAGGCTTAAAAATAAATCAAAAGCAAAACTTCATAAAGCCACTTAAAATTATACTTTCAACAAAATGAGCGGCTGTACATAAAATTTTAATTAACAAACCACTCAACTGGCAAAAAGCATTCAACAATTTTGCGTCTATCAAAATATTAAATATTTCAGCATTCAAGGTAGCATAAAAAACTTTGACCATAAAAAAATTTTCAAAACATTTTCAAAATGTATAAAGTACAAAATATGTTAAAAATAAAGCTGACTTTTTCCACAACCGCAAATTATGCCCAAGTTAATGGTAAAGTTAATTAAACCCCGAGCAAGCAAATAAATGGTAAAACATTTTCAACATTTTCATACAAGTTGACAGCCCAAATGCTTATCAAGATTGAATGTCATTTAAATAAAACAAAAAAATCCATTATCACTTGTCTGCTATGTGAGATAATCCCCCGACATGTCCAATGATGTCCTGGGCAGTGTCCTGACCTGGCTAACAATTATGGCAATCGTCAAGAAGCTCTTGTACTGACAGGAGTCACAGTCGATGGACACAGCACGGACGGACAACGCAGTGCTATGTTTAAATTGATGTATTGTTTTTGCATGTCAAGTGGCCAGGTCCAGGACGGAACCCAGACCCAGGGCCGGATAAGACACGCAAAATCTACTGAAATGTGTATGCCATCACAATAATTTAGACAATGGCACTCGAGCGCAAATGTCACGACGCCATCGCAGCACTAGACGACAGAAAACGGATGCCACATACACGCAAAAAAATCCCAAAAAAAAAGAACAGATGGAACTGCTAACTTTTGGGACTAGATTCGTTGAATACTCTGTAAAAGCGACGTCCCGTTCAGTATACTTATAAGTTACCTAATATTAAATTCTTTAAGTTCGAGATTCCTATCAGAACTAACAAACTTATTAGACATAAACGCTGGATGCCCTAAAATGAAGTAGTCTTACTCATATCGCAATGTGAATGAAAAATTTGAATTTTTTATTAAAAAATATATTTCAAATACAATTTTTTAAGAAAAACTCAGAATTTCACTCTTGAAATCGTAATTATGGGTATTTGAAAGTATCTATATATGTTTATTTAAGGCAAAACAGTCCAGATCTGGCCCCGTGTGACTTTTTCTTATTTCCAAAACTAACCGTTTTAACTCCATACCGACCATAAAACAGAATGCGACGAGAGAGCTGAACGCCATCCCGGCCAACGCTTATAAAAAATATTTCGAAGATTGGAAGATGAGTTGGCATATGTGTATTGCTTCAAAAGGGACATATTTTGAAGGATACAAAATAAATATTGAAGAAAATTAATTATTTTGCGTTTTATTTAGAAATTCCGAAATTTTTGTCACAATGCATATATAAAAATATTTTAAAATAATAATACATTTTTGACGTTGCTACCACCATATTAAACAAACCTCTCCTATATCGAAGTTAATTTCGCAAATACGAGGGGTATTCAAAAAGGAAGTTTCCCTGGTCTGGCGTTTCTCTTGTGCACCATCTAGCGGCCTCGCACTGAATGTTGAGTCTATCGATAAGAGCGGCACTGGTATTGGTGACCGAAAATAGTTTTTTCAGCAGTATAAACACAACAACCATGGAGCTACCATTGCAAAACGTGTCCAATTGTGAATTGCGTTAGGTGTTTTGTTGGTTGATTTTTTGGAACCTGGTACAACAATCAAAACGTCCAGGAAAATTATCCAAAAAAATCTTACTCTTTCGTGATAATGCACGGCCTCATTCTGTTCAAAAAACGAGAACTTTTTTGGAATTCAAATGGGAAATTTTCGATCACCCACCCTACTCTCCGGTCTCGCACCAAGTGGGCAGCATTTTGTTTCAAACGAAGAAGTCCAAACATCTGTCAAATTATGGCTCCAAAAACAGGACACGTCTTTTTTTAAAGAAGGTTTGCATAAACTCTATAACAGATACGAAAAATGTATTCAAGTCGAAGGTGACTATGTAGAAAAATAGTTTGTGAGTCAAATAATTAATAAATATTCATTTTGTAACCTAAAAATTGTTTTGTACTTCATTTTAAAATTAGGGAAACTTCCTTTTTGAATACCCCTCGTATTTTGCCCGAATTTTTTGACAGTGCATACTATTCATAATCCGAAGATGAGTGCACTGCATGTGCGGGTGTAGGTTTTGATTCTTGGAGGAGGTTCTTCACTTCATATCAGAGCTTGCAAAATACGTTTAACCCAATTTTTCAACTTTCGAGCATAGCTCGCAAATAACTGTTGACCGCTTTTCCCTTTGGGGTCCACATACGAACAACAACCGAAAAAACCATGCACGCTTGCTCTCGTTCTGAGCATAACACTTCGCTTCTCTTTATTTCGGTTTTCGGTTGAGTGTTTTCAGCTGAGCTATTCTTGTTACGCTCTTTCAAAAACAACTCATAGTGAGCGAACCGATTGAGCGCTCGCACATTAAGCATCAGCAACTGAACGAAAAAATGAAATGCTCAGCGCAAACGCTCATTTACGTTTTAATTTGCTTTGTTGAGACTGCTGCACTGTGGTTTTTCTTTAACCATTTATAGACATATTGCCCTCAATAAATAGGTACATATGCATATAATATACGAAGAATTTATAATTTATTATTGGTTTAGCTTAACAACTAACAAAGTATTTAAATTTTCTGCACTTAAAGAGCTACGTCTCTCTGTTAAAATGTAATGAAGGGCTGAAAATGCCCTTTCAACCTAGACCTGAGTTGCCGGTGTAGCCAGCACAACAACAACTAACAAGCAGAAACAGATGCCTCACTCACATACACGCATACAAACGCAAGTGATTTTTATTTTTTCGCGAGCGACACAAGTGTTCAGTGGATAACCAGAACAAAAGGCAAACGAAAAAATTGGTTTTTGGTTGAGCGCTGAGCGCTTCATTGAGTGAGCAATGCGAACCGTTCATCTCTGAACCGTTGCTCAAAAACTCAGCAAATAAGAGTTATTTTTGGACAACGCGAAACGGTCAACAGTTATTTGCGAGCTCTGCTTTCGAGAGAGGTCCGAACCCGAAAGCCCCGCTGTTAATCCGTCACTGGTGACCTCCAACCTAGGTTTCTTCTGAAGGTAGACCTAGGTAGGAGATTAAGTAAAAGATTGATAAATCATGTGATAACGAAGCTGTCATTATACTTTTGCTCAAATCAGTCTTTGTTAGCTTCCTAGTGTTGGGATAAAATATGCAATATGGCCGAAACCTTAGCTATATAAAGAACTTGAGATATTTAGCTAAAACTGTAAAAATAAAAATAAATTAACAAAAAGTAAAACTAAAAGCTTCGCAGTATGGAGCCACCTAGGGTCGACTACTCGTTACGCTTGATTGGAAAAAAAGGAGCTAATTTTCAATTTAAAAAAAATATAATTATTCCAGCTTTTAAACTTAACGACTTATAATTTAATATAAAAAACGGATTTACATTTATTTTATTGGGATAATTTACTGGGGTCACTGGAGCACATTTAATCCTGTCATTTTTTGTTTTACTCATAAAATTTGCTGATTGTCATAATACAGATTGGTAATAAAAATACACGAACAAAAAATTTTATTGCGATTAGGCTACTCAATATATTTTGATTTTTGTCATAAAAAAGTTTACAAATTTTTTTATTAAAAAGAAATCAAAAGTTTTAAAAAATCAATAAATTATGCAAATATTTTTGTTACTTTTTTATGAAATGAGTTATGAATAAACCATAAATTTATAAACTAATATAAAATATTTATGTTTTAACTAAGTATTTTAACGAAAATGTAAATGTATTCATTGGTTTGCCTTACATGCAACTACTAACCATAATTAAATAATTATAATTATTCTTTAATTTAAAGAATAATCTTATTTAATTTCTTATCCTAAGCGTGCTCAGTATAAAAAGTTAAGTCTTTACATTATCTATAAAGTGCCAACGTTGTCGCAAAATAAATGTACTCCTCAAAAGAGTATCAAAACACGCAGCGTAAAAAACTCGCACACCAACACAAATCTAAATGCAAACAACAAAAGAAAAACAAAAAACAATGGCGGGACTCAAGAAACTTGGAGCTATTTTTGGGCATTACTTACTTGCCATTGCACACGCACACAAGCACAACACTGTCAGACACGCTCTTACTCTCTGACACACTCTCTTACCTACACTCTCACTTTCAATCTCATTTAACCTCTCACCCACACACACACACACGGATAAGAGGCAATATGTTTTGAAACTGACACGGCGGACATCACACTAACACACTCACACCCACACTTACACTGCAAAGCAAACATATGCGTATACTTAACAGCTGTGAGTACCGCGTGCAAATTTCCCCAAGCTCATGGAACTTTCCATAAAAAAAAAACATTTTATGCCAAGAGAAACTTTATACGAGGTCAGTTTGATAAGTCAATGACTTTTTAAGATATACTTTTTTTTCGGCAAATCTCATCATTAATCAATGTCCTTCATATAATGAGTCCAACAAAATTTGTTTGTTTCGAAGCCATTTTCTTAACGCCTAGCCATTTCCATGCTGGGCCAGAACTACAATTCGTTGGTCAATTTATGGCATTTTGCGAACGTGACTTTGGTAACGCTGTTGTTCAAAATTTTATACATACCGTCAGTATAGTTTTAGCCACCTAACGTAAGCCATTGAATTTATAAACGGTTTCAGGCGTGATGACCATCGAACCTTTGACGTCATTGTGCATGTACGTCTAAAACGGAACTCAGTAAGCCACTCCTAAACCGATAAAACCCAAGAACCTTCCAAAAAAAAAATAATGATGTAAAAATGTTAGCCGCTTGCCGAGTATCACCCTTAACATATTTCGCTTCACTTTGAATAATGAGGGACTGGCTAAGTAGCCATACTGCGGGTGAAGTCATCTTTAAAGTATATTAAACCGACTGACTTTGGCCGGATTTTAGGTAACATTCCACCTCCAAGTCCAGCTATCAAACAGGTGAATGTACTCTTGTATTCCGTCAGCTACTTCATACTCGCAGGATGATGTGTAAAATATTGTCAGGTCATTAGCGTATAAGGCGATTAGCATTTCCTCGTTCCCAACAGCCTGCATTAACTCAATTGGGGTGGGGATGTCAGCAGTGTACAGGTTGTAAAGAATCGGCGCAAGAACGCTTCGTTCTCGACAGCCTGGCAGTGGAAATCGTGTTTTTGATTTTGACTTGGAATATTCTGTCCTCAAGGTATGATAGCAATATGCCAAAGTTCGGAGAGGAAGCAAGGTCTTTATTTTAGCCAGAAAACCCATCAGCAAACTCTTCTGATCATAGTAATGAGAGCTATTTTCCATTATGCAGGAAAGTGCTGTGTTTTTATTATCAACGTAATGAAAAGAAGAGCATTCCTTGGCAAGGCTCGCAAGGTAACATGACATATTCTGTCATGACCAGAGGCCTTTGACTTAGAAAGCTTTGTTATATTTCTCATCTAATCGGATGAGTCGACAAGGCAACGTCATTTGGAGTGGCGTGTCAATGATGCTGAGCCATTTAAAAGGCTTAAATCGCACTTCGAGGTGCCGAGCAAATGTATCTGGTTGTTCTTCTATATTTGAGCAGTAAATACTATAATAACGAACAAAAAATGTAATGTATTTCCAACTTCGAGATAAGAAATGGACTTCTTTGAACTTTTTGGTACTTTCTGCAATATCATCAACTGATGGAAGGTGTCTTTCGAAATGCCGGATTTCATTTGAAAGGGAATCTTATATACAATTCTCGTGTCACAATGTTATGTTCCTTTGAAGCTTATGGACTCACGAACGGCTGAACCGATTTGGCTAATTTTGGTCTTGAAATGTTCGTGGAAGTCCAAGGATTGTTTAAGGTTGAGAAAATATAACAAAATTGCGACGAAAACAGAATTACTCCTCCGAAACGGCTAGACCGATTCTCATGAAATTTTGTGTGCTTATTGGGCAGGTCTGAGAATCGGCCAACATTTATTTTTCATATCCCTAAGAGATAAGGGTTGCCACTCCTAACATTCCTGGCAAATCAAGTGAATTTAAAAACTCGGTAGGATAATTTACAATTTCATCAATTTTAGAAATTAATATTGATTTAGTTATTCCTTTCCAAGAAAGTTTTCTTAAGAAGAAAGGAATTCTGCGATTTTTGCTTACAATTCATGTTTTGATTTCTGTATAAAATACATATGATCAGATCAATATTTGCACATAATGCAACTTCGTGAATTCTCCACAAAAATAAATCATTGGAAGAAAATAAAGATCTAGACGAGCGAGCGAAGCGTGCGTGCCGGAGGCCGGCTAGTATTTTGTATAAAATTGTCCATTTAGAAGAATATGCGGCTGATGTAGATACCAGACGAGATGATATAGAAGCCGCTCAGCTACTTAAAAAGATCTGCCAGCGGCGGTCGTGTGGTAAATGAGACTAAGTAGACATATCTTTTCTTGAATCAAAAAGACGATAAACAAATTGTAGTTTAAAATTTTGATGTTGTCAGGGATTCCGTCTACAATAATGCCAGCATAGAGAACTTACCAATCGATGCTACTTCGGTAACATACTTTCCGGACATACTTTCCGGAATTTTTATTTAACGTGGTATGTTTCTTTGCAAGATTAAAACCACGGCGTTCAAATATGCAACTTGAGTGTACATATAACACAATGAGTCTGGATTAATGCGCCAACTAACGCCTCTCAGAGCAATCAGCCGAGACTGATATTTCTTTGGTACCAATTTCAAAGCATGTTGTCGGGCATGCAGTTCTCCCTTGGGTAGGGGCGAGATGTATCTATCATCTCTTCTGCTTTATGGCTAGCAGCACCCGGTTGAGATCGCAACACCACGACGAGCCAAGCTGACTCTACCCGCGATTTGGGTTTCAATGAGTACGCTTGAACGTATACTCAACCCGTGGTACCGTGGCTCGGTTTGCGCTCAACTTTCCGTCCCGACAGACTCAGATTTGGGGAACCCCGCCAGTTTTGGCATCAAATGCCCGGGACTAGTTACTCATCTGCCATCCGTGTTTCAATCATCTGCCGACGCCGCATAAATACGACTTCCTGTCAGCTTCCACTCTACAGTCAAATGTGGCCAACATTTACGCTGTCTTGTCCAACTTAAAGCATCTCGCCACGCACCCATTTCCTAACGTTCCCCATTTAGTCGACTCTTACGACAAGCAGTTGAACACTCAGGTGGATATTCTAATCCCTCCACCCCACGGGGAGCTACTTCGATAACAGTAGGCAATGGATTAAAAGAGACTAACATCGCCGCATGAAGTTAGCAATGTACAAGACGCTCATACTACCCATTTTACTTTATGGAGCGGAAGCATGGATAATGAGCCTATTTAATGCAAATAAAAATAAGCTTGTTTTGAAACTCCAGCGAAGGGGTAGACCGCATCTCCACCAGAACCAGGTAGTCTAGCTCAGTAGGTACCTTTAGTATAAAAGCGTGGGGATGGCGTAAAGTGAAGAAAGAGAAGACATTGTATAATCAGTTGTAAAAATAATTTGTCACTATATATAGAGCAATATTATACGAAAAATTCATTCTTCATCACTTACTTATTAGCCTGCCCTCGTTCAACTATTTAGTACTGCTGTTTGTTGTTATTATCTCCAAAAGTTCTTGTTTATTTTTTGTTTGTGTGCACTGCAGGCGTAAAACTCGGCAAATTGTTTTTTAGACGCTTATAATTGAGTTTTGAGTTTTTCCGAGTTTTATGCGACGAAAAACCCAAAAAAAAGACGTGCCAAAACTACGAAATGCGTTGCAGACTTTTAGGCGCTTTTAAAGCGCATAACATACAAAAACAACAACTTTGCTTATTTTTGCATCGCATTTTAACAATCTGTAAACAACAGCAAAAAAATGGTTAAAAAAAGCAGCCATGTCCAGTTAGCCATTAGTTGTTTGGCCTTTAGAAAGTTGCCTGCAACAACTCATAAATCTCATTAGTATGTGGCAATTAATTTTATAGCAAAAGTTTCGCTTATTCTTTGTTTTAATAACTAAAACTTTGTCTACATTTCAGATATTTGCCAGGAATAGCTGCTTACAGCCGCCTTCTTGTTGGCCATAAGGAGGTAAATACTTTGGGATTAGTTGCAAAACAAATTGCCTGGGAATGAGCTGGCATAAATTGGCCCGAAAACAATTCAACTTGTTGGCGTGCTCTGCTAATGAATTTTAAATTAGCTATTCTTAACAATACAAGTTAAGACTGACAAGCACTTACATTGTTTAAATGCTATGCAAAATGGGCTCAGATGAAAGCAGTTGTCTGTCATAATCTATTTAAGGCATTATTATAAATGCCATATTTCTGAGACAGAGTTATTAAGAGCAATTGTTTGCTTGGGTTTGAGAAAGTTGTTGGAAAATAACTTAAATTACAAAGTTCCGCAAAAATATGGTAAAAAGGCTTTCACTGGGGTTCAAAAGTCGTGTTTATTTTTAGCCGCAAAAATAAGGGTCAACAGACAAACAATTCTTGACATTTTTTAAGCTTCAACACAAAAAATATTTAGCCTTCATAGCCCCTCAATCCAAGAAGTCTTAGCCCCCATCATCCTCTAGTGCTGTTAAAAAATAAGTCATATTTTTTATTTTAAAATGAAATTTTAAAATTCATTTGATATAAGAGGATTCTCTTGCTCTTAATCTTTGAAAAGAATTTAGCTAAGTGGCCTACTTTTATGAGTTAAAATGCATAACCAAAATTTTTAGCTGCCTGAGTGATTTGCATCCCACTCTTTGTTTTTTTATTTTTCTCTTCTACACGGATAACCTTTTAAAATAATACAAAAAACAATATGCAAGCACAAAAAAAACTAACCTTTTACCTGACAACAAATATTCCTTTTCTAGTTGTCTCATGTGGGAGATTATTTATTCATTTTAATGCTCTTAAAATAGAAAACCAAAAAAAAAACAAAGGTTACATTTCTTATGAATTCTGTGACACTATGGGACTATTAACATATTTTTGGGCAGAAAATTTGTATATAACAGCGCCAAAAAAAATGTATGCTTTCTTTAACTTTTACGGATTTTTGGTAATCGAATCCGAGATCCTTTAAAGCCTAAGACGAAAGAGCGTATGACAGAGTAATGCGTAACTATAACACTTAGCCCAAACTCCTATTAATAAATGGAATATGGTATAAATCCCTTCAATGTTGATTTGATTTTGACACTTATAATAAAAATTTATAACTTTTACTATTTTAAAGTATCATATAGCTATTAAAAATATAAGTCTCTTGTGAAACTCAACATTTTGAATATTTGTTTGGTATTGTTGATTAAAAAAATTCCATTTTAATTTTACCATAAACTTCAGAATTGACTGTTTAAATTAAGCATTATAAAGACAATTATCAAAATTTATTTATTTATTTTTATTTATTAGAATTTAATTATAAAATGTAAAGGTTTTGAAGCCAGAGCAACGTTGGCCTTCAGGCTATATTTTTTTTAAAATATATCGAAATCGGTGTTTAATAAATATGGTAACCAAAATTACCCTAAATATCACTTTTTTACGAAGGTTCACTTGAAGACCCTTAAATTTTTAAACTTGTGTAATTAAACATGATATAAACCTTTGGTGTGGAGCTGGGCTCGATCTCCAATTTACGAGAATCGATCTTTTCGACCGATTCTAAAAAAAAAAAATTAATTTAATCGATTAAACGGACTCAAACGGTAGGCGCTAACAAGTTAAAACCGTAGAATATCACAGGAAAGAAAATCTATATACAAAGAAGAATATTTATACAAAATTCACTTAAATTTATTTCCATAATTTAAAAATCGAAAACTTAAATTCAAAACTTGATCGAAGAAGAAAAATATTAATAAATCGTTTGATTCAAAATTCAAAACTTAATATCAGAAATCATATAAAATAATGTCACCATTAATTTAATTTTTTACAGATCTTTTGTCAATTAAAAAAAAAACTCCCAAAGAGCTCTCTGGCGGCACTCAAAATTACAAATCTGTGGGAAAAATGGATTTTTCGACCCCAAAAAACTTTGGATAGTGAAAATAATGTTCTAAGTCGATTTGAATATTTAAAAAAAAATCCTTTCTAAAAAATGGGCGACTCGAATTTTTTTTTGCACCCATAGTTTAAAATGCTTAAAATGACTCAACAAATTAAAATCGCTGAGAGCCCTAAGTCGATTTCCTGCCTCATAAAAAGAGATCCGGCATAATGAACTTAAAAGATCGATCGACAAAAATCTGTTTTATTATCAAAAAAGAATCGATTAAATCGATATTAAATCAAATCGATGCCCAGCTCTACTTTGGGCTGTTCACTAAGTCTACCATAATGCAAATTGGGAAAAGCGCAAAATTTTCGAAAAACAACTTACAACAACAACAATTCAGCCATTCTTTTTAATTTAAAAGATTGGCTGACCTGACAGTTTTGCAAAAAAATATGATAATTGTTTCCTTATACAAAATATCACATGTTTTCAAAATTTCACAGGAGAGGATATTAAAAATAAATTTGAATAAAATATATATATTT
>JBAMAX010002626.1:0-79716 GCA_037043745.1 Chymomyza amoena
GTTATGTCATAACGCTGACGTGCTGGGGTTTTTTGGACTTCGAATTCAGCGACCCCGAAAACATATAGTGAACATGGTCTGGCCCCCAGACTCGAATAAAATTTTGTAAGAGGATTTTTGAGGTTAAGGGGTTCTTTCTATGTAATACCTCATTTCCGAGCGCTATATTCAAAAATTTATTTCTCGAAAACTACAAATGATTTCGGGAAACAGTTTTTTGTATTGTCATCATTCATTATTGAATTTTAAATAGTTTTTTTGCTTTTACATAAAAATGACGCATGTGACCGCTACGTCCTTCACTGCGTCCTCGTCAAAAGTGTCCAGGGCGCTCGGGGTGAACGATTTTGACCGATCAGATTATCAGAAACCAAAACACTTTTAAAACTAATTTTTCTCATCCCCTTAGCTATGGATAGAAACGAGCTTTTTCAAAAATTCAAAAAATTCTTATAGTTTTGAATTTCTGTTCAAGGCTGTTAAAAATTTTTGGACAAGAACTTCAAAAAAGCTCGTGTCTATCTGTTGCGACATGTTTTCTGATGATAAAAATGTTTAGTATGACAAGATCGGTCAAGCAGATTTTTGAAAAACTTCACACCACCTCTCAAAAGACGACTTTCGGAAAAACACGTTTAAAGATTGACAACGTAATAAAATATATACAGCAGAAACTCGAAAATCGACCGCGCGTGACAGTGAAAAATGCTCTGTCGCTGCCAAACGAGCCCGTCCGCAGTTAAATCCTTTCATTTTTTTTGTATTTATCGCCCACGATGCCAACGTGGCCCACATGTGAGAAGTCCTTTTCTTATTTATTCAGGTTGTGCCCAGAGAATCGGGGATTCGGGGACTGAAATCTTTATTTCATAATTAATTTCATTGCATTTCATTTTATTAAATATTATTTTGTACTACTTACACTTGTGGTTTGCCTGCGCCTCGATGCGCTATTGACCTCTTTCATTCAAGCTCTCTCACTAACGGATTTGAGCCGTTGACATGCTTGACTGCAGCAGCCATTGCACTAGCTGCTACAGTACAGCCTGCGGCTGGCTCAAGCCGCACTTCGTGCAGGTGCGAGCGAGACAAATACACAGTGCAAAAGATCCGTTACTGGAATTGTTACTGACTAGCAGCCCAGTAGGAATTATTGGAACAGTTGGCGCGGCAAAAAGAAACTTCCTGTATTTATTTTCATATTAAATTTTTTAAATTTTTATATTCTTAAGCGAATAGTTCTTTATAATTTTTCTAAAATTTTCTACCAAATTCTCTCAGTGCTACACACACACATTGTTATTCATCCATCGTTCGTGTCGGCACGAGACACACGCTACGTATACGCAATATTTTGGGTCATCAGTTTTGACAGTTTGCAGCAATTTATATATATATAGCTATGTGTGTGTTGGTGTATCTGTGAACTAGCTGCTCTGTTTAGGTTAATTAATGTGTGGTAGACAAAGGTTTTTGTAGTTGCCACAGATACACCTACACACCTGTACACCTGTACACCTACAGACCTGTACCACCTCCTCCTCAAAAACTAAACACATTTATTTTACAATTAAATGTGTACATCTTGTAAGTGCATATCATTTAATAACAATTTTAATGCAAATATTTGTTGTTTTTAGCTTAATCAAATTGTAAGCCAACTTAAGGAAATTGAATTCTTGGCCGACAAAATTTATGTCTTGTGGTTAATTTATGTGCAAAAGATTAAGCAGGTAGCAGCCACTAGAGCCGTTTGCAATACTAGAAGACGGTCTTCTGTGACCTGTTTAGCCAACAAATTTTAAGCAAAGCAACAAATATTAGTCACATAAGCTAAGTAAAGCTAAACGAAAAGAAATGAAACTTTCTGACACTAATGCAATGTAAACAAACAAAAAAAAAATGAAATAAAAGTTAAGCTCTAAGAGCAGCCAAGTAGGCAAAGCAAAACTTGGCCAATGCAAAAACGAAAAACAAAAAAAAAATGAGCAGAAAATCTGACTATTAGAACGAATTTTGTATACGCTTTAAGTTGAAAATAATTTTCTTTGGTAATATATACATTAATTAGTAATTAAATTTTATGTAGATAGATGACTTACCGGATGTTAGCTTTTGCTTTGATCTCGAACAATGCTGAAATTAAATTTATATTATAATAAATTTAATTTATAATTTTAATTTAAAAGAATATTAGTTCAGCAATGAATCCAACAGCCATAAAGTGCAAATCTGTGCTTTCTTAAAAAATATTTTAAAGCTATTTTCCTTGTGGGGCAGATTATGCAGAACTGCCAGATTTACGACGTGAGCAATAAACAGAACAATGCAGAAGTGGTAGACTGCGCTTGACAATTATTATTTCAACAGCTGTTTCAGCATCACAAAAGTCAATTATAAAGTAATTATGTTTCAATTAGATTCCCAATTTTCATAGGACTTTTATTACCCTGGACCGTATGGTACCAAGGGTATATTAAGTTTATTAAACCGAAAATGTATGTAACATATAGAAGGAGACGTCGGAGACACCCCAAAGTTACCTAAAATATGATCAGGGTGAATAGAGAAGTCGATATACCCATGTCCGTCTGTCCGTCCGTCTCGTCCGTTTGAACGCCTAGATCTCAGAGATGGTAAGAGCTAGAGTTACCAAACTTTCACATTAGATCCCATATTATTCCATAGGAGGCAAGTTTATTTTATTTTTTTGATATCGGGGATAAATTATATAGCTCCCATGGGGGTGTTTGAGACGACCTCGAAAAAAAAAAAGCGTTTTAGATGAATAATTCGTTTGTTTATGAAGATATCGTAACGAAATTTGGCAATCGAAAGTTTTTTATAGTTCCCAATCACTGTACCAAATTTGATCAAAATCGGTTGACTATATCATATAGCTCCCATAGGACCGATCGGCCAAAATAACTTTTTTAAAGAAAAATTCGCTATATTTCGTTTTTTAATAAAGATATCCTAACCAGATTTGGCGTTTGGAAATTTTTAGACCACTTAAGCAATGTGCCAAATTTGAACAAAATCGGTTGACTATATCATATAGCTCCCATAGGTCCGATCTTCCAAAACATCGATTTTTTAACAAAATTTGTTGTGTTTCGTTTGTTTGTTAAGATATTGGGACCAAATTTGACATTCGTGAGTATTTTATAGTTCCTAAGCACTGTACCAAATTTAATCCAAATCGTTTGACTAGATCATATAGCTCCCATAGGACCAATCGGTCCAAAAACACGTTTTTTATACAAAATTCGATGTGTTTTGTTTGTTTGTAAAGATATTTGAAATAACTTTGGCGTTCATATCTTTTTTAAGGTATTTAAGCACCGTGTCAAATTTTATTGAAATCGGTTGACTATATCATATAGCTCCCATAGGAACGATCGGTCAAAAAAAATTTTTGCTTAAAAATTCTTCTGTTTTTGGTTTTTTGTGAAGAAATCGGACTTTATTACAAGCTAGTGGTGCAGGGTATCCTAAAGTCGTCCGCGCCCGACTTTACGTCCGCCATTTTTTATGCAAATCGATGTGTTTTGTTGTTTTAAAGATATTTGAAATAAATTTGGCATTCAATCTTTTTTAAGGTATTTAAGCACACGTGTCAAATTTTATTGAAATCGGTTGACTATATCATATAGCTCCCATAGGAACGATCGGTCAAAAAAAAATTTTTGCTTAAAATTCTTCTGTTTTTGGTTTTTGTGAAGAAATCCGGACTTTATTACAAGCTAGTGGTACAGGGTATCCTAAAGTCGTCCGCGCCCGACTTTGCATCCGCCATTTTTATTAATATCAATTGTAAAAATTAATTTTTTACTCATTTCTATTTGCAGCTAGAGTCTATTACATATCCAGATCACATCTGGACTTCTTAGCAAGTGACACAGGTCATGCCGCACTTATATATTCCCTTCCTGATGTATCCTTCTGCTCTAGATTAGATCTAGATCAGATATGATCACGGAACTATTTTATAACATGAAATTTAGATTTCTTCTCCCAAGTTGGGAGACTTGGTCTGATGGCAGCCCCTGTGAAAACCTCCGGTGGCATTAATAATTCACGGATGTGTAAAAATGAGCAGGGTGTAGGTGTTGGAATCGTTGGACCCAACTCGAGAATCTCAACCGCAATGGGCATCTGGCCCAGCTTCTTTCACAGCGGAGATTCATGCCATAGAGATCTGCGCCCCTAGTATCCTTCTCAAGGGAACTAGGGGTACAAACATCTGCATTTATTCACATATAGCCAAGCTGGGGTTAGGGCATTATCATCCTGGAGCATCTCCTCCTGGATGGTAAAAGAATGCCATAACTACCTAACCGCCCGGAACAAAGTCGTGCTATGTTGGGTGCCTGGACACTCAGGAGTGGATGGTAACACGATCGCTGACGATTTACCACGATAGGGTGCCTCCACCCTGACTACACTCTCCTGCGCCGTTTTGTGGTATTGGTTGGTCCACAATCAAAGCCATGACAAACAAATGGGCTGCAGGAGAACGTAGGAGATACTGGTTCTCTCTTCCGGGGCTTCGTGTGGCAAAAGTAATTGTCAAATCTCTGGATGCGATCAAGACAAAAGGTCTTGGCACAGCGGACTTCAGGCTTCTGGTAGCATACCTATCTGACCACCACACTTTTAGATACCATCTACAGAAAATTGGCCTATCGGACTCTTTACAGTGCAGGCTCTGTCTAGAAGACTATGAAACCACCAGACATGTATCTCTGTGACTGCGCAGCGCTGGTATGGCTCAGAGCCTGTCGCATGGGAAAGGATCGGATTAGTCTCTTCCATCTCAGAGCAATACCAACAATCGACCTACTGCTATTCATGTGGAAAGCGGAAAGTCTTTTGCTTTAACTTATCTACAAAAGATCTTTTGGTAGCAGTGCCCCACCTCTTTGTGAGGATCCCTCTTTCGGAAAATATATATATAAAATGCCATACAATGAGTTATGAAGTTATGAATTTTTAATATAATTAAATAAATATTATTAACGACATCTTTTTAAAAAAGTCTTAACAATTTTATTTGATTTTTTCCCCGTTTTTTGAGCAATTTTCTTAGTTAAAAAAGTATTTTAAAGCAGTTTGTAGTTTTTCGTTTGATTTATTTCGAGAGCTTATTTTTCATTTATTAATAAAATATTATTAACTTTATTTTTTTAAACAAGCTTATAAAATATAATAAGATTTATTTTTTAATTTTTTAACCAATTTTTTTGGTAAAAAGTATTTTAGAGCAGTTTTTAGTTTTACGTTCTATATATTATTAAAGCCATTTTTTTGATAAATCCTTACCTAACCATCTGTTAGTTTATTTGTTAATAAAATTAGACAAATGCAAGTTAGGAACTACTCATTCATGTATGAAAAATAATATCGCCCAAATGGCCGCCACGTCTAGTTCTAATTCGTAATTTTCGATTACTTTTTTTTTTGACGAAAATTCATCTGACTGTTTTCCCATCCATTGGATGAACAATTGTTGCGTCATTTGAATCCTCTAAGCGTATAAATGCACATAAAATGAAAACAATCACATCCTACATTATTATTTTTTTTTAAGCATAATTAAAAAAAAATATAGTAGTAAATGTTATCCTTTTTAAAATCAAATACCAAAAACCTCACATTCGCAGCTTAAAAATTTTTATTAAATTTGAAACTAAAGTTTCTAAAACACGTTAGTTCCAAATTGTGAAATATGCGTAACTTAATTTGATGCAAGTTTAAAAATTACCAAAATTATTAAAATCATATTATTATAATGATGAGAGATGAGATTAAATTATTGTTATACCAAATTAAAAACTCCATTAACATTAAAAACAAACAAAAAAATTCAAAAAGTTTACATAAAAATCGACTATATAAAATAAGCAGACTAAAATGGAGAAAATGGCATTAAAAAAAATGAATATAAAAAATAAGTAAATTTGATTAAAATAAATAAACTGCTAACAAAAAGTTTTTACAACTTATTAAAATGGGTAAATATTATAGGGTCGGTCATTATAGGGTGGGCCTGGCACAATACAACGTCTGCGCTGTCTCGGGCATGTTGTACGTATTGATAACGAAGCTACAGCGAATAATGTATTCGAAGCAAAAGCCGACGAAGGAGGACGAAGGGAACGACCACGATTTCGATGGAATGATCAAGTCGGAAGAACCTATCCTCCCTTCCTCTTCTTCTTCTTCTTCTTCTTCTTCTTCTTATGTGACCATAACAACCCGATTACCGGGTTACGGTCTGCCTTAAACCCCATCTCCAGGCGCCTCTGCATTGCGCGCCTTCTCCAGTGGGTCACACCGAGCGAAGACAGGGCCCCTTCCACTTGGTGTTTCCAACGCAAACACGGTCGTCCCCTCCGCCGACGGCCGCTGACTACCGCATCGAACACTCGTCTAACTGCAGCATCCTCGTCCATCCTAACGATATGCCCGAGACAGCGAAGCCGCTGGATGTGAACACGCTGAGCAATGTCCATGTCGTTGAAGAGCTCGTACAGCTGCTCCTGGTTGGTACGGATGCGGTAGTCATCGCCAACTCGAATGGGACCACAGATCTTGCGCAGTACTCCTCTCGAAAACTCCCAAGGCAGCTGCATCCGTAAGCGACACGGTTCAGGCTTCCGCGCCGTAAAGAAGCACTGGAAGGATGAGTGCCTTGTAGAGTGTTAGTTTTGTCGCGCGAGAGAGGTATCTAGTACTCATTTGCCTATTGAGACTGAAATAGCACCTGTTGGCAAGAGTGATTCTGCGCTTGATCTCCAGGCTGACATCGTTGTCGGTGGTAACGGCGGTGCCAAGGTAGATGAATTCCTTGACAACATCGAAAGTATAGCTGTCGGTCGTAATCTGGGACCCAAACCGCCGCACGTCCCTACTTGTCGACAGCATTTACTTCGTTTTTGCCCTCATTTATCGCCAGACCCATTTTCGCAGACTCCCTCCCGTTCGATAGCACTGAAGGCCGCGGTGACATCTCGCTTGGTACGCCCAATGATGCCGATGTAGTCGGCTTACGCAAGGAGCTGGACACTTTTGTAGAAGATAGTGCCATTGCGATGCACGCCGACCTTCGGCAGAACGCTCTTCATGACGAAGTTGAAGAGAGGTCGCATGATAAGGGGTCGCCTTGTCTGAAACTTCGCACGGTATCAAAAGGCTCGGAGAGGTCCTTTCTTACCTTGACGGAGCTGCAGGAATTATTCAACGTCATTTTGCAAAGCCTTATCAGCTTCGCAGGGATACCGAGCTCAGACATTGCGGCATATACGCGATCCCTTATTGGGCTATCAAAAGCTGTTTTGTAGTCAACGAACAGGTGGTGAGTGTCGACTTGATGTTCGTCGGTCTTTTCCAGGATTTGGCGTAGTGTGAATATCTGGTCGGCGGTGGACTTGCCAGGTCTAAAGCCTACCCCCCCTTGGTATTTTTAATTGGAGAAGACGTGCGCAAAGCAGAGGGGACTGGCTGAGGTCGGCCGTAACCCAGGAACGGGCTCTCATGGCCACACAATGAATGAATGAATGAATTATTATAGGGTCGGTCATCGGTATTTGAAACGTTCGAAATTCTTCATGATTGAGGAACTACAAATTATCGTATCATGAATGTGTAGATTCATGGCTGGTAATGAAAATTCAGGCATGATTTCATGACCTATTTTGAACTGAGTTTAACTGAAAGGGTAATTGAAAATTTTCAGATCAATCCGATGTCTATAAAATTTTGAAAATTATTTCGAAAGATTGTAAACTATTAAAAAACTGATTAAAAAATGTTTAGATAATTTATGCTTTTGATAAATGTTGCCTATCTTGGCTTAAAAACTTTCCGACAAAGCTAATATGCTCGCAATAAGTATATATGCATATTTATATATAGAGTATATAAGAAGCATACACCTACACATATGCATAGTCCAAGTTAAAAGTTGATGTACGTAGAGCATTACAAAAGCGAGGGGCCAACATAAGTAAACTTGGTCAAGTAACTTGGCCCAGCTTATCTCAAGAGTATATGTGTGTGTGTGTGCCGCTGTGTATGTTTAAGTTAGCGAGTGTGTGTGTATGTGTGCCATTCTATTATCATTAACTTAACAAAAGAGCAAGCACAAGTCAGTCAGTCACTTGCTGGCTGCTTCAAACAACTGACGAATGGACTCTGCTACAGTGTCCCCAAAAATGTCCAAAACTGGCCAACTGACTGACTGACTGACTGACTTTTTGCTCCAGTCTGCTGCTGTTCGTGCAATTAACAAGAATAAATATGACACTTTGGTGACGAAAATGGCCAAATAAAATTTAGTAGCAAAAGTGGCAGCCACTACAAGAAAAACAAAAACAACAACAAATACAACAACAAACACAGCCAAGTGTGGCCAACATAATTAAACAGCGAAAATTGTGTTTGTGTGGCGACGCTCTTGGCCTTGTCTTAGGCAAATGCCAAAGCAGCTAATTAAAATGTATTGCTTGTTTTTGCTAATATGTTGCCTCAAATTAAATTAGCAAGTTTGTTTGTTTAAAGCGCAGCCAACAACTCACGTTCTAACACAACCAGCATCATTATTCAAAGCCAAGCTAGACAGGCTACAAAAACGAAAAAAAACAAGATGGTAACAAAAAAAAATAAGGTTGTTAGTCTTTGTGTGTGTATGTGTGTGTGGGCGCTAACGATCTGCCAATTCGTAGCTAGGCTAGATTGGAGGGGCAGCAGGGCAGGGCAAGATTGAGCTTGGCAGCGCCTGGCGCGAGTAAGACATGCACCATTAACGATAACATCATCAAAGAAAATCCTTTACGAGTATATGTCACACGCATACATACGCAGCCGGCAATTCATGTGTCACCCACACACACACACACGCACAGCAATATAAGCCTACGTTTCCTGTCATGACGCACAGCAGCAAATTGGCAACAGAAGTAACAGTGCCAATTGCTAATAGAACCAACGTTCACATAGATACTCACACGCACACACACACACACAGATACGGGGACATCTGTAGGCGCTGCCAAGTCAGGTGGCACGTATGTAAAGCTCACCTACACATCAAAAATAAACCATCAAGTGAGACCAAGCAGCAACAGCAGCAGCAACTCTGACAGTTAACAAAAAAATTGGAAATCTGTCAAGTAGTGAACGACTGTGGAATACCCTGCCAACAGTTTGTGAATAATTAATAGGGATTTAGTTGTTTGAGCTGGGGAAATGATGAAGAAAATTGGATTCCGTCAGTCTTGAAATAGATATTTTAGTTTGACATTCCGATTTTCCCAAAATAACTACCAGTGTGAAGAAGAAAATACCTATCTGCTAATCGGGGATAAGATATGGTCAGCTTAGGAAGAGGCCAGCGCTTAATGCCCCGCTGGCTTTGAATCAGGTTGAGCGGCTATATGCATCAAAATACTTATCTTTATAAGGATTTGATATGCTTTATCTCGGCCCCATAAGATATTAGAGAATATGTAGGGCTTCCATCTCTTAACTGTTAGGAGTAAAATTGGAAATGTCTTTGGCTCAAAGTTTTACCAGAATACTACGGGTGGTCAGAAACCCCACAAAGTTTCTTCTGTGCTGGTCATTTGATACGCCCCCTTGGTGAGTATCGTGGCCTCTCTCTTATTTACTACGGCTTGACATAATGTTGCATCAAACGCAACCGGGTGCCGAGATCTTAGGATTGTCAAAGATTGTAGGTAGACCTCGAGCCTTAAGCCTTATCATCCATAAACAATGTTACGCTGATTTTCGTCAAAATACAAAATCTACACCTCCGTCTTGAGGGACAGTAACGAAATATTTTTAAAGATTTTCTATATGATTTTTGTGTCGTTTTGCCAGACTCCCCTTCCCCCTGGAGCGTCAATTGGTGTATGAATGATCCCTTAACAAGGGTAAAGAACATGATCAAACAGAATTGTGCGTCGATTGGAACCTGCGATAGTATTTTTCCCAATGAGCCGCCTTTTCTCGAATACAAATCCGTAGTGCGTGGGCATCGTGATTTTAAGGCACCAATGACAGATGTCACGTTAAAAAAAAAAAAACGAAAAAGATTCAGTTCATCTGAATTGATTGTAATTGATGTAGAGTTGATTCAGGTCGTTCTGAACTTAAATTTTTTGTGTCAATACATTTGGAGTCAGGCTGTAATTTTTGAAAGCCTAAAAAATCTGAATCTTAAACTAGTTCGTTTTGTCTGTATTACTGCTTTTTTTTCGCTCCCATCACTATTTTGTACCGTGTGAAATTGCGACCGAATTTTCTTGGGCTTATTCTTTTTTATGGGAATTTTTGTCATAATAGAAAGTGTGTAATATAGAAAGCACTTGCTCCCCATCTTCCCTTGCTCAGAGACGTTATTTTCCCAAGAAAATCTCCATTAATTTAAGGAAACGCCGTTCGTATTCCGTTTGAAGCTGTAGGTCCTTGTTCCCTCCCTGGGGCGAGTGGCAAGGAAATAGCTATTGAGAGAGAGTTATTATATTATAATATGGGAAACTGGTAGACTTTGTTTTTGGAAAAAATACTAAAAATACGAAAACTAAACTAAAATATAGTTCGGCTTTTATACTAGCTGGACTTAGACCTTTTAAATTAGGTTAGGCTGGCAGCTGGGTTAAAAAGCCACAGCACTTAGGGCCTAGACTGGCCCATTGTAAAACCACACGGATCTCTATTTTAAGCCTTTTCCAGGACAGTATTCTTAAAAGAATACCTGTTGACCCGATATAGCTTGCAATACTTCTCGGACAGATAGATTTTAGCGCCACATGGTTGAAATAAAGTAATTTACATATTTTTTCCTGCATCTACTTAAAGCTTCAACAAACCGACGAAGTGATCTAAGGACTCTACTCTTCCTCATTATAATGTGTAACATTACGACGACCAATTTTCTGTAGCTGTAGCTATGATAATACCGTAAAAATTAAGCTTTCAAAATATGGTTCTTCCGCTTTTTAATTTTTTTTGAACATTTACCAACATTAACCAGAATGATCGGTTGCCTCGTTCTCTGGCGGCTATTGTGCCATTTCTTCCAACAGTAACAGTCCAATAGTTCTACAGTATCAAACATCGCCTAAAAAGTCAGGACAAGTCAGAACATGTTTTATGATATACATAAGGTGAAGTACCCGAAATTCTCCTACGCAGGAAAAGGATCACATATCAACATTGAATCAACTATAACGATCTTCTGATTCTGGGGTCTCTTAAGATCTCTCTCTAAGATCTAGATCATATAGATGCAGACATACGCTAGTCTCATTGCCGACGCGTGGTTATGCCAAGCACTTTGGCCTAAATAACTAATGCACTGCCACGCCTCCTTCAACCTGCTACATATATTCTACACATCTAAAATAATCTTGTCCCTATGTATAGAGTATCAAAACCCCAACAGCCACTGCAGCGCAGGGAGCGAAAGTGAGTGACTAGGGGCGGCTACACAGCAATGCCAACGACGACACATCAACATTAGTCAATGTCGTGTAACCGAGTATATCTCGCTCTCTCTATCTCGCTCTCTCTATCTCGCTCTCTCTATCTCCCTCCATCTCTCTTTCACTTCCTCTATTCCTCTATCGCTCTCTCCTGCATCCTGGCCCTATCTATGCATGTCTCCTGTTATGCATCTATCTGTTTGCGTATGTATTCCATCTATGTGTCCTGCCCGGGTTGTGTTTTGAATAATTGAGAGCCGCCAAACGCTCGTACGGTGGATTTTGTAAAGTATGAAAAATATGCGTACCTTACTAAAAGATACACACACACACGCACACACGCATTGGTATTGGCCTAATGAAGTGCTCCGGCTCTTGTTGGTTGCCACTGCAGCCATCCAAAATAAATTGCCACCGCGTGGCATTCCTACACTCCTCCTGGCATTCTGATAGCCGAGATGAAGCTCCAGTTGATGCTGTAGCTGCAGCTGGAGTAAATGGATTATAAGAGCAGCTTTTACGCTGATAGGACATAATCAGAGTTTAAACAGTGTTCCAACATAGTTTCTAGCTGAAAGGGTTACTATACTATTTGTATTTAATAGATTGACATTTGGTAGAATGCTGTTGAAATGGAAGGCGCTCTGCTGACATGATGTCAAACGCCAACAAGCCTTTAAGAAGCTAAAGAAAAGAAAGAAGAAATTGTAATTTAAATGCATCGTAAATCTATTTCTATAGATTTTTTATCTGAAGAATACTTCCCAAATAGTTGAATTATGATTTATTTTCTATTGGTTTCAGTCTTTCTACCGTAAAAAATTTTAAATTTTAAGCTTACAATATTAAGTTTAATTTCAATTTTTGCTTTTCGGCTATATGGTTACCCTTAAATTAAACTTAATAGTTTACTTAATCACAATAACAAAACCTAACTAATATTATGAAAATTTGCCGCATATTTTTTTTTATGTTAGTGGTTTAAGTGGTTTATTGTTTAATTATTCCATTACTGTAGGTAAAATATAAACAAATGTTTTTTAATTGAAATAACAACAGTTAAAGCAACTAGTTAAAAAAATTGGTTGACCCTTACATAGCCCTAGGGACTATACTTTTTTATACTTTTAGCCACATATTAGTCAATTCCACGAAGAAGACTTTTAATTATTTATAATACAATTTCCGAAATAAATAATGATGTGCAGTTAATTATATATAAAACTATTTTTTAAAAAAAAAAAAAAGTATTACCATATAGATTTAACTCTTTGTTTTTTTTTTGTTTTTATGCAATTTATTCATACAAATATATATAAATTCATAGCGCATTAAAAAATAAAACGAATAAAGTTAATCGATTTGACTAGCATTGTTTGACTGGGATTATTTGTTTGACATATATGTACCAAATTGAAAAATAAAAATGTTCCTACATCAATGCTGAATATATATTGCATATAATAAATAATAAATTGTCATAATTTGGAGAAAAAGATATATATATATAAATTTCATTGCATTATTTATAATATTGTTGCATCAAATTGATATTGACATCTCTTTAGGATTGTCTCTATCGGGGATTGCCACCTTGTCGTGGTGAGGGGGGCTCATTAGGGGCGATGAATCCAAGAGTGATGCCGGCGGTAGCATAGCTATCAGCAGTAATGCCGGTAAGGTCGCAGGAAGACGTCCTGAAGTTAAGAGCAGTCCACAACAAGCCCTGATACATTTTTGGCTACTAAAGAGTCTTTGAACCCATCACTCATTGATTCTCATAAAAGATATCAGAATAACATGAAACAAAACAATAATGGAAACATGTCTCCAAGGGGTACCCAACAATTATTGGTCAATCCCCCTGCTACGGCAGCCAGCACAGAGGATTTGGAGGTGCTAATTTCACGTTATAATGACAACACGATGAATGTAACCAAGAGGCTCTATGCTCCACTTAAGAGTTCAGAATTCATAGTAGTAGTAGCTGGATAAGGTAGCGAAAATTGAACCCAACGATTTTTGAAAACTAATAATGCAGTTCGATGCATAATGCAAAGTTTGGTCAGGGGTCCTTTAGTCTTAAAAAAACAGGCAATACAACAAGTATTAAGTTTATACAAACTGAATCTGTAAGTCTGAAATAACCCTATGGAATACTCTAAATGAATTGGGGCTAAAAGGGAATGAGTCTGTAGCCATACTTCTTATACTTCTTATTACGAAAAAGTCGCAATGCTTCCGAAGCTAAGCAATTTTCAAACTGTCAAATGAAAATAGAAAAATTTACATTTGGATACAGACCCAGTAGCCATTTTAAATACGTCTATCTACTGCATGAAGTATAACATTTCATACTAACAGTAACAATAACAATATAAGTCTGAATACACCATATTTCCATGATCCAATAAAAATAATATGGCCACAAAATATATATATATATATATATAAAAACAGATCCCATTGTGTTCTGTGAGCGTCATTAACTGTATCCCGTGGTAAGTTGAATTGACTTTTGTGAAATAACCAAAATCTTCATTGAAAGCATAACATTTAGTTGTCCAACGACAAAAACGATATTGAGACAAACCAGTGGCAGCCTTCAAAAAACAGGATAGAAACACTACAAGAAACGATAATGTCCTCATTAAGTGAGCTGCTCGATCTATTCAAGGGTAAGGAACAGCACTTGGAAAAGAATTCTGGAGATTGTCAAGTATGGACTTCTCAGCAACGAAAACCTAAGTGTTCACTTCGACCATATTATCGAGCGTGATTTGCAAACCGGTGTTGTTCAATGGGTTTGTGGGCATCTGAGAAACGATTCCTTCCTTAAAAACAAATTTAATGAACTTTTCTTGCTTGCGGATGCTCCCAAACACTTTTGTCCAGCACTGAAGTCAGAGCTGTGGCATAAACTGGAAAAAAACGCTTTGGAATTGGCGCATCAATATGGATCAG
The DNA here is from genome assembly GCA_037043745.1 of Chymomyza amoena. NCBI lineage: Eukaryota > Metazoa > Arthropoda > Insecta > Diptera > Drosophilidae > Chymomyza > Chymomyza amoena. The sequence continues at coordinate 14,460 of JBAMAX010002626.1, forward strand.
CGTACGCCTATACCGGTCCAGTGTATTTACCGACACGCGATAATATGATTGATTACATAATTAAGGATTCGATAGCAGTGGCTGTGCCCACATACTTTTTCAAGGCACTGATCATAGAGTCCAATTTGCCGGGTTGCATGCCAATTGTTGAAGCTTACCTGATCCCGAACCAAAAACTGAGTGGAATTACCGAATTGCCACTCTTTCTCGGATGTCTCCCTGAGATTGCAAACTGGACGGGATATCAGTTTCCAAAAAATTTGAGAACTAAAATAGTACTCAATAGTGTAGTTAAAATTCAAACTGGCAAACTGAAAGAATGGTTTCCACAGTGATACTTTTAGAATTTCGGAAACATATATTCGAGGTATTATATTTTTTTTTCTCAAGAGCTTTACATAAACTAATTTGCAAATCTTTCTCAGCTGCCTCCATGAGATTACATATTGTACGTGATATGAGCTTTCAATGGACGTGAAAAACAAAATGATTCTCCATGGTGAAAAAAACATCAAGCTGACCAGCTCCGAATATGGTTTTCAGACACAAACCTTAAACGATCTTATACGAAACTTTTTTTATAGTTTTTTTTAATCTTTCAATCATTTTTTGGTTTTAAGTTATTTGACTTTCAAGAAAGCAATTACTGATGGTTTTGTAACTTAAAAACCATAAAAAATGTTATAATTGTTCAAAAACTGTTCTAAATTTTTTCGCTTCTGATGCGATATTAGTTTATTAAATTAAATTTATGAGTTCTCAGAAGTTGTGATATTTTATTAAGATTTTAAAGGAGTATTCTTTTCAATATAAGCCGATAAATAATAAAAGTTCATAACTAGAGTTACAAAATTTTAATTATGAGCTATTAATACCAGATACTTACTTAAATAAGGTAAACAATTTTATAGCTAAGGGTGTCCCAATTATTTTTAAAAACCAATGATGCAAATGGATTCATATGTAAACAGCTTGGGAAACTTCCGAGTGTCAAATTTGTTTCCAATTATCTTTCCAAACTGGCTAGCATAGTACGAAAGCACCGTCATAGAGATGATGGAAACTGTTCTTTAAACTACCCTAAACTGGTGTCTAAGTGAAGGGCTTAGCATCAACCCCCAAGAAGCTGTGATTGTTCCCTTCACGAAGATATACAACATGCAGATTCAAAACCTTGTTATTAATAACACTCAGATGGAGTATTCAGACCAGGTCAAATATCTAGATGTGGTCCTAGACAAACGACTCAACTGGAACTTCCACTTAGAACTAGCGCTCTCCAAAGCTAGTCGAACCATGTGAGCATGTAGAAAGTAGGATACTGCTAAAAGACATGTTTATTGTAGAAACTGAGATACAAATTTTCTAGGAAAATTTAATTGCTAAAAAAGGTAGATACAAAAAATGGCGGGCCAGCTTTTTTGTTATTGTCAAGACAGACAGACCCTTTATAGAATTTTAGGATAAAAACAATTTGAAGACAGAATTTTTAAGACAAGAACAATTTCAATAAAAAGCATTCTGCAAAATTTCAAAAATAACAATAATTTGCTGTGTCATAGAAAGTGCTTGAGACTCAACAACAGAAACATGTCAAAACAGGGACAAAAGCGGTTTATCTGACGCACCTGACTCTGGCAGTGTTTACCATATATCATTTATCATTAGTAGGTACGTTAAAGCCGTTCCATAAACTGTTTCGTATATAAACCAGTGATAAAGCTTTTATAAATTATGCTAAACCATTCCCATAAGCCGCCATTCTGCAATGCTAAACGTTTCGACTGTCATTTATCAATGGCCTAGTTTCAAAATTTAAACATTGTTATCATATTCAAAAACTAAATCAACATCCGCGGCAACTTGCCGCGTTTTGCATAAAACCAAATGCACATAATATATATATGTAGAGTATATATTATATAAAGTTTGCACACTTTACGCCAAGTTTCTTGGGGGAAAAAAAAAAACAAAAAAGCAAAAGCAAACTCGAAATATACGAAATAGTAGAACAATTCAATATAGAGTGTATAACAAAACATATTTGCTTAGCAGCACTTTGGTAAGGATGCTTTGTCTAAGTCCTGGAGCATGCAGGCACGCACGCATGTCAAGAACGGAAACGAATTGCAGCAGAAAGGAACAGGAAAGAAGAAATACAGCCAAAGAAACAAACGAAACGATGCATAAGGAACATATTTTATATTGACTTGCACTTTGTGGCATAGCAACGCGAGGCGCATACAAAATGGCTGCTAGACAACAGCAACAACAACAGCAACAGCAACAACACTAAACGAAACGGAAGCAAAGCAAAAGAGAAAAGGTTTTGTGCATCAAATGAAAATGTAAAGCATTCTCGACATATGTGTGTGTGTTAGTGTTTGTGGGTGTGTTAGTGTGTGTGAGTGTATTCGTCACTTGCGGTTGCTTTTGAAGTTGCCGCAACTCAAATGCATCTTTTGTGTGCATTTCCGTTTTGCCGCCTGTCGAGTGCACAACTATTTTGGTTTGCCCCCACGCCGCCGCCCCTTTCTTTACTACTCCACGCCCCTTTCATAGCTCTGCTTTGTTGCAATTGTTTGTAGTGCGCTTTGTTGCAAGTTGCATGCAGCTAGTGCCAACCTTTTTTAATATTTATTAAAAGCTCAAGCAAATCATCGACCTATGTGGCGCATACTTAATGCCGCACACAAGTGACAACAAAGACACGTAACAGGTGATTGAAAACAAATAGCTGAACGCTCTTACACAAACACACACGCACAACAGATACAACCACCAAAACAAAGCCGATAACGATAACTTTATTTTAAGATCTTTTGACATTACAAAACAACAACAACAAAAAACAACCATTGTAACTTTGTATAGAACAAATAGACAGCAGCAAAAATAATGGAGAAGTAGATAATCCTCACCTAAGGCAACGAAACTTGTATACCCTCACAGCCCACTTAATATTTTGAGTCAAACTTTTTTACTGCATTTTTTAAACAATTTTTAATTAATATTTTCAAATTATTTATTTTTTTGTTTGTTTAACTAAACTTAAGTATAAGCTTTTCCTATAAAGAATTATTTCAAATAATGTTGCACTAGGTATTTATATTAAATTTCGCAATAAGAAAAATTAAAAGTTATTTTGAGAAATTTCACAAAATTCCTACAAATCCCCTATGCTGGCTGCTGTAGCAGTGGGATTTACCAATAATTCTTGGGTACCCTTTGGAGACATGTTTCCATTATTGTTTTGTTCCATGTTATTCTGACATCTTTAATGAGAATCAATGAGTGATGGGTTCAAAGATTCTTTAGTTAGATGCCACTCCTGATATGGGGAAACAGACTCTTACCTAATGGCAATTTGGCTACCAAAGAGGCATCAGCGTTTGTTGTGAACTGCTCTTAGCTACAGGACTCTTCCCCGACCTTACCGGCATGGGTGGCCCTACTGATAGCTATGATTCCGCCGACATCGCTCTTGGATTCAATGAGCCTAATGTGCCCCCCTCACCGCAATAAGGTGACAATCCCCGAGAGGGATGAAGCTGTATTCTCCAAATAAGAGTCAAGAATTCGTAGTAGTATGTAACTAGTAAAGAATAAATAGATTACCAGCCCTAACATTTTAATTCACATTGGCATGGAAGGTGTCCTAGAGAAAAGATGAGAGAGATGAGGTATAAAATATTATTATCTCTTTTTAGATGACTTGGGCTGATGGCAGCCCATTTGGAAACCTCCATTGGCAACAATGGTTCACGGATGGGTCTAAAACTGAGCAGGGTGTAGGTGTTGGAATCGTTGGACCCAACACCAGAATCTCTACCGCAATGGGCATCTGGCCCAGCGTCTTTCAAGCGAAAATTCACGCCATAGAGATCTGCGCCCTTTGTATCCTTCTCAAGGGAACTAGGGGAGCAAACATCTGCATTTATTCAGATAGCCAAGCTGCTATTAGGGCATTATCATCCTGGAGCATCTCCTCCCAGGATGGTTAACGCATGCCATAACTACCCAAAAGCCCTGTACGCCCGGAACAAAGTCGTGCTATGTTGGGTGCCTGAACACTCGGGAGTGGATGGTAACACTATCGCTAATGATCTAGCACGACAGGGTGCCTCCACCCTGACTACATCTCCTGCGCCGTTTTGTGGTATTGGTTGGTCCACAATCAAAACCATAACAAACAAATGGGGTGCAGGAGAACATAGGAGATACTGCTCCTCCCTTCCGGGCCTTTGTCAAGCAAAAGTGCTTGTCTCTGGATACCATCAAGACATCATACATACTTACATATCTGGCCACCACAATGTTAGATACCATCTACAGAAAATTGGCCTATCGGACTCTTCAGAGTACAAACTCTTTCTAGAAGACGATGAAACCACCAGGCATATTCTCTATGACTGCACAGCCCTGATTGGGACAGAACCTGTCACATGGGAAAGGAACGAATTAGTACCTTCCATCTTAGGTCAATACCAACATAAGATCTACTGCGGAAAGCGGAGTCTTTTGCTTTAACTTAAGGCTAAAGTACAAAAGATTTTTTGGTCGCAGTACCCCACCTCTTTGTAGGAAACGCTTTTTGGAAAAAAAAAATTTGTTTATCGAGATGTGTCCGATTTTGAATGATGGCGCTCTATAAATAAGCTCAGTGGAAAAAAATAATTTTCATTCTCAGATCAAAATTTTTAATGATTTTATCAATAGCCTTGGCCACAACTTCTTGATAGTGATGAGCATGATTTTGAGATGTGGGTTGTAAATATTGTTTGTCAGAAAAGTTGTTCGGAAACATTGTAGGGTAGGACACTTGCAAGTTTTTTTGTTAATTGCATTTTATTTATATATTTTCCAACAGAATTATGAGTGTTTAACAACTAAACCAACAGCTGACCCACCCAATATTTTAGTCAAGTTAAATATTATATTACTTTGTGTTCAGAGTACAATGGTTGTCAGTATACCAAGCTAGCTGTTTCATCAACTTCTATTTTTACAAGCTCACAAATCACATCCATCAACTAGAAATACTCTTTTTATATAGCTCGAAATAAAATATTTTAAACCCCATTGGAACGCCAGTCGACTGCATTAAAATTTCATTGTCTTGGCCAACACATGACAGCGGCTCAAAAAATCAGCACGTACGTGCCTTGAAATCCTAACATAGTTGATACCTTTTACAGGACATCTTGCAAGACAGCTGCCAACTTTATGGCCAAGTTAATATGATCGCTGCGAAAGGTATAAAAAAATCAAAATACAAAGTACTGTCGTCATTCATTGTCTGCAGCTATTTGCCGTTGCTTGTTCTTTGTTCTTTCTCACTTCTTCTTTTATGTTACGCATAGCTAAAGGAGACAAAAGACAAAACAAAAGAACAAACAAAAAAAAAAAAAAAAAATCAACTACAATACCAACTACAAGTGGCAGGAGTAAGACAAAAACAACAACAAACACGAAAACACAAAATGGTGCTCATGCGTTGTGCGTGTGACATTTTATCTCTGTCACTAAATTGACACTTTAGTTAATGGATTTTGTGTGTGTAAGTGTGTGTGCGACTGTGTGTGTGCCACTGTGTGTTTGTGTGTGTGTAGTTGCGTGTGTTGTTTTGCTTTTTATCTGTGCGCCCAGCAGCATGCTAAAGTTTTTTTCTTCCGCTTGCACTGTTGCTCCTATACGACACACAGATACACACACCCACACACAGATACACACACGCATTGTGAAGCATAAGTGTAAGTACTTTGAATAATAAGAATGCTCACTTTGATGGATGCTTAACAAATCTCTTTAGATTTATCTGCAACAAAATCGTAAGACAGCAAAAAACAAAAAAAAAGATGTTAACATTGTCGACGTGTTTTTACATTTTTTTTGCGACTATCTTCTGCTTTTGAAATTCATAACCAGCAATACAAAAGACAGTTGCCAAAAGCATTTCCTAGGGTTCAGGACAACATATATGAAAAGAGTTTCCCTAGTTCACGCACGATTTGCTGCAAGCAATGTCAAGCATTTGCGAAAAAACATTTTAAACTTTAAGCGCTAACAAATTTTAGTTTAAACATAAAACTATTTATTTTCGGCACGTTTCGTTGTTTGGGGATTGACTACAAAATAATGTTAAAGATGGCGCATTTGGGTGGCTGTATATTTTAAGTGTGACCAGCTCTGATTTGGCACTTTCATCAAGTAGCTTAAGATTTTTCTGTGTAAGAAAATTATCTTCTACGATAACTTTTTTATGCAGTCACTTAAAAATTTGATCGCTGAAACTTTTAATTGTTACATTGACCATTTCAGACGAAGATGTGCCGTGATTTTTTAAAGTAAATGTTGGCTATAAAGAAACATTGTAAAGTAAAAAGCTTCTATTTAATTAGTAAACGTCTTGACTGTAGAAGTCTCGTAATGGTCTTGTTAACAACATCATTTTTTCAGACAAAAAAAAACATAATTTTTTCAGACAACAATGATGTAGTTGGAAGAGTGATACAGAAGATATTCATTTTTTTTCCGAAAAGGGTTCATCACAAAGAGGTGTGGCACTGCGCCAAAAAGGTCTTTTGTACCATACCCTTAAGTTAAAGCAAAATACTTTCCGCTTTTCACATGAATAGCAGTAGGTCTTTTGTTGGTATTGATCTAAGATGGAAGGGACTAGTCCGTTCCTTTCCCATGTGACAGGCTCTGACCCATACCAGCGCTGTGCAGTCACAGAGAAAATGTCTGGTGGTTTCATCGTCTTCTAGACAGAGCCTCCACTCTGAAGAGTCCGATAGGCCAAATTTCTGCATATGGTATCTAATAGTGTGGTGGCCAGATAGGTAAGCTACCAGGAGCTTTAGGTCCGCTCTGCCAAGACCTTTTGTCTTGATCGCATCCAGAGGTTTGGCAAACCCCGGAAGGGAGAACAAGTATCTCCTATGTTCTCCTGCAGCCCATTTGTTTATCAAGATTTTGACTGTGGACCAACCAATACCACAAAACGACGCAGCAGATGTAGTCAGGGTGGAGGCAACCTGTCGTGCTAGATCGTCAGCGATCATATTACCATCACCTCCCGAGTGTCTAGGTACCCAACGTAGCACGACTGTTTTCCGGGCGGACAGGGTTTGGAGGCAGTTATGGCATTTTTTAACCATCCTGGAGGAGATGCTCCAGGACGATAATGCCCTAATACCAGCTTGGCTATCTGAGTAAATGCAGATATTTGCTCCCTCTTCGCTTGAAAGACCCTGGGCCAGATGCCCGTTGCGGTAGAGATTCTGGTGATGGGTCCAACGATTCCAACACCTGCACCCTGCTCAGTTTTGTACCCATCCGTGAACCATTGTTGCCACCGGAGGTTTCCACAGGGGCTGCCATCAGCCAAGTCACCCGAATTGGGAAAAGAGATCTAATTTTCTTGTTATGAAAGAGTTCCGTGATCATAAGATCTGATCTAGAGCAGACCGATACGTCAGGAAGGGAAAATATAAGTGCGGCATGACCAGTGTCACTTGCTAAGAGTCCAGATGTGATCTGGATACGTAGTAGACTCTGCATGGTTGACTTTTTGCTGAAAATGTGCAGTGGTGTGAGTCCAAGTACGGACTCCATGACAGCTGTCGGACAGATACGCATCGCTCCCGAGAGAGATATGCATACTAGTCTTTAACCAGAACGCGGAGCATTCAGAAAGTATTAATTCCGTTCCAAGAGTATGAAAATAGCTTGACGTTTATGATGTGTTTGAGCATTAAAGAAAAGTCTTATCATTTTGAATAAATCAGCTACTAGGAAGGGAATTTGTGGTTTATTTGATGGTTTATCCTACTACTGATTTATTTTTTTAATTATATAGCACCGAATGAGAAGTTACTTTTACAAAGGAGGGTACTTATCACAAAGGAGCGATATATGCTTGTTTTCACCCTTGCTTGCTATATTTACTTTGTATGGTAATTAAAAAAAATACAGAATGCCTTCGGTTACCAAGATGGGAAGGTTGGGAAAATGTATTTTTTTAGTATGGTGGCTACGCTTATTTGTTAAACTATCGACCAGTAGAAAAGCCTGAGGCTTAAAGTGAAATTTAATTAAAAAACAAACATTTACAGACTCCTCCAGCTCAACAGTAATGAGAGAAAGAGAACAGAGAGTCATCTCTTTCCATAGTGTCGAAGTTGGAAAATAGGAGGATAGTTATGCTTTAAAATTTGAGGTAAGTTGCATATTAAGCTTTTTATTATATTTAACATAAGGAAGAAGGCATCAGTGAGAGCACAAAAGACTGTCTTTCTGCCTAAACGCTTGAAAGGATACGATCCTTTACAATACAGAAAACATCTTTCTTTGAAGGATTGAGGAACACCAATCGTCCCCCTACACGTCAGTTTACCCAACAGAGGATTTAAGAATTCCAAACAACTTGACTTTTTTTTTACTTTCAACTACCAGATATTGGATTAGAAGTTTAATTTTTGGAAAGCGGAATAGACTGTTGAAGCCTCTTAAAGTCTCAACCACTTCATTAATATTAGTGCTCCCACTTTCTCAAATCCTTAAGTCATCAACAGTCAGATGATTGTTTGCGATCCGGTCACAGTACCAAAACGTTCTCTTTTTGGTAACATTTTGATTAATCCTTGAAATTAATGGAGCTCTTAGACCTCCTAAATCAGCTTAACCCCTTGGCGTCCTTAAAGACTTCAAAGATTAACCCAAAAATTAATGACATATCACTGCTCGGGATATTTCTCCATCTTCGATCACGATTACACTGCTTAATAGAGGCCTCCGTATATCGATACGCTTAGGCTCACTACCACGCCTAGGTTGTCTGATAGCCCTCCAACGTCCTACTACTTTTTGATACTATTCTGTATTGAGAGCGCAAATATTCGAAGACGTGCTCGACTAATCTAAGGGCAATGTTCGGCTAGCGCCACCTAGCGGATATAATATTTAAAAAAATCACAAGTAAGGCCAGTTCTGACAAGAACATTTTTTAATGTTCAAATTCGACTTTCCAATTCAAACTTATTTATTTTATGACTATCGTCCTTCCCTAAGCGCTCCTTCGAAGAATTTTTGTTTTCCAATTTGCGAGCCATTCAGAAAACTTCAGTATTCCCTTAAGAATTAAGAGTTCTCCCACTTATTTTTATTTACCAAGCGTTCTTCTTCTACAGTATATAAAGCAAACCCAAATTTCATGATTTCTTAACAGCAATGTCAAGCAATTGTTGTCAAACACTTGAAGCGTTTAGTTCAAACATTACAATCTATATATTTTTCCTTATATTTTTTGTCGCTTTACTTTCTATCGAAAAAATGCCATCCAGAAAGCGCTTTAAGCTCGGTAAGTAGCAACGTAATAACGAATAACTTTTTTTAAATCATCTTTATGCTAAACTACAGATCTAATTGCCAAAAACCTAGGCGTAAAAACGCCAAGGTTGACCAAGACCAAGGCAGAAATGGTAATCAAAAAAACGGAAACGGAGCCATTAAGCCCGTCACAGACAACTACTGCTATAGATGACTCCACCAACTATGAGTTCGTGGAGCTCTGGACACGCGCGGAGAAAAGCAAGTTTCCGCCCATTAAGCTGCTGCCTCCTTGGGATAACCCATAAACAATAACAAAACAAGAAATTTAAAAAAATATCGCACATTTTATTAATTTTTAAATTTTAAACTTCAATCAAGTCGTTATGGTCCGTTTCAATAAAGTCAGAAGTGCAAGAAAACCAGTTCATGTCATTTTATTTTTAGTAAATGAAACATCAGTTAGCAGCCTTAGCCTAAAATCTGTAAGCCACTTCAATATTTGACCTCTTTTTTTTGATGACCTGTTATAATAAAAGCTGCCTAACCCACATCAAAAATACTTAGACTCTGTCAAGTATTTGAAAGCAACGCTGAAACCGGCAAATGGAAGGAACTCCAAGCGGAAACTTGAATTCGCCAAAGGATGATGAAAATAAAATCAAGCAGTGTAAATTTAGAAATTCATAAGGTGAATTTGCCAAATGAATTCCGTGGTTTTATGAAACGAGCTTTTGTTGGAAGTACAGTAGGCACTGCGTAGTTTAATTACTAAGCGTTGGTCTTTGGAGCGTAGCATCATTGTGGGCTCCCATAGATATTGTCTTTGAGTTGAAATGTTCAAAATGTATTTTTTCCCAGACTGCCAAGAAGCCGTTTTCCGTGTTGGGCCATAAGACTTTCTGAGACAAATAAGTTCATAGTTTTAAAACCAAACAGAAATTAGAGCTCTATACAGAGACAAGAGGCAGGCAGAGTTCTGGTCACCTTGATCGCCTTGACCAGGATTGCATGTTGTCCTAAACGTCAGAATCGATATCTGCCCCGCATTGACCAGTCAGAATTTGACAGAGACATAAGTCTGTTTCAAGCTTTATTTTCCAAAATTTTATAAAATCAGATTGAAAATTCTGCTTGTATCTGTCAATCACTGCTTGAAAACTTCTTACTCCCTGCAGCAAAGAACTTCTGAAGTACAGGTTTAGCTACATTTGAAGAATTCAAAATTGCTCAGAAATTCTAGAAAAAATTCGGTAAACGTCAGTATATGGATAACAAGGAGGCAAGGTTCAAACCAAAGCGAATATTTTTTCAAGTCAATGGCAAGGGAATTAAAAATTCCCAAAAACTCAGGAAATAATCATACGCACTTACCACCCACAAAGTCATAAAAAAGCTTGTGGATGTGTATAAATAAGTGTTAAATATTCCAATAGAAACTCTTATAAAGATATAATCCTTTTAAAGATTATACAGACACGCACACATAGCTTCAAGCATCATAAAAAATGTACTTATTTTATGTGTTTATTTAGGTGGCAAAATATCCCACTGAACCCTCCCCGAAGGTGCTGCCCGGTAAAAGGGGCCACAGTTTTCAGCCTATCGCTATAGGCAGAAGGCACCTAGCTAAGTTAAAAGAGCATTATACTGTGTTCGTTACTCTTCGATAGCACAGCATAGTACAATGCAATTTTAACATGTTGTAGAGATTTTAAGGGGCTGGATCAAGGTGTCATGTGACCCTTGACCAGGATCAGCCGGGCTGGGGGCCCCTAAACAGCCCAGTCGTTAACATGAGCTTATGGATACATGGCGCCTTTGTAATAATTTGCATTATCTGCGTACTAGGAGCTATGTGAAGGCGGATGTCCTCTCTCCTGGGTCCAAAAATGAACTACAATACACAATTAAAAAGGAAAAACTTTAAAGAGACAGGCTCCTCCACAATTCAGCCAGAACTTTCGGGACTTTCAAACCCCACTCCCGCCACCACAATGGATTTCAACAGCCCAAATGGTGCGGCGCCTATCAGTGCTCCCATTAGGCATAAGCCGGTGTCTAATGGAACAACAACTGCTGAGGCAACCGGAACCAGTAGCGCCGACCATCCAGCGTGAAGGGAAAGGTACTGCCAAGGAGTATGCTGTGGGCAATGATCGCTCTGGCAAATGGTTATCTATTAAATTAGCAGACCCAGCGAAAGCGGGTCATGCCGAAAAGCGTAATGCTTGTAGGCTACTGAAGCGAGTGCACGCGGAACCGCCAACGGAAGAGGAGAAGACGAAAGACCTGGTTGCAGCCATCGAATGGGCAAATGCAATAATACAAGAATTCTTCCTTGAGCAATTAAAGGTAGCAGCTTCCAAAAGGCAGAGGTCAGTAGAAGAAAGTAAATCTACTGCCAAGAAAGCGAAGAAGCAGGGAGCAAACCCGTACAAATCCCTCGCAGAGGTTACGCGCGACCGTGTGATAATAGGCGTGCTAGACCAATATGATCCAGAGGGAACAATCCCTAAGGCCCAATGGAAATGGGTACAGCGGGCCCTTTCCGGTGTGGCTATGGACGTAATCTGCAGTAAATTCAGGTCCATCGTACAAAGACGCGGGGTGGTACCAAGGGCACATTAAGGTCGTAGATTGTGACGATTAGAGATCGGTGTCACTGTAAAAAGACGCCATCTCAAGAGTCGATGAAGAGCGAAACTGGTAGCGGTGGATAAAAAGGATATCTCGCCCAGGCCCAGTGCTAGAATGCCCTACTGCCCAAGCAGAGCCAGACAAGATACTGGAAACTGTCCCCAGCGATTTTTGAAAACTAATGATGCTGCTCGATGCATAATGCAAAATCGAATGATATATGATATCGAAACCAAAGCCCAATCATCCCAATGGAAGCGGCCAGAAGAGCCAAGACCGAAAAAAGCACGCCAAGTTCGATCAAATGTCAAAGTTTTGCTCACTGTTGTCTTCCATTACCATGGCGTGGTGCATCAGGAGTTCTTACCATATGGTCGTACGGTCAATAAACAGTATTATCTGAAAGTTATGCGCCGTTTGCGAGAAGCAATACGAAGAAAACGTCCAGAATTGTGGAAAAACAATTCATGGCTTTGGCATCACGATAATGCCCCTGCTCACTCATCTTTGCTTGTGAGAGATTTTTTGGCCAAAAACAACACCACAATCATGCCTCAGCCACCATATTCACCGGATTTGGCCCCATGTGACTTTTTCTTGTTCCCAAAATAAAGAGACCTATGAAAGGACGGAGATTTGCAACGATTGAAGAGATAAAGACTGCATCGCTGGAAGAGCTCAAGGCTATACCGAAAAGTGCTTATGAGGAGTGCTTTGAGGACTGGAAAAACCGTTGGCATAAGTGTATTGTATCTGAGGGGGATTACTTTGATTAACCCAACTCACTTCTTTTCTACACTTAAATATAAAATTTGAAAAAAATTCCTCTCTAAGAAAATTTTTGATTTTATAGCATACAAAGCCAACTTTTTAAAATAAAGTGCATTCCAACGAGCGCCCACTGTAGCTTGTCAAAAAAAATCTTTTGTGGCTATCTTTAATCAACGGTATCTATCCAATGCTTTTTAAGCTTTTATTTTAAGGAATTTCCTTGACAGTAAACTTGCCAAACACAAAAAATAATATTACAATTTTAAACTTGCAATTGACAAAGGTTCACAATTTTATATGACAACAGCAAGTCAAGCAGGTATTTTGATATTGCCTGAAACTTGTACAGTCCGCCCGCACACCACGCCCCTTTATATATCTACATACTTATCTAGCAGTTGATAACAACAAAGTTAGAACGTGTCAAAAGGCTCAAAACTGCTGTAAGATATTTTACCACAGGCGGCAATGACCAGCTTGACAGGCTATAAGAAGCGGAAAGGAAGTTGGGGTGGGGTCAAAGGGTACGGTTCGGGTTGACTTTAATGTCAGCAGAAAAGTTTTGTAGCATACTTTACAGCGCACTTGTCTATACCAGATATATTTGTAGAGTGTGCCACATGCGGCTTTGATATAAAATATTTAATGCTTTATATGTGCTGAGAGCTGTATCTAAAACACTTTGTTGTGTGTGAGTATGTGTGTGTGTGTATCTGTGTATATCTCCGTGTGTTTGGCATTTATATCTGCCGCACTTTGTCAGAGTTTAAATCGGCTTTTGGCTGGCATAAGCTTTAATTTAACGCAATAATTTATATGTGATTTGGCCGCATTGCGTCAGCTGACTTTTTTTGCTCACTGTTTGACAGACCTTTAACTCTGGAACTGGAACTGATTCAGTTGCTGGCTCTGGGCAACCTGCGCCGGTGGCGGCTTGTCTGGGGATTTGTAAGTTCTGTTGACAAATAAGCAAAATAATAAATTACAAAAGTTTTCGACGCGATTGTTTTGGGATTTGGTTAATCGAATATGCACACATGCACACTTTGCAGCCTGTTTTTGTTTTCGTAAAGCTGTATCTTATTTTTTTCAATAAAAACATATCTCAATGGCTGGCTGGTGCACCTGCCTTATCTCGCACAGATGTGTAGACCGCACTATCAGACCGACCACCTGTCAGTCACTTGACATTAATTGGCCAAGTGCAGTAGAGGGCTTAAACTTGAAGCACATTTAAAATATTGCATACTAGCCGCAGGTGTGCGCCTTTTTTTGCACTAACCAAAGTGGCAAACTTTTCATTGAATTTCACGTGCAACTTGCAACTTTCTGCAGTGACGACGTCTCTGTTTGCAACGTCGCAACGTTGAGCCAAATGGAGCAGGCCCACTTGCAACAAATTCCAAAACTTACCAAGTAAACTTTTGCTTGGAGCAGCACTTAAATGACGCTGGCTTTAAACTTAATGCACAGCTTACAGCAATTTTGGTGGCAACTAAGCTGCAAGGAGCTGCCTCCTTTGGCTGAAGGCTCATTATGGCAACGTCTAAGTGGCTTTGAGCCAAACAAAAGCAACCTTAAATAAAATGCATTGAAAACAAAATTAAATAACTAAAGATTAAATAAGCGACTGCACAAAGATAGCAAAAAGGTGAGAAATGTGAGAAAACAAAATGCGTTAAGCCGAATTTTAAGTGCCCTACATAAATTTATTTATACAAGCAAAAAAATTAAGAACGCCATTTTTGTTTATTCAGAAACTTAAAAAAAACAACCTTTTAAGAAAGATTTTACGAATTACAGTAGGTTTTTTTTTATTTTTCGAAAAAACTACAAAATTATACTCTTTATTTATAGCTTCTCTTTATTTATTTTTGGCTGTCTATAGAACAGGCAGAGAGTTCCAAAAAAAGGTATTGTAAAGGGACCAGAATAAAAAAACAAAAATTTTAAAATTAATGAACAATTGAAACTAAAAAAGTGTTTTTAGGAAAATTTTAGGTAGAGCAACACGAAAAGGACATAGTTTCGAGTTCCTCTTGAAAAACCTGTTTTAAGGTACTTCTTTCAACCAATCTCGTTTCTCATTTCAATATCTCACGCACTGAATCACGGGTGTGCTAACAGGACATTGCCTCTTAGCGAAGCATGCGCATAGGATGGGACTAACGACAAGCGAATTATGCAGGATCTGCAGGGATCCGGAAGTCCTTTAGACCCTAACACACGTACTTTGCGACTGCCCAGCCATCTCTAGACATCGTCTGGCTACCCTAGGAGAACCAGCGTTTGTCGGTTTAGAATAGGTGGCCTGGCTGCAAGTTGACCGTCTACTGAATTTCGCCAAAAAAGTAAAATTTTTAACCGACCGTTACTTCGTGTAATAACCTCCAACCTGGCATAGCTTAGGACCAATAGGTCTATGCTAGGCTGCACTCTCTTGTGTGGCCAGCCAGTATAGCCTAACCTAACCTAACCTAATATCTCATAGACACGAAATAATCGTAAAAGGATTCCCTTTCAAATTATTTTTAAAAAATTGCATATGAAATTAACGAATAAATGAAAAATGTGATTAAAAACATGTTTTTCGAAAAAATTAAGTAAAAAAGGTTCCCATTTTTAAGTTTCTCGACCCAAAATTACCCTCAAAAAACACTTTATAACAAAGATTCACTCGATGACACTTAAATTTGTGTTATTAATAATAAAAATATAAACATTATGCTTGATTTCTGATAATTTTATTGAAAAATAATAATTATTTTTTAAAGTTTTGAATACTGTGATAGTAACCGCTAAAAAATGGGGCTCAAAAAAATATAAAATAAAAATTACTTTTCAAAAAATTCAAATATAAAATTTAATATAATTATGTATATTAACTTAAACTAACACTCAATTAAATATGTGTAATTTTTAGTATAAAAAAAACAAACAAAAAAAAATGTACTTCAAAAATAAAAACTAAAAAAAAAATAATTTAAAAAAATTGTATACAAAATTTTTCTTTATTAATTTGTTACCAGCACATTTTTGGAAAACACTAATTTAATTGCTGTTTAAGAGACAAAATCGAGAAATTTCCTACAAAATATCAAATGGAGCAACTTTTCAAATTTTTTAACTTTTCGTTTGAAAAATTATTTTAAAAAATTATAAAAAAATGGTTTCTTGTTACCAGTTCATTTTGGGAATATACAATTATTTCACTTTAAAAAAAAATCGAGAAATTTCGTACAAAAATGAAATCGAAAAAATTTTCAGATTTTCATCTTTTTTAACTTTACGTAAAAAAAAATTAATTAAGTTAAATTATATAAAAAAATGATTTGCTTATTAATTTTTTAACATCGCTTTTTGGAAAATAAAAATAATTTGAAAATCGAGAAATTTCCTACAAAATATCAAATGGAACAACTTTTCCGATTTTCATATTTTTTAACTTTTATTTGAAAAATTATTTTAAAAAAATTGTTTCTTATTACCAGCTCATTTTTGGAATATACAATTATTGCTCTTTAAAAATCAAATCGAGAAATTTCATACAAAAATTAAATCGAACAAATTTTTCGATTTTCATCTTTTTCACCTTTACGTCAAAAAATTAATTAATTAAAATTATATAAACAAAATGATTTCTTTATTAATATTTTAAAGCGTTTTTTTGGAAAATAAAAATAATTAAGAAAATCTAGATATTTCGTGCAAAATATCAAATCGAACAATTTTCCAGATTTTCATCTTTTTTACCTTTACTTTTAAATTATTTAAATAAAATTATGTAAAAAAATTGTTTCTTTATTAATTTGTTACCAGCACATTTTTGGAAAATAAAACTAATTACGCTTTAAGGGACAAAATCGAGATTTTTCGTAAAAATATCAAATCGAACAAATTTTCCGAATTTCATATTTTTTACCTTTACGTGTAAAAAATATATAAAAAATAGTTTCTTATTAAATTGTTACCTGCACAATTGTGTAAAATAAAAATAATTGCACATTAAGAGACGAAATTGAGAAATTTCGTAAAAAAAATCTAGCTGAATATATTTTTCGATCTTCATCTATTTTACCTTTTTGTTTAAAATAATTTAAATAAAATTATATAAAAAAATGTTTCTTTATTAATTTTTTACCAGCATATTTTTGGAAAATAAAAATATTTGCTCTTTAAGAAACGAAATCAAAAAAATTTTGTACAAAATATCAAATCGAAGAAATTTGCCGAATTTGAAATTTTTTTACCATTATCTTTATCTTATGAAATACTATGTATCGTAGGTGCTAAAGCGAGTATTGGATAACAAAATTTAAAAAATAATTCAAAATTTGAAATTTAATTTTGGAAAACTCTTTTCTTTTTTTTTATCGAAACATAAAACCTCATCTCTCGATAAATTTTTATAATTTACTAATTTAACTATGGGACTAATTGGTTACACTGTCCATAATTACCACGGATTTTACTATACAGGGTGGTCCATCTAGTCTTTGAAATTTGAACTACCGATTATTTGACTTTAAAGACGTCAAATATCATTCATATATTGGTAACTATTTAGTAAAAACATTGACATTTACGAAATGGGACGCTATACGCTCAAAGAAAGTTGGGAAATATTAAGAAGATGGTGAATTTTATCGAAAAATCATCTTCTTATTTCCACCTCGGTGGTTATGTTAATAAGCAAAATTGTCGCATCTGGGGCAAGCGTTTCACGAGAAGCCAATGCACCCACAACGAGTGACTGTTTGGTTCGGAATTTGGTCTGGCGGCGTCATCGGCCCATTTTTCTTCGAAAATGAAGAAGGAGCTTCCGAAACCATCAATGGCGTGGGCTACCGCGCAATGTTCACCGACTGGTTCTTCGAACAAATGGAAGATGAAGCTTTGGACGATATTTGGAATGCTGCAATCGATCTTCGGCGCACAATCTTCAGAAATCGCATAATCAGCCGAAATGGCGTTGTGAATTGGCTAAAAAGAAGCTGCGATTTGAAGCGTTTGGACTATTATCTTTAGGGTGCGGTGAAAGATGTATGCTATGCCAACAATCCGCAAACAATAGATGAGCTGAAGGACGAGATTGGAGCCGCTATGGCCAGGATAAGGCCCGAATCAATCGAAAATGTGCTCAAAAATTGGACCGTACGAGTGGCATACTGCCAAGCCAGCCGTGGTGGTCATTTGACCAAAATTATTTTTGATAAATAAATGTCATGAATCAACCTTTTAAATAAAACTTTGAACATTGAAAAATATTCAGCCATTTTGTTTTTATAGCAAAACTAAATTCCAATTTTTATTTGGACCACCCGTTATAAATATATTACATAAATAAATAAGCTATTTTCTGATCAAACTGATTATTAAACAAAGAGCATTTCCCAAATAAATAGACTACTTTCAAAAAGTGGTTGGTATACTTCCAAAATTAAATAAAATCTATTTTTTCGGAGTTCCCACAAAACTAATATGACCGCTTACTAACCGTAGAGTATTAAAAAAGAATGCTCTCTAAATGTTTTAATACTGAAGGGATTAAATTTGAAGCTACACAAAAGCAGCAGCAGGTTGTGCAGCATTAACAACTTCTCTTTCGTCGTCTTTCTTTTGTATGTCGAGAAGGGGCATGCAACATTATGCCGCATTATAAAATAACTCATTTATCATAAGAGTGCCGCAGCGCAGAGAGTGCAGGCAGGGACAGTGGGACAGTGCTTGGCGGTCGGATCGGGTCGGTCGCTCTTCTTCTCTCTTAAGTAACTGACAACTGCAGATGAAATGTTGAAAGCGCCAAATGAATACAGTACAACAATTAATTGTTGACGCTCTTCACTCTTTTGTAACTTTATTCCTGGCTATTCTCTTAATCTCCACTTTCTTTTGTGTCAGTCGAAGGAGCAAGTAGGTCGCTAGGTGGCATTGTTTGGGTGCTGCTCCTCGGGTACACTAGCAGGATATACAGGACACGCAATAATCGCCCAACGTTTTGTATTTAATTAATGGTCGAGCGTGAAAATAATAAAAAGACCTTTAAACAGAAATTACTTATTTACTTTGCAATTTATTCCAGGCAAGGCAATTTTTTATGCTTAACAATTTCGTAGCTGTCATAAAGTTGGGCACAAATACAAACAGACAGAAACGCATGTATATGTATGTGTGTATATATACCCTGCAATTTGATACTGACAAAAAAAAAAGGAATATCGAAAGGATTATTTTTTTTTAAGTCAAAAAGTATCGATACAAATGATACAATACGGGTAGAATACGAGATCAAAGAATTGTTAAAATCAATTTTAAATAATTATTTTTTTAAATCGTTTTATGTATATAATATATTATAAATAAAGCTTTTATATTAAATTGAACCCATATTTTTTGCGGAAAAAATTAAGGTGTGATTTTTGTCCTGCCTGGGGTTCCAAAACTGCACCCTATTTTTTTTTTAAATATATATCTATGCATATATTCGTATATATATTTTTTACACGATTTTTAATTATTTTTTTTTATATAATTTTAAGTCAATAAATTATAAGGCTCAAATATTAAATAAAATTAATAAGGACTTTGTTCTTAATGGGAATCCCATGAGCAGAAACAAAAAGACCGCCTCCATCAGTGTTATAAAAGAAAGAGTAGAAAAGAGTATTCCACTGTCGGTGCTCACCCAGACTGATTCAAATTTTTATATAGTATTTATGTGTAAGCGTGTAAATTGTATTTAATTAATGAAAATGCATTTCTTATTTATGGGTTTTGCTGACATGCCAACCTTATATGTTTATATGATAGATATATTCTACTTGAATGTGAGTTATTTTACTTTAATTTAATTAAAATGTTTATTAATAAATTGTACAACAAATACAAGCACATTTTTGCCATACACACACACACATATACACATATCTTATACAGGACATTCTAGATTTATGTATGATAAATTATTTTAATGATGACAGACGAGTCAAAAGCGTGTCAGGACAAAAGCCAAGCTAAGCCGATGCCAAGTACAGGCCAGTTGTGTTTAGGCCAAGGTAAAGACGTTATATGTAAGTATAAGAAGCAGCCGCCTCTACAAGGAAGACAACATAAAGCTCAACATTAAGCAAACAACACAGAATGACAGTGTTGTATAATTGTTTGGCAATAAAAGTCAGAAAATGAAATCGAATACATCCTTAGAAAACTGCAAGGATGAATTTAATACTTTAATACTCATAAAATTAATGAATGTCAAAAGGTTGTAGAATTAAATAAGTTAGTAATAATAAGTGTAATTTTTAATTAAATTTTAATATCTAAGGCCAACTAGGCTTAGGTTAAAGGTGGAGCGACGTATATTAGGGTGGATCAATATTTTTCGGTATAAAAGCATACAGCAATTTTGATTCTTTGGGTCATTCTAAGCAGCTTTGTCCAAGAATCAATGGGTCTTAAATATAATATATATAATATAATAGAAAAAAATACAAAAAAATTAGATTTGGCTTGGTGTGTGGGTAATTTTCCATTTCGAATAGCCATTCTATTGGGTTTTTCAATAGGTACGCTACAAATACCGATAGGGACTGCAAACGACGCCATATTTTTTCCCGCTCTCTTGACATATCTCTTCAGTAAGGTTTGCTATTTTATCATGGAAAGATATAAGATGCAACAACGAGTCGAAATTATTAAAATTTACTACCAAAATTCGGAGTCAGTGGCCTCAACTTTAAGGCGCTACGTCCAATTTATGGTCGTCATAATTGTCCTGCCAGATCAAAAATTGAGCGTCTAGTGGAAAAATTTGAATCCACAGGCACAGAACAAAATGTTCCCGAGCAGTGAGACAAAAATGTGTCCGTAGTGTCGAGAATATTGCTGCCGCTAGCGCATCAATTAAGGAAGACCCATATCAGTCTCTCACTCGTCGTTCTCAAGCGTTGGGCATCTCTGTGACGTCATTGTGGCGAATTTTGTGAAAAGAATTTGGCCTATATCCTTACAAGATCAAATTGACACAAAAACTGAAGCCGCTTGTCCACCAGAAACGTCGTATGTTCGTGAATTGGGCTGAGCAAAAACTTGCAAATGATCCGGATTTTCATCAAAAAATCATCTTCAGCGATGAGGCTCATTTCTGGCTGAATGGTTTCGTCAATAAGCAAAATATGCATTATTGGTCAGGCAGCAATCCACACGTACTCCATGAGTCACCATTGCATCCAGAAAAAAATTACGGTTTGGTGCGATTTATGGGTTTATAGGTATATCTCAGATGGAAATAATGATGTGTGTCCTAGCCATGAAGAAGCCCGAGTTGCAATAATACGACTCAAAAACAACTTCAGCCGGTGCTGATGGACTGGCTGCAGAGTTGTTTAAGGCTGGTTGCGACGAGCTGATATGGCTAGCGGAAAGCATGCCCGACGATTGGAAGGTCAGTTTCCTTTGTCCTATACTGAGGAAGGGTGACCCGACGATATGCACCAACTACCGGAGAATCAGTCTTATTGCCATCTCATACAAGATCCTGTCGAGTGTATTATGTGAAAGACTAAAGCCATATGCCAACACACTGATCGGACCCTATCAGTGCGGCTTCAGACCTGGTAAGTCCACCATAGATTAGATCTTCACTCTACGCCAAATCCTGGAAAAGACCCACGTAAAACAGATCGATACCCATTATCTCATCTTCTCTTCATCGATTATAAAGCTGCATTCGATAGCCCGATAAGGGATCGCCTATACAACACCATGTCTGAGTTCGGTATACCTGCAGAGCTGATTCGTCTTTGCAGAATGACATTGGGCGGCACCATCAGCTCTGTCAAGGTAGGAACGGCAAGACAAGGCGACCCTCTATCATGCCACCACTTTGATTTCGTGATGGAAGGGGTCCTGCGGAAGGCCGGTTATTTTTACTATTTTTACAAGAGTGTCCAGCTTCTTGCATACGCTGATGATCGGGCTGATCTTCGGGCGTTGTAAGTGAGATGTTACTGCTGCATTTTCCGGAATCCAAAAGATGTCAGCGGTAAACGAGGACAAGACGAAGTATATGCTGTCTACGAACAGGGACGCACGGACCGCTATACTTTTGAAGTGGTCAAGATATTTACGTTCCCTGGCACCGCCATGAAACCCCGAAAATGACATCAACCTGGAGATAAAACGAAGAATCACACTTGCCAATAGGTGTTATTATGGTCTCAGTAAGCAGATGTGTAGCAGAGGCCTCTCCCGATCAACAAAGGTAACACTCTACAAGACGCTCATCTTGCCCGTGCTCTTGTTTGAGAGAAAAATTCTTCGTAAAATCTTCGGTCCCGTTCGTTTTGAAGACGACTATCGCATACGGATGAACCACGAACTGTACGAGCTCTATGATGACATCGATGTTGTCCAACGCATCACAATACAACGTCTGCGCTGGCTCGGCCATGCCGTACGTATGTATAACGATGTTCCAGCGAAAAAAGTATTCGAAGTGAAAGCCGACGAAGGAAGATGAAGAGGATGACCACGACTCCGATGGAAAGATGAAGTAGAGGAAAACCTAACCTCCCTTGGTATATCTAATTGGAGAAGGCGCGCGCAAAGCAGAGGCGCCTGGCGAGAGCGGTTGAGGTCGGCCGTAGCCCAGGAACGGGTTGTCATGGCCACACAATGATTAAATGAGATGAAAATAAAAAAAAAAATTGTATATCCAAATAACTGTAATGATGTGCTGTAATTTTGGAAGTCGAATAAAGTTACCCAAAAAAATCTCCTTGGTACTATTATTAAAGAAGTGTTCAGTTTAATGTTTTACTTCATAGAAGCGTTCAATAAAATCCTTCTGCTGAAGCTCTACTTATTTGAAGGGCTTTTCATTAAACACATTATTATTACTAATGATACTAAGTACATATATTTTCCCAAAGTTTCCTGAAGTGCTCGTTATAACTTAAGTTACAAACTAATAGAAATAATTAAATATCTTAGTCAGGAGCTTAGGCAAACATATAACTTGCCTTTTGATTATTAATAAACTTAAGCTCTGTTTTATAATTGGCCAATCAACAATTTTGCCCAGATCCTATTTCCATTTTCCATCTAAAGTAATCCATACAATTATAAGACGCACATTGTATCAATTAGCAGATAGAAAGCAAGCAAAGCCAATTAGAGACGCCTCCAAGTATGCAATGAAATATGCCTCAGAACAATAGAACCATGGCTACAATTAAGCCGCTCCTCGAATTAAACAATAGATTGGTATTGTGTGTATGTGTGTGTGAGTGTGTGTGTAATTAATTTGTTGCAAACACAATTTATTAATTAGAATGTCAATGTCAGAGATTTCCTTCGCCCAGTGTTTATTATTAAACAATGCGGTGGCAATTAATTTTGATACAGCTCCGGTTCAGGTGTTTGTCGTCGTAAGGTGAAAAAATGTTTTATGGCCCAAATGGTTTCAATCACTTTGGCATGGTGGCAATATGGAGGTTACACACGATTTATATATGTACATATTTATACGTATGTGGCCAAGTGTTAATGGGACTAAGAGAGAATATAAGTCAACATATATATATTGTAGTATATGATATATGGATGGCTGGTTGGAGGTTTCGGGTTAACGCTTAATTATTTAATAAATGTTCTGCAACGAATCCGTGGCTACGAGTTGGCTCTCATTTTGTTCGGATTTTAACTTCTGGTACTGGCATCATCAGCATTAAACTGATGATTGCAAACAATTGGACACTTTTGCAACGTTGCTGCGGTGCGAATGCATTTTAAATGCAACTGCAGTGCCAACACTGAGAGAAATTGGGGGTATGCAATGAAGCTATTTAATGTAGAATTACAATTTGGGAATTTTAGCTTGGAAACTATTAATTTGATTATTCGTTATACTCTGCTGCAGTACGATGAAGCATTTTTTTTGAGATAGAGATTTTATTTTACTCATCCTTCCAGTGCTTCTTAACGGCGCGGAAGCCTGGACCGTGTCGCTAACTAATGCAGCTGCCTTGGGAGTTTTCGAGAGGAAAGTACTGCGCAAAATCTTTGGTCCTATTCGAGTTGGCGATGACTACCGCATCCGCACCAACCAGGAGCTGTATGAGCTCTTCAGCGGCTTCGCTGGCTCGGACATGTCGTTAGGATGGACGAGGATGCTCCAGTTAAACGTGTGTTCGATGCGGTAGTCAGCGGCCGTCGGCGGAGAGGACGACCGTGTCTGCGTTGGAAAGACCAAGTGGAAGGGGCCCTGTCTTCGCTCGGTGTAACCAACTGGAGAAGGCGCGCGCAATGCAGAGGCGCCTGGAGAGACGTTTTAAGGCAGGCCGTAACCCGGTAATCGGGTTGGTATGGCCACATAAGAAGAAGAGATTTTATTTAATTGAGATTGTCATTAATTTTAATATGAGCCAAATTGTCTTGTGTATTTGTACGTATGCTCCAAGGCTTTACCAAATGCCAGTGAGTGCCAAGTTTTAAAATATCTAAGTTTCTAGTTATAGAAAAACTGATGTCCGTGCGATCCATTTCTTCTACGAAAAACATCCATTTTATTTTTCGAATCGAAATCTTAACTTAAATCATGTATTTCAAAAAGCAAATTTACAAATTCATCGAAGAAAAATGTTCTTAGACATGAAAGGAATTTATTTACCATAACATTTTTATCAGACTTTAAGAGGATGTTTTTTGATCTATTGAAGACTTGAGACTGGAATGATAAGATTTAAAAATGCTATCCACATGATGGGTGCCGAGCTTGCTAATACTACACATCGCAAGAACAACCATCATTAACATAGCAAAACCTCATGAAATCGGTTAAAAATTGTTATCTCATTCAACCTCAAGACCTTTAGACTTTTTTATCGAATGAAGAGGTTATCACTTCACAAACTCCTCCTGAACTCTCTAGAATCCCCTTCAGATATGAAGTCAAGGCGTTCTGAGCTTCGTCTACGGAGCAGTATTCTTTTCCATTGAGATGTCGCTTGAGTGGAGGAAAGAGTGAGCTTGCTTATACATGACATCCTTAGGTCAACCATGATCAACATAGTAAAATCTCAAGAAATCGGCTAAGAATCTTATTCATTCTTATTCGTTTAAACTGTTTTATCGAATGAAGAGGTTATCACTGCAGTAACGCCTTCAAGACTCTCTAGAATCCCCAATGGATATGACGTCACGGGGCCCTGAACTCATTATGCGAAGCAGTATTTGTTGCTTTTGAGGTTTCGCTTGAGTAAAGGAAAGAGAAAAGATTCCGGCGATCTTACCCCAGTTCTAGAGCAGAAAGCAGCACCGCGATGTAGCACTGCATGGTGTCCTCGCGTAGCTTCCAAGAATCATTTGGAGTTTCAGTGAAATTGTAATCGATAGACAGACATGATAAATAAAAAAATAAATAATTTAATTGTACAAAATCTATGGGTTCCTCTAACATTGATTAAACGAAATTATGAGTAATTTCTAACTATTTGGGGTGCTTCCATTTTAAAAATTTCTTAAGTCTTAAGTTTATATAAGATACATATTAAATATGCAATAAAAATAATTTTTGTCTGCAGTTCTGAACAGACTAAAAACATTTTTATCTATGAATTTGAAATTTATATAATTTTTTTTATATTTTAAGAAATCTCGTAAAATATACTATCGGAACCTCAATAAACCAATTTGAGGAGCCACCAATAATTTCATGATAATGAAAAAAAAACGGACCATTAAAGCAATCGCCAGCTTTTTGCAGAACTACCATTAGACCTCTTCCCATTCCCAACTCAACTTTTACTACCAAACTCTCTTCCCATTTAATACCCAATTTTCTCTCAGTGTATTGCTCTCACCTGCTTGCATGCCCATTAAGAATTTATGATGTGCACGTCAGCATCAGCAATTGCAATGCCAACTGCAGGGGAGCAACTACAACAACAACAACAATAGCAATAACAAGAGCAAAGAATCCTCATCAGCATTTGGCTCTGCTATGCATTGATTTCCCATGTGTGTGGCCTTATCCAGTGACTGGGTCTTAATGCAGACGCTTAACAGCTGTTTAACGGCAATAAGGCAGAGTATTCGACAGACGTCGATGGGTTGAGGCTCTCCTCGTGGTAGATTGAGGACGTTCCGGCTTCAATTGAAGTGTAATGACACGCAGAATTTTCACACACAGTCAAACAGCAACAGACATCCAGAAAAAAACAGACATTCAAAAAAAAATCCAAGACATTTTTCAAGACAATTAATCAATCGGAGTTGGCGATAGGAGAAAATCCCGCGATTCCTTCGATAAAGAGTGAGCCAAGCCAGATGCTGATCAAATCAAATGGCTCAACAGTCAGCAGAAATGACTTTTGACATGCTAAAAAGCGACTTGCCAATGACACGCCCTGGCGCAATGACAACAAGAGAACTTGACGGATGCCAGGGACACAATGTTGGCTACTGACGTCCATTGATGGCCAACTGAATGACTTTGACTGAGACAAAAAGAAGGCGTTTACGTTTCAAGGCAGTTCCTTAGATTTTAGCTAGCTTTTTGGAATCCATTTTTGTTATTTTTTTTCTATTCTTGCCAATCACTGACACTGATTACATTTTCAGCAAGTCAAATTGATAAGAGCGTCCTGTCGTCAACAAGTCCTAGCCAATTTGACACAGGCCAACGCAATTTACATGCATTTATGGTAACAGCGTGTTGCGGTATTCTCAAGTATATATATATATGTATATATATATGTATATAAGTAAGTATGAATGAAGCGGCTTGTGGTTAGACTCTTGGGACTGACTCTTGGCATTTGCTTGGGTTTTAGCCAAATTGCAGGAAAACATTTACTCGAGCGAACTAAGCCAAACCAGAACTAAAACCTTGCTCTTTGGGTCAGTGCAAATGCATTTGTATGTGTGTGGAGACCACAGTGGCGTATTCGAAGAAATATTCCGTGGAGCATTCAAAGGAAAATTGGCTGAAAGAGTCAAATTCTTGGAACTGAAAACTGGGAACATTGTGGTAAGCATTTGCGTTAGTTGGCGGAGCAACTAATAATTTAATGAAAACAGACTGTACTCAGCTTATCCTGTCAATAGTTTTCTTAATCCCTCATGGTTCATCCTTTTGCATATCTTGGTGGTACTGCACAACGGGAAAATTAATACGCCTTTCCAAAGAAACACCGGTGTTAGGGAAGGATGCCCCTATCACCACTATTATTCAATATAACAGTTGACGAGGTTATGAGAGATGTATGCAGGTCTAGACGTGGGATTACGTGGAGTCTCACCCGTCATTTGGAAGACCTGGATTACGCGGACCTCATTTGTCTCATCTCTTATAAACTTAGTTATATCCAAGCCAAAGTGAATGATTTCGAGATCCTTGCCAGCAAAGTTTGACTCTCGATAAACGCATCCAAAACCAAAGCGATGCGTCACAACCACACCAGCCAAGGTAGCATAACCATCTACGGGAACACTATCGACTTTGTCGATGGTTTCTTATACATTGGCGCCACAATTTTCACCAGTGGTGGGGTGGATGAGGATATGGAGAGTCGTCTAAACAAAACGAGATCAGCGTTTGTACGCTTATTCCGCATATGAAGAAACCAGCAAATAAGCAAAAGAACAAAGCTAAGGATCTTCAATACGACGGTCAAATCCATCGGCAGCGAGACGTGGCTGACCCCGCAGGGAATGATATCAATACTACAGTCATTCGACAACAAGTGCCTTAGAATTATATGGGAGATATTCTGGCCCAACAGGATATCAAACGCGGAACTATGGCACCATACTAGTGAAGTTCCTATCTGCATTCAGATAAGAACACGCGAGTGCCGTTAGATCGGCCATGCTCTTAGAAAAGACCGAAGCTGCATCGTCAATATGTTTTTGGAATGGAACCTCCAAGGAAGCAGACGAGTGGGAAGGCCAAAGGCAACCTGGCGTCGCTCCATACTAAACGAATTGTCCATAATATAAGCTGGGACACAGCTAAGCAAACTGCGCCAAATAGAGTCCGGTAGAATGTTCTTGTGAAGCCCTAAGCCCCGTGGAGGAATACTTGGGAAAAAAATTAAAAAATTTTATGCAGCTCTTGTAACATTCAAGAAACTGGCAGTATGCACAGCCATGGGGGCGTGGCTCAATCGTCATAAGCGCCCACCAGTTAACGCAGAAGATTTTTTAACAGAGGTTGCTTTCGTTGCCCTTGGTGTGGCAGCTATGGGGGACCTGCGAAGGCCAGACGGGATAGTGAGCTACTCAGATTCCATGCCTACAAACTGGCGTGGGTTCTCAGCTAATCTTTTTACAGACTGAAGAAGAAAGGCACCTGCTACTTAACTGGCACCAGATTTAGGTGGAGCAATGTCAAGGGCATCCAAGATTTTGAAGCCTCTGAACCATTTTCTGCTCTCCCGGACTTATATCGTATGGTATCATCCTAAGAACAATAGTGATATTTATTTTGCTACATAGTGGCTACTGGCTAGTTTGACCAGCCCTACCTGCCTCGTCCCCAAATTTGAGCCTCTTTCCCAAAGTGAGGTCAAGAGTCTCCAGGCTGCTCTCGAGTTCCCTGGAGATGGCTGAAGATGGAGAGTAAAGCGTTTGCTGCAGCGTTTCTAAGCAAGAACTTTACGTTCCAACTGCTGACCAGACTATCAGAGAGTCGACATGTGTCCCTTGTCATCCACGACTTCAAATTTTCTTATGACCCTGTAACTCCCTCCTGACGCCACCTCTGTTGCCCTGCCAAAAAGTTGTTGCCAACTTGTAAGTGTAAATGAAACCGAAAGCCCCTTCCTTACAAATTGTTAAACATTGCATTTGCAAAATGTCTGCTACTTTCTAAATACACTATGTTTATATATACATATGTATCTGTGTTTTTATATATATAAGTGTATGTGTGTGTGAAACGGATGTGAGTAAATAGCACAAAGGAAATGTACAAATAAATATTTGTAAATGAAAATGAGCAAGGAAATGGCCTCGCCATGCGGTCGACATGCGCTAAAATCTTTTAAACATAAATAACATAATATACACTATAAACAAGTATATAGTATACTAAATAAATATATATGTGGAAATAAACATAAACTTAAAATTGCTGCCAGTAAGGACGAAATTGCAGGTTACACTTGTCAAGGAAACAATTTTAGTAATTTTGCAGTTTCCAGCGGCAACCAAATTGTTGTAAATTCTACAGCCGAAGGAGCATATTGTAGAATAAACTTAGGAGATGCAATATTTTAATACACTGCAATTAGAAAAGAAAGTGGATATATGAGCTGTAAAAGGTATAATAAGGTACATAGGTACATACATTTATACGAATTTATTTATAAGAATTCAAGCCCCTTCTTGGATGTCATTATAATTCACAAAAATTTCAAGTTATACTTCCAGCTCTACTGAGACGGCTCTACACTCGGTGATCTCTGGAATAGAGAAGTCATTTCATCATAAAGAATTTTCACTAGTGACCTTTGTAGACATTGAAGGTGGCTTTAATAATGTCACACCGACACCATCACTGACGCACTGAGAGAACTCTGGGTGGATTTACGGCTAGTCAGTCTCATTGCTCAAATGCAGAGTCAACCAAGCCTCTCTTGGCGCTACCAGTATCGTAAGATATGTAAGTAGGGGAACACCCCAAGGCGGACTCCTGTCCCCCTTCCTTAGAAACTTCGCCATAAATGGACATCTGCGTACCCTGGAGGGTGGTAGATGACGTAACAGTTTCCTTCTCGGGTAAGTACCCCCAAACTCTCTGCGAACGTATTACCAATGAAATGCGTACGTTCTCTGAATGGGCCACGGCTAGTGGATTGGGAGTAAATCCAAATAAAACAAAGCTTATGCTCTTCACCCGGAAGTATAATCTTCCTTCTCTTATAAGCCCCAAGCTTAATGGTACGACCTTACCATTTAGCGACTCAGACAGATACCTCAGGTTAGTCCTAGACAGCAAACTGGACTGGTAGCTAAAGACAGAAGATCAAAGAAAAAAGGCCACAATCGCTTTATACATGTCCCCAAACATAGTTCACTGCCATTGTGAGATCTATACTGATTTATGGAGTCTCGATCTGGTGGCCTACCTTAGATAAGGGGTCCAACCTTAAAAAGTAAGGTAGGGTTTAGCAAGCCGCCGAGCTTACCATTAGTGGGGCTTTACGCTCCACCCCAAACGAAGCACTGGATGCTATTCTAAGCCTCCTACCACTGATCCAGGTGGGGAAACAACAAGTCATTCTATCAGCTTTACGCATGACAGAGGCAAATAAATGGACCAAGACTTTGGTAATGTAAAGATTCTTAAAGGGAACCCACTTATACCCGAAAGCACAGACTACTGCATACCGCAGGAACATTTTACAATCAAATTCAGAGCCTATATTCCAACCAGGGAGGAGAGGAATACAGGTGCACCAGACCCAGCGGCTCGATAAAAGTATACATGGACGGTTCCGAGCTAGCCGACCGTGTAGGCGGAGGCGTCTACATTGAGGATTTCAACGTTAGAACTGCTTTTCGACTCCCGGACCACTGCAGTGTTTTTCAGGCAGAGGTCACTGCAATCCGGGAGGCTTTGATAACAATAAGAAACCTACAAGTTCAAAATAAGAATATTTGTATCTACTAGAACAGCCAAGCGGCTATTAAGTCCCTAGATTCGATGACTTCGCGCATGAAGTCAGTGAATAACTGCCGCTTGTCTCTAGATGAGATGGCTGAGCAGTTTTCAATTCACGTCATATGGGTCCCAGGTCAAAGGGACTTCGAGGGTAACTGTATTGCGGATGAACTGGCTAGACAAGGAACTACCAGCATCCTCCTTCAAGACAAGGAGGGCCTGGGTATAGCCATGGCCAGCTGTAAACTGATAATATGAAACTTTTTCGCTCTCTGTGCAAATAAAACGTGGAATCGGATATCGAACACGTTTAGAATCTCGCGGCAAACTTGGCCGACATACTGCGGCAAAAGAACCAAAAAACTTTGCTGTCCGAATAGAGCCCAGTGCTCATCTGTTATCCGTGCCATCACGGGACATTCGCTGGCAGAAAACCACGCATCCAGGTTGAATGCTCCCCACCATGACTTCTGTAGAAGCTGTGGCGATGAGAAGGAGCTGGAGACGGTAGAACACTTTTTCTATCTTTGGCCAGGGCTGGGCAGTAAAAGATTTAGGTTCCTAAGGTCACACTTTCTTGACGATTTACCTCAGCTCTCTGAACTGAGTCCAAAATGCCTTTTAAGGTTTATTCAGGCAGCCGGATGGCTTCCTCACCTATTATAGGGGACCGTGAAATAGCTCACTGTAGCGGTATCGAAACGGGCCTATCCTCGGTCTAAGAGAGTTGGGGACTTCAGTCTCAACTGCCGCTCTAACCTAACCTTAACAACTTTTGGTATAATCTATTTATATAATTTCTACAGAAGACGCGAAATTTTGCATATATGTAAAGTCCATGTGGAATTCGAAGTTAAAAACTTGCTAATCCTTTTCGAAAGTAACCCACAACGCAAATTTATTCCCCAGTCAAAGAACGCAGCAAACCCAAATTTAACAAAAGGTACTACTATCAATAGGTACAAGGTCTTATAATTGCAGATGTTATTTGTTTTTTGTTTTCAAGGCTAAAAACAGCACTAACGTTTATTTTTTATTTGAGCAGCATAAGGGTTAAAAGCTTCACTTAGCCATGAACTACAATTATGAAAACTTCTCTACTTCAACAGCTTTTCATTTAACTAAAAAGACCTAAACTTTTATTTAAGCTGTCATATTTTCTAGCCTTTCTATTCATTTACCAAAAACCATAATTTATAAATCAATAAAATTTACACATTTTAGATTTAATATTTTAAGACAAAAATAGATATTGAAATGCAAATTGTGCAAAATAAAACACAAATTGGTTAAAGAAACGAAACGATATTCAAATTCACGCTTGACTAGGCATCAATTTTCATTTGCATTAACTGTTCTTATATATTAAAAGCTACCACAAAATAAAAAAATAGAAAATTTTCCAAAATTATGAGCTCTATTATGATTCATCTATATATGAGTCCTACGTAGCTTTGGATTGGCGCACAAATCAATTTGCTGGAATATAAATAAAATTGAATATGCAGCATAAAAGCCAGAGATAATCTCATGCAAATCAAATTAGTTCAAAATGCAAAAAGCTTGAAAAAAAGGCATAAAAAAAAATGCTGGTAACAAAAAATTATTTTCAAATCATGCTACTGAAAGCAATTTGCATCTCAATTGGTTTTGGCCGCTCTCAAAGAGAAGCGGCTCCTACAACAACCACAACAACAACAATAATGCGAATTACAAGAAGAAAAGAAAAATGTTGCAAAATAATGCTGTTGTGCCTTTTGTGGGGTTTACCAGAGAACCAGACCCCAGACAGATGAGGGGAGGGGCAGACAGGCAGACAGACAGTGGGGCTTGCAACCAAGTCAGTTGGCATTCATTGCCACAAAGCGGCAATCAGTAACAGTTATAGCGGAAAATAGCTATAATATGTATGGCTGATATGAATATCTAACCCAAAACAGGCAGAAAATTGCAAAAGTGCCTAAAAAGAATTACAACAAGGATTTTGGTAAGGTTCGAGGGTTTTCGCTCAATAGGGTGGGTGGTTTAAAGGGCTTGATAGAGTAACCAAGCAAACACACTCCAATACACACCCACACACACATGACGAAAATTAAAATAGCAACAACAACTAGAACAACAACAACAAACATAGAAGTGGCAGCAGTGGCTGCGGCTATGGCAGCAAACCACACAAAAGCAATTTCGATCAGACACAAAGATAAAAAGTAGATTCAAGCTGCGACGCTAACGCCGGCACAGTGGTCGAAATAATCGATCAAGCTGGTTAAAATTCAACTTTCAAAATATCGATTCTCGGCAAATTTAAATTTAAAAAAATAAAAGTGGAATGAAAGTTATTATAATGGAGTTTTTTATTGTATGGTAATTTCAAAATTTTTGGTGCTTGGTACAATCAATTTATATTACGAAAACCGGCATAAGTTTCCCAATTAACCAGGTTATGAGTTTTAATGTTTTTAAAATCAATAGATTATTGGATTGGTTGAATTTTATGACTCTCTAAAAAGCTGTATGGCCGAACATAAATAATCTTAAGACACAACAACATGGCAAGAGGCTTAAAACTTCCGCATCGACAACCTCTAAGACACACAAAATCAGATTTGAAATTAATCAACGCGTTCATGAGAACACCCGTAACACGTAAACAGCATTTTCTTTTATATATATAGATTGTAAATTATTATTCATTTATATCATATTACTCGTTTCCTAGATAAAAGTTTTTAAACAAAAGTCCACCTAAACTTTCAATGTATGATTAAGCGATATATACGGGTGAGTCATCCGCTGATTTTCTTGTTTAACACCCATAATTCCAAACATAGCCGTTAAATGTGGGTACTCCTTTACTTGTGTCAAGTTAAAACTACTCAATTTTAGTATGGAATCGTTTAAGAACCGCCAATCGTAGTTGGGACCAGTGTCGCAGACTCACCAAGAGCATCGATGACCTTGACCACTTTGCGGCGAATTTTGTTTGCGGATCTGTCATCGAAATTTACAATGTTCGCATTTGGGTCTTTAGAGCCAACCGCGGAGGCCATTTAGGGGATTTTATTTTAAATACAAAACTTAATATAGTTTTAAACTTGCAATTGGTATAAATAAATACAAATATACGCATAAAATGTGAACAAACAACAAACCAACAGATTACGCACCCTATATAATTGGTAAGAATAGACGGTTTCAATACGAAATGCTTAGGTGTTGTACAGGCTCAAGAAAATCTTCCAAGTGGGCTAGCATTCCCTTATGATACAGATGGGATTACTGACAAAAAATTAATAAATTAAGAGTAAGTTGAGCAACACGAGCACTCACACCTGTAGATTTTGTGAAATTGAATCCTAACATTGTATATTTGCAAAATGTGTTGGTCTAGCTGGAAGAAAAACATCCCTCTTCCCAAAAAAAGAATGTAATATTATTAGGTTGTCAAAAAAGTCTTGCGGTATTTCCGCAAGCTTGTCTTTGCAAGCGCGTAGTTCTAGTTGTATTCGTCGCATCGGTTCACGCTAGATCTTTTTGGAAAGCTCTTTTCACGTGCTAACACGTGTTTAATTGTTGTTTGCTTTTAGTCGTTCGTGAGTTATAGCGTCGCAAACATGGAGCAAAATAAAGAGAAAATACGGCATATTTTACAGTACTACTACGATAAAGGCAAAAATGCATCTCATGCTGCCAATAAAATTTGTGCAGTTTATGGACCCGATACAGTTTCCATTTCCACCGCACAACGATGGTTTCAACATTTTCGTTCTGGTGCAGAGGTGATCGAAGATGCGCCACGGTCCGGAAGGCCTGTTGTCGAAAATTGCGATAAAATCGATGAATTGATCGAAAGAGACCGGCATAGTAGCAGCCGTAGCATCGGCCAAGAGCTGGGCATGAGTCATCAAACCGTTATAAACCATTTGAAGAAGCTTGGATTGAAAAAGAAGCTCGATGTATGGATGCCACACGACTTGACGCAAAAAAACATTTTTGACCGTATGGATGCATGCGAATCGCTTCTGAATCGCAACAAAATCGACCCGTTTTTGAAGCGGATGGTGACTGGCGATGAAAAGTGGGTCACTTACGACAACGTGAAGCGTAAACGGTCGTGGTCGAAAAGCGGGGAAGCTGCCCAGACGGTGGCCAAGCCTGGATTGACGGCCAGGAAGGTTCTTCTGTGTGTTTGGTGGGATTGGCAGGGAATCATCCACTATGAGCTGCTCCCCTATGGCCAAACGCTCAATTCGGACCTGTACTGCCAACAACTGGACCGCTTGAATGCAGCACTCATGCAGAAGAGGCCATCTTTGATCAACAGAGGCCGAATTGTCTTCCATCAGGACAACGCCAG
This sequence comes from Chymomyza amoena, assembly GCA_037043745.1. Lineage (NCBI taxonomy): Eukaryota > Metazoa > Arthropoda > Insecta > Diptera > Drosophilidae > Chymomyza > Chymomyza amoena. The sequence continues at coordinate 49,232 of JBAMAX010002626.1, forward strand.
GCCACACACATCTTTGGTGACGCGCCAGAAGCTCCGGGAGCTCGGATGGGAGGTTCTTTTGCATCCACCGTATAGTCCGGATCTCGCACCAAGTGATTACCACCTATTTCTGTCCATGACGAACGCGCTTGGTAATCGGAAGTTGTCCACAAGAGAGTCCTGTGAAAATTGGCTCTCCGAGTTTTTTGACAATAGGAAGCGAGCTTCTATAAGAGGGCATTATGAAGTTGGCATCTCGTTGGGAACTCGTCATCGAACAAAACGGCGCATATTTGACTTAAATCGCATTATTATAACCAATTTTATGAACAATTGAAAATTCAATAAAAATACCGCAAGACTTTTTTGACAACCTAATATTTAGTTAGAACCGGCCCAAGCGACTATATTTGATTGGTTTTTAAACTAGCTAAGATCCATAAGATCTTCTGTCCCATTAATTTTATTATGATTACTGTACTTTTTCTCTCGAAAAACTTTTTTCTGAATATTCTTACTGAGAACTTTCCAATAGGAATTCATTTTTTTTTTGGGTGAAATTTGATGTTTATTCCTATAAGTTCCGTAAATTTTTACCTGTTGTAATGAAACTCGAACGTTATATCAAAAATGCTATTTAAAGTATATTGGGTAAGTTTTAAGTTTATATGTTGAGGGGTGTGGTAGAAAACACGGTAAATCGATTGCAGGGGGGTCCGCATCGATAAAATTTGAATGTAGATTTGTTCATTAGAGCCACATGAATCGGCATACCAAAAATTGTGTTACGAAGTCACTTTTAGCAATAATTAGAGCAGAGTCAAATATTGGCGCAGATTGTATATTTTTGACTAAAGCTTTTGCTGTTTAGTGCGATTTTATTCAATTTTGACACCCAGATGCGTGGAAGCATAAGGCATCACTCAGTTAAATTTCAGATAAATGAATTCAATGATATTGAATGGTGTGACCAAAAACCGCAAAAATCTACTGCGGGGGATAGGGCAAAGATATTGACATGATTCCATAAATTTTTTCTTCTTTGGAAATATGCGCATGGTAAAGTTTGGTGTTTCTAGGTCGTCTAGTCTTCGAGATCTTGGCGTTTATTCGGAAGGACGGGCGGACGTACATGGCTCAATCGCTACCCGAGGCTATGATAAGCATTTTGGTATAAAGGACTTGGGCGCCTCCTTCTGTCCGTTACATACGTTGCACTGTAGTATGCCCTTTGTACTTGTAAGTAAAGGATATAAAAATATTCTTGACCTGTGATTGTTATTTAATTACATTTTAAAATTGAGCCTTAAACCACCTAATATAAATGTCTGTTAAACCTTGACTAATTTGTGTGAGATTTGAAATTTGTTGGACCTTAGACTAGTTTCTTTAAAAAATAAAGTTATTGTGAAACAATTTAAAAGTGTTCCAACTTTCAGTTAAAATTAATCAATAACATTTTTGAATATTTGAAATCTTTTCGAACCACCGTTCTGTAAGCTTATAATAACCTTGGTTTGTGAGCAAATGTAAAATTCACAATGACTTTTGTATAACTTACCTTCGAGATGAAACACCATACATAAAAATAAATATTTATCTGACAATGACATAAACGACAGACATCTGAAATGATTTCAAAAAAATTAAATAATTTAAAAATTTAAACAAAATGTACAAATTGAAGCAATTAAATCGATTAACATATTTTTATTTTTTGATATTTTCTAATAAATCTACAGTTATGTTTTATTTAAGAAAACAAATTTAAATGTTAAAATTACAAACTTAAAATTTGCACCTAAAATAACTGCTAACTATTTAATTAATTCTAGCTTGATCAATTACAATTCGACCACTGTGCGGCGTAGCCGACGTTAAAGCCAGCGCCAACGCCAACGCTTACGCCAAGCGAAACGCAACGCAGCACATCAGTTACAAAAATTTAGGCTACCCAAAATGGCTGACACACAAACATACAACGCAAACTCACACACACACACACACACTCCACACACACATGCAATCTCACATACTCGCACAGACAAAGTGTAAAAGGAAAACAGATAAAGACGAACAAGCAAACTGTATAAAAAGCGAGTGAAAGCAAGAAAAATGCTGCGGATGCGCTGGAGGATTCGCTCGCTTGATTTTTTTTCGATGTTTTCTTTTTGTATACCCTTCTAGAGCATAAGTATATTTATTGTTATCTATTCTTTGTAATACAATACATAGAAGGAAACGCGGCTTATCTCCGTAAGTATATAAAACGTTGTCCCAAGTACAGTAGTGTATTAAGTCAATATTTTGCATTTTTCAATTTTTCCTAAGAAAACGAAAATATTTAGGGAGCATTTAGGCTACTAAATCGAGTCTTTCTTAATATAAAATAAAGCAGAGATCTACATATTTTTATACACTAAGCACAGGGCAGGGATCAAGGGTATTATGCATATGTGGTATGTTTATAACAAGGCAAAGTTTATGATTAGTTTGGGAGGCGATGTTAAAAGGGCACCCTGTTCACCCGATCAACCTAAAACTCGGAGAACAAAATATTGAAATCGATGACGCACAATTTTAGATTGCTTTGTTGCTTGATGCTTTATGACGTCACTGTGCCACTGTAGGATCTCGATACCTCTTAAAACTTTTTATCTATGTTATTTCCATTAATTTTTGATTTTAAATAAAAAGTATTTACTGCCGTCGGAAATGTTTTTAGCTGTGCAGCACTGATTTAGAAATATAATATTTTAAGTGATTGGTATTCAGATTATTCAACTTCGATTTATTTTAACATTTACTTATTATATAAATTTTTTTAAGTAATTTTAATCTGATTTTAAGTTTTAAGTAATTTGTTGGTAAAAATCCTTATTTGAATGAAAATTTTTTTAAATTATTAATTAATTTCAATTAAATTAAATTAAATTACTCAATTATTATACCCTTTCTTAATACATTCACTTTTTTAAGTAATTTTTATCTGATTTCAAATTTTAAATAATTTTTTCGTAAAAATTCTTATTTGAATGAAAACTTTTTTTATTATTAATTAATTTAAATTAAATTACTCAACTTCGAGTTTTTTTTCATTTTTTATTACATTCACTTTTTAAACTAATTTTAATCCGATTTCAAATTTTAAGTCATTTTTTGGAAAAAATTCTTATTTGAATGTAAATTTTTTTTTTCTAATTTAGAAATAAGATTTTGAGTCAGTAAAAAGAAAACATTTATATTCAAAAAAATTTATACTTCAAAAAAAAAAACAGAAAAATATAGAAAATATGGGCATGGCCATTCAACAGACAGACAAACAAAAACTTTCCAAGATATTGACAAAAATGATTTAATTTCGAAAAAATTTAAATGTCTTATTTTATTAATTTGTCGCCACCACGTTAAATAAAAAAATATTTATTATATTCTATCGATTAAAATGCACCAACAGCGAAACAAAATTATTTTAATCTTTTTAAGAAGAATTTTTTATTTATTTTAATCCATTTGACAAACATAAAAATATGTTGTTTTTAAAGGAAACTGATTTTAAAAATGCGTGAAAAGCAATTGGTGGCTGGTGGAAAACAATTGGGTCAGTTCATTTCCATTGCGTCGATTCAGCAAAAACAAATCTGCATATAATCCAATTAAACGAAGAATTTAAAATAAAACTTAACTTTAATGAGAGTGAGAAAGAACATCAATAAATTTTTTCGACCAATTTATTGCAAAACAAAATTTTTTTTATATAAATATATTTATATAATAAAGTGTCTTTATAATTTATTGATATTCTGTAGCAAAAACTAAAAAGAGCTTACATTTTTCAATTCAAAAACAGATGCGAAGTTATGGAGTTAAATGATGAATATCAATAAATATTTGTCATTCTAGATAAAGCTATAATACTGTTGCTATAAATTATTTATTTATAGGCGTATATATATAGATAGTAATGAAAATAGTTTAAAAGCTTATTAAATCTACAATATTAAAAAAAAAAATAAAGCTTTAACAGCTAAGTTAAGTTTTAAACTGGAATTATTTTTAAGACATTGTGTTTTTTTTATTATTTTTATCAAAAATTTTTCATTATTGCAATTTTGCAGCTTCGTAGAACTTGGTAAGAAATAAAATACCACTACTTTGTTTCAAAACATTGTTGAATTAAAATTTCTAAATAAAGTTCATAGAATTTAACCTTTTGAAATATTTCGGGAATGGTTATTTTGAATCTAGGTACTTTAAAATTTAATTTAAACTTAGTTTATCAATTTATACGAAAAAAAAAATAAAACTATATTAGATATTGGGAAATTGAAGTCTAATCTATATAATGGGTGATTTATTAAGACCGTTTTTTTTAATGATTTGGCCAATGCAAATTTCAAAGGAATGATGGGATCTTTAATTATGATTTCGAAAGGATATTTTATGGCATTTACTTTTTAAAAATAATCTCGTTTAAATGTTGGCCGCAACTGCGTTTTAAATGGTCCATCCTGAAGGTCCAATTTTCCATGACTCGTCCAAGCATTTCCAGTGGTATTTGGCCAATAACACGAGTAATGTTGGCTTCCAAGGCCTCAATCGTTGCTGGTTTGTCCACATAAACTTTTGAATTTTCGTAACCCCAAAGAAAAGAGTCGAGCGGTGTGATATCGCACGATCTTGGCGGCCAAGGTACGGGTCCCGTACGTGAAATTAATCGCTCACCAAATTTACCTCGCAATAGAGCCATTGCTTCATTGGCAATGTGGACCGGAGCGCCATCCTGTTAGAACCAAATGTCGTCGAGATCACGGGCAACAATTTCAGGCAGCAAAAAGTTCGTTAACATGGTCCGATAGCGTGCGCCATTGATGCTAACGTTCGCACCTTGCTCATTTTTAAAAAAATACGGACCAATGATAACTTTGGATGTTATGTCAAGTCGACACCAAATTTTGTTCACGAGATATTGAAAAATAACACTAGTCGACGATGAAAAATCTCCAGAGATGAGACTTATATTTTATGTTAGGGCAATGTTTCAGCATTCAAAATCCGTATTTTTTATTATCCTGTTATAGCCTGTTTTTTTTCTAGGACTATTTTAGAGAAAAAGGACCTTTTTCAAAAAACGATTTTACATATGATGTCATAAAATCTGTACTGATTCGAATTTTTTCAAATTTTTTTTTCTCTGAAAAGTAAAATAGAGTACCTTTCCATAATTATCCAAATCATAAAAATCGGATGTCTAAAGAAAAAACTACAGCTGAAACTGTGAGCCCGAAATGCCAAAAAACACAGCATTTTGGTGACTTTTTCTACAAAAAAAGCCATTTATTTTAGAAAAAGTCTTAGACACCTGATAATTTTATTATTTTAAGTTATTGGTCATGATATGTAGATGCGATTTCTATAAAACTTTATATTTTTATGATAAAAGATGACCGACTTATTGCATTTTTAGTAAAATTAGAAAAAAAAAATTTTTTTTGGCAATTTTTTTTTCGTCTCTTTTAACTGCATTTAACCTTTGAAAAGTGGTTCACTCTTCTATAATTAAATTTTTTTTGAAAGTAGATGTTAGTAGCTTTCAAATAAAGCAACTTTGCGAAGAATTCGAGCTGCCCATTGAACACCACAAGCTGAATCCATCATGAAGAGTACACGAAAAATTATGATTTTTCCAAGTAAGGTAGCATCTCACAGTTTCAGCTGTAGTTTTTTTTTAGCCATCCGATTACTATGGAAAGGTACTCTATTCTACTTTTCAGAGAAAAAAAATTTGAAAAAATTCGAATCAGTACAGATTTTATGACATCATATGTGAAACCGTTTTTTGAAAAAGGTCCTTTTTCACTAAAATAGTCCTAGAAAAAAAACAGGGTATAAGAGGATAATAAAAAATACGGATTTTGAATGCTGAAACATTGCCCTAACATAAAATATAAGTCTCATCTCTGGAGAAAAAAAGTGTGAAATTTGTCGACTAGTGTTATCAATCTAATCGTACTACCCAGGAACGTGAATATCGCAATGAACGTGAAAGAATTCGGTTAAGACAGACCCGTGAAGCGCGACATTCGACTTATAATGGTGCAAGTTTGAATCGAGCTGCAAACTAATATAAAAATCTTATATTTTTTCATATAAGCTAACTAGAGAATCTTACGATGTTTATACACTTTGAGAGTATTCAAAAAGTTTGGACAGGACAATGTCTGCCGGGCACACAAGTATCAGATAAACCATTGAAGATTATTTTGGAAAGTATGCAAGATTCCAAATAAATAATATACTATACAATTTATATACAAAAAAAAAATAAAACCATATTAGATATTGGGAAATTTAAGTATAATGTAATACAAGCTGAGTTTAATGATTGCAATGGGAAATTTAAGGCAAGCTGAGTTCAGTTGGGTAAAATTTTTATTCAAAAAAAAAGAGAAAATAGGCAGAAGCCCGTTTTACGTGTCTTCAATTTCATAATTTACTTCTTTCACATATAAAGCACCAAAAAAATTTTGCTAGAGTATCTAAGCTTCGAATTTCGAGTTTGACGTTTCTCACCCACTTTTCCCTTTTTTTTCAGTTTTCAGGGCGAATGTGGACGATGGACCCACTGCAGGCCAAAAAGCGACGGAAGAGCACGGTCTAGTGGCAGGCTTTGGCGCAGCTTTTGCGGTTTAGGCCTCATTTTGTGGCTGCTGCTGAAGGTAAGCGTGAAAGAGCCTTCCTTGCCAAAAAAAAAAAAAAAAAAAAAAATTATGCAAATCATCGTAATACTTTCACAGTAAAAGTAAAACGGAAGGAAATTGTGTAAAACCACCAAAGCAGTGGCATGACACTGCGAAGCGGCAGGAGTAGATCTGGCACAAGCTGGTTGGTCTGTCTCTCTGTGTGTCTGTCTATTCGTCTGGATGGCTGCTGCTGCTTCTGTTGCCTGCTGTCAGTGGCAGCCACCAAAAAGCGTTTGGCAAGCTACAAAGCAAATAATTGCCTAAAAATTGAGGCCATGCAAACTCTAACGTAATGGAGCTGTTTGCTTTGAACGTTGGCGGCGTTACTTCACCCGAAGGTAGCAATCCGTCGACGTCTTGCATGTGTATAATGATGATATTTGCAAAAAATAAAAAAACCCAAAGTTGGAAATATATATATATATAGATATATATACAATATACTACGTGTAATATTTGTAATGTGAGCTCAGAGCGTGAGTCAATAAAAAGCAAATAAATGTGAGCTGAGCAAATGATTGAAAGATATACGATGACTTTAAAAGCTGTTCGAAGAGAAAGCGCCATAAAAAAGGCGAGCTATAAAGTGGCTCACACACACACAAACACACACATACTTATATAACTTGTTTGAAGCAAAAATTTAATAACTGTCAAGTAAGTCGACCACAAGGACGACTTTGAGTCTGTTGCTGCGCACGACTTACCTGATGACAATGCAGCACACACACAAACACACACACAGTTACACGCACTGTGTCTCACACAGATACTCACACACATGGTTGCACACACACACAGCCATACATGCTGACCACAATGCCGTTACTGCTGCCTCTGCTGTTAAGTCAAAATAACAAGCGGCGAATGAAAAAAAATATCCTATATACAAAAGGAGACAGTAACAAAAGTAGCGCAAAGATGAAATCAAAACAATATGCGACACAGCAGCAACAACAACAACAATCATACTTATAAAATATGTATCTTTAAGGCTGACTTTTTAATGGCCATCAAGAATACCAAGGAGCAGCAAAACAATGAAATATAAGCAGCATTAAAAAATATAAAGTATACGCTACGTGTTGCAGCTGGGCTTTTGTGTGAAATGACGCTAGAAATCTGTAGCCAGCTGGATAGCTAAGAAAAACTTCCGCATTAAACACTTTTCCGGCTGGAACGACTTTTTGACAATGCGTCCATGGAGCCGCTAAAAGTTTATCCACTTGACTATGTCAACGCATCCTTTACACGGCTAAATAAGATCTGGGCAACGAATTATTACAGCATCCGAACATCTCGATCTTTAAATCTTGTCCGTGCGAATCGTGGTTTATAACAGAACAAGTACGGCAGAAAATATGCAGCTTTGTCAATCGATGTCTTCGTAAGATATTACAGATATACTGGCCAAACCGAATATCTGATAAAAACATTAGTCAAGATCTGGCATGTTTGACGTTAACATTGAAATTCGAGGAAGGAAACTGGGCTGGATCGGCCACACATAGAGTAGAACGTTGCAGCAGGTAATATGCTAACAACGTCGAGCTTAGGGAGAGCACTCTATGAATAAGACAATGGAGACTACGTATGAATAGCTTATGCCCAACATATGTTAAGTTAGGTTAGGTTAGGGCGGCAGTTGGGACTGACGTCCCAACTCACTTAGGCCAAGGATAGGCCCGTTGCGATACCGCTACAGTCAGCTAGTTAACCACTTTTCCCCACTTGAGAGGTCCCCTATAATAGTAAGGAAGCCATCCGGCTGCCTGAATAAACCTTAAAAGGCATTTTGGACTCTGTTCAGGGAGTTGAGATAAATCGTCAAGAAAGTGTGACTTTAGGAACCTAAATCTTTTACTGCCCAGCCCAGGGCAATGACAGAAAATATGTTACCCCGTCTCCAGCTCCTCCTCAACGCCACAGTTTCTACAGAAGTCATGGTGGGGAGCATTTAACCTGGATGCGTGTTTTCCCAAAGGCCAGTGTCCCTTGATAGCACGGGTAACAGATGAGCACTGGGCTCTATTCGGACAGTAAAGTTTTTTGGTTCTTTTGCTACAGTATCTCGGCCAAGTTTGCCGCGAGATTCTATACATGTTTGATGTCCGATTCCACATTTTATTTGCACAGAGGGCGAAAAAATTTCGTATTCTCAGTTTACAGCTGGCCATGGGTATACCCAGGCCCTCCTTGTCTTAAAGGAGGATGCTGATAGTTCCTTGTCTAGCCACTTCATACGCAATACAGTTTCCCTCGAAGTCCCTATGTCCTGGGACCCATATGAGGTGAATTGAAAACTGCTCAACCATCTCCCCTAGAGACTCGCGGCAGTTATTCACTGACATCATACACGAAGTCATCGAAACTAGGGACTTAATAGCCGCTTGAATCTCCGAATAGATACAAATGTACTTATTTCGAACTTGTAGATTTTTTATTGTTATTAAAGCCTCCCGGATTGCAGTGACCTCTTGCTGAAAAACACTGCAGTGGTCCGGGAGTCAAAAAGCAGTGCTTAGCAAACATAGAGGCAGCTCGGAATTTTTGACGATGCACTCCTAAAAATTATTGAGTTCCCCATTCCATTAAATGCGATAGTGCTAAAGTTCGCAGTATGGAGAATATTTTTCTCAAAAAAGAGCTACCAGGTCTTACACTTATAAAAAAATATAAGCAGCCAAAAAAGAACAAGGAGATATAGCCAAAAAAAAAGTAAAGTAGGTTGAAGCCAAGAAGTACCAAACCGCGGAATTAGATAACTCCGATGAGGTTTTGGCGCTGGATCCTTAGTTAAAAAAGCTAGATTTTGCTTCAGTGGAAACGACAACTGGTGTATTAATCCGGCGTGGTCATGACTGTGTCTTCAGTTTATTGCACTCGACAGATAAATAGAGTAGATCTTTGATTGGCGGAAGCTTGATGCCAAAAGTGGGAAGATCAAGAAGCTTGTAATCATACTTCAAGAGGGCAAGATTCTCAAATAAGCTCAACAATTTTATTTTTATGCAGCCTATTCCCAAGTAATTAATTAATAAGTCTTAAAAACCAGTAAAGTAAATTAATTTTGGTGAAATTGGAAGAACCAAACAAATGGAATCGCATGCAAATATTTCGTTCATTTCTTGGAGAAAATCTTAAATTTCGTATTAACAAAATAGTTACATTTTTAATTGATAATTATAATTATAATTAAATATTCACATTGCTCATTGCACTTTTAAGCCCTCTTGGGGATTGCCACCTTGTCGTGGTGAGAGGGCTTAGTAGGGGTGATGAATCCAAGAGCTATGCCGGCGATAGCAGAGCGATCAGTTGGGCCACCCATGCCAGTAAGGTCGAGGAAGAGTCCTGAAGCTAAGAGCAGTCCACAACAAACCCTGATACCTTTTTAGCAGCCAAATTGCTATCAGGTAAGCGTCTGTTCCCCATATCAGGGGCGACTTCTAACTAAAGAATCTTTGAACCCATCACTCATTGATTCTCATAAAAGATGTCAGAATAACATGGAACAAAACATTAATGGAAACATGTCTCCAAGGAATGCCCAACAATTATTGGTCAATCCCTCTGCTAAGGCAGCCATCACAGAGGATTTGGAGGTGCTAATTTTACGTTATAACGACATCACGATGAATGTAACCAAGAGGCTCTATTCTCCAATTAGGAGTCCAGAATTATATTATTAGAGTATTAGTATCGCATTTTTTAAATTATTATTATAATTCACTGACTTAAGATTTGAAGCCTGGATTAAATTACAACCCTATTTATGTGGCTTGGGTTGTTATAATGTGTCTCAAGGCTTAAAGAACAATAATTATTCGGAAAGAACTGCCTTATGATTTCAAATCGAGTCCTGAAATACGAATTGAATGAATTATTGACCTTCTACCGGAAATCGAATATTTCTTACGGATTTTTTTTTGACTCAACATAAAAAATAAATATTTTTAAAGAAATAACGATAACGAATAAAACTTGTTCAGTATATTTTTAATTATACATATTCCGCTTTCCTCCAGACATCTGTAACTTGATTCTTTCTTTTCGCGAAAACTGCGTGAAAACCCAATCTTCGAGACGCAAAATCAATTAAAACGAAATACTTGTAATAAATTATTCCTGCTGGTCTTAATTCACTTTGAAAGAGGCATCAAGAGTTGACTCTATGGTAAAATTGAGGTTGGGAAAAATGAGGTAATTTAACAGAAAGAAGAAGAAAATAGGCAATCGAAATTTGTGTACCTGAAAATTTGTAGCCATTTGCCAAAAATCACAAGTTTTATTAAAATACGTGAATCCATTATAAACAAATTCACGCCAGTCAAAAAACAACGAGCCTTTCATTGTACCGCCTAATCCCTTAAGAGGCATACAACGTAGCCTACACGGGTCTGCACCGAAGTACCTTCTACATTTATTTCCAAGATTTACAACACTATAATAATATTGTAGCTCTGATTTATGTGTTCAAAAATGCAGCAAACTGCTTAAGTTGCCATTGCTCATACGCCACATTGGCAGTCCATATGCAACCTTAATTATAGCCAAAATTCAACTTGAGCCTGTTTTGAACGGGGACTATAAATCTTTTGCTAAGCCAAAAGCCAAAGATCCAACCAAGTCAAAAGTACAAGCCAAAAGTGTCGCAACAAACTTTTCTCATTTCGCTGATAATTTCGCGGAACATTAACATGCTTATTAATCGTTGACTATGTGGCAGCCACAAACATCAAAATAGGCCTTAATATGGCCAACAACTTTAACACTTTCAAGTGGCTGTGACGACTACAGCAACAACAACACAAATAGCAGCAAGTTGCAGACGTCACATGGCGACTATAATATACCCTAAAGTTAAATAGAGCATAAATCATGGAAATGATTATATATACATATACATATAATTGAGAGATTGAAAGATTGAAAGAATGAGAGATTGAGAGACTGAGGGATCGAGAGACTGAGAGATTGAACGATTGAGAGACTGAACGACTGAAAGACTGAGAGTCAGGGAGATTGAGAAACTGAGAGACTAGGAGACTGAGAAATTGAAAGACTGGATGACTGAGAGACGAAGAGACTGACAGACTGATAAACTGATTAACAGGGAGACTGAAATTGAGAGATTGAACAATTGAGAGACGGAGAGACTGTGCGACTGAGAAACTGAGAATTAGGGAGATTGAGAGTCTGGGATACTGAGACACTGAGAGATTGAGAGACTGAGAGACTGGGAGACTGAGAGAAGGAGACACTGATTGACTGATAGACTGATAGGCTGATAGACTGATAGACTGATAGACTGATAGACTGATAGACTGATAGACTGATAGACTGATAGACTGATAGACTGATAGACTGATAGACTGATAGACTGATAGACTGATAGACTGATAGACTGATAGGCTGATAGACTGACAGACTGATAGACTGACAGACTGATAGGCTGATAGGCTGATAGACTGACAGACTGGTAGGCTGGAGGGCTGAGATATTGAGAGATGGAAAGATTGACAGACTGACAGACCAAAAGACTCATAGATTGTTCACAAGATTTTTTTGTATACTACGATAGGGCTGATCTATGCAGGTGGGACTTAGGCTCCCAACTCACTTAAGCCAAGAACAGGCCCTTTGTGATACAGATAATGGGAGTAAGCGCTAAGGATGGATATAGAATAGACAAGAAAAATTAGGGAAATAGGAAAAGTGGAAAGTGCACGAACATGCTAAGCATGGGACTCGAACCCACAACATCTGGCATGATAGTCTAGTGAACTGTCGCTAGCCTATCAAGGCCACTTGGTCTGGCCTAAAGGGTATTAAAATGAAAACAACCGGAAGTGTAACGATAACTTGCCTTGGCCATACACGCACCATGTTTTTAATGGCGGACTCTTAGAGCTCACATTGTAGACGTTCCTGCCCTGTTACCCTCTCTTCCTCTACCCCTTCATCCCTCTCTGTCACGCACTCTTACCGTGCAAGTGTGTATATGTGTAAGGCGCGTGAAATTGTTAAAGCGTTTTTGACATTTCATAAATAAGAGAAGGCCTGAGAATGTAGACAACAATCCAGAGACCTCCTTGAATGCTTTGGCTTAAGGATTTTATTAGTCCCTGGCGTTCAAAGGCAATACAGCTACTGGCCCCTGCTCTACACTTTGCTCTGCTCTCTTGGCCTACTATGCGAGACGCATTTATTTAATGATTTAGTGTGTGTCGAGTGGGTTGTTATAAATATTTATAAGAGTTTTGTGGGTGTGTTTTGAATATGCGTCTTGGAATGCTGTTAGTTGCAGTGTTACACTTGGTTTGGCCTGTTTTTAAGCGCTACTTAGCCATAATTTACAATAAACTTTGTTGCTGAACGCAACGAAAAAAAAGAGTCCGAGCATAGAAGCCAGGATAAGTTGAGCAGGAAACACATAACACGCTCAATTGCGCGTGAAAGTCAAGTGATATGGCTTGCCAAATGCACACACAAATTCCTTTGGCTGCCACCTGCCACAAGCCACCACCTGCCGCACATAAAAATGTAGTATATAGTGGCATATATAATATACACATATATATACCTATAGTATATCGGTAAAGCATGTGAAGATGTATCTGGATGCTGCTGTTGGCACCAATGCCATGTAAATTGTGCTAGCTCTGATATATATGCGCATGTATTAGTTGCCGGCATTTTGTAATGGCAGCTCAATACAAAAACGAAAAAAAAATAATAAGGACAACGAATTCCTATAGCCGTTAAGGGATTTGCAGCAAATATAAATTTATTGAATGAAATTCGCTATGCATATATCGATATAAAGTAATCTATATGAGCTATACAAAAAATATTCATTGCATACTTTTGTGCGAGTTATTCATTGAAGCTGGTTTTTATGCGCTATTGTGAACAAAAAAGAAAATTGTTTTATAATCAACTAACACTAATGGGAATAGACTTAAGCACTTAAAATTATATGATCACAACGAAGTTTGTATACCCTTCCTAATTGTTGATTTGGCTATGTTGGCGACTCCATATAATCAGACAATTGGAACCAATGAGAATAATAAAAAAGAGAAGAAGAGGTTGAGTATGTCACACAAACAATAAAAATTGGAAAAGCTGCCGGACCAGATGAAATAGCCCCGGAACTCATTAAATATGGTGGCCAAGATATTCAAAAATCCTTAACTGAACTGTTTTAAAAAGCATGGGATGAAAATAGGATTCCAACAGACGGGAAAGAACATCTGATAATACCTATTCACAAGAAGGGTAGTAGCTACGACTGTTATATACCAGGTACTGGAAAAGCGACTTAGGCGAGTTGTGGAAGAAGACCTAGAAGAGGAGCAGGCAGGGTTCAGACCGGGTAGACAAACACAAGACCACATCTTCACTTTAAGAGCCATCATGGAAAAATGGAAGGCTAAGGGGAAGGATCTTTTCCTAGTGTTCGTAGACTTAAAAGCGGCGTTTGATAGTGTGCCAAGGCAACATGTATGGAAGGCACTAAGAACTAAAAATGTTCCAGAGAGAGCCGACAAGCCGACGGGGAAAGTAAGACTAGAGGGGAAGAAGTCAGAAGTATTTGAAATATGCAAAGGATTAAAGCAAGGAGACAGTCTTAGCCCACTACTGTTCATCTTATTCGTGGATGAAATAGCTAAATCGTGTAAGAGGCAAACAAAAAAAGATTGGGAACTGGAGACTTCAAGACTTAAAGAGACTTAGAGAAGTGGTCCAACAATCTAAAAAGAAAGGGAATGGAGTTCAGAGAGAGTTGAATCCTATGAATACCTCGGAACTATTGTTAGCTGTAAGGGAAAAATAGACCTAGAAGTGCTAGGCCGGACCAAGAAAGCGGTCTCAGTGTACTATCATAAATAAGTAACAAAATTTTGGGTAAAAGAGATAAGCACAAAAACAAAACTCAAGCTTTACAACACGGTTATAGTACCAATAGCACTGTACGGTACCGAGTGTTTTAAGCTATTAGAAAAACATCTGAGTAAATTTCAGGCAACAGAAATGAAGTACGTACGAAGGGTCGCAGGAAAAACCGGGAGAGATATGATCAGAAATGAAAGAATACGTTCAGAAGTAGGGCAGAAGAAGTCGATTATACAAGAAATCGACGAGAGACAGCTAAAATGGTTCGTACATCTACATCGGATGGACGAGTCAAGAAAACCCAACCAGGTAAATGAGTACGGAAGGCAATGCACCGAGAGAAAGACCCCGAAATAATTGGGAAAATCGCGTCCGGGATGTCGAAAGGATGATGGGCAGAACCTTGGCAGAGATGAGAAGACAGAGCCGGGACCGACCTAATTGGAGAAGATGGATATTCCGAGGCTACCCTGACGCCTAACAGCAAACGGCGATTGAAGAAGAAGAGAATAAAAAAGATTACAAAAAAAAATTACGATTTCAAAATAATATAAAATCTTCAACACACTTTGGAAAAAATAACATGGTATGCACTCCACTCGGTTTTAAACGTCAAACTATTTTGCCAAAAACTTACTTTACTTTTTCTTAAAGCGATGCCTATAGTTCCACAAAATCTTTGACTTCCAAAAACAAATTCCACAAGTTACTGGAATAACTTAAAATCCAGTACATTCAGTTACACCATCAACACGTTTATTAATGTCAGTAATTTTGAAACCTACACTCTTTAGTCAGCTAACTAGCCCAACTGCCTCCTATTTTCTCTCCTAACGTACCTCCGGAAACAATATAAATACGTGCTGTCCTTATTCCTGTGTTCGTTGTGCTGAGCATGTTAAACATGGCCAAAAATCAATGCAAAACCAAAACTAAACTAATGTTATTTGGCCAGCCAACAAATGATAATGAAATCATGGCTAAACATTTTGGCTTACTCGTTTGGTTGCTCAACTGTTTGTTGAAGAAGCCTGTCCGGGGTAGAGTGGGTCAGAGATCAGGCAGCTGCCAATGACTAATTTCAGTGAAGCAAACTTAATTATGGCAGTTGGTCTAGAAGGGTAGTGAGTTGGGCGGGGGTAGAGAAGGGGCGGCAACACACAGTTATTAGTTAGACAAAAATAAAGCACTGCATTTGTATATGTGTACAAATGGGTGTAGTTGGTACTATATGTGTTGGTGTGTATCTGTGTGTTTGCTTAAGTCTGGATATTTTGCCTTGATTGAGTCGATAACTGCAAAACGTTGTCGTTATAGCCAAGAACAAGTGTTTGGCACAGAGAATGCATATAGATTGCATTAGCCCAGTTAGAAGCCAACGGCATGTACGAATATTGGAGTTTAATCTTCAACAGCAACAGATATAATTGCCAACATTTAATTGCTTAAAATATTGGGGCTTCCCAAAAGTAGCTTAAGTTGAACAATGCAAGTCAATTAAAGTCATAGAATTAATGACATTCAGACAGTTGTAGAACTTCATTTAGTTGCTGCTTTGCATAAGCAAAGCCACATTATAAAGCTATTTTGATAGACGACTTATTTGGACTGTTTGAGGATTTAGAAATTTTAAATCAGAAAATGATTTCGTACAATAATTGTAAAGACAATGCATGATGTCATAGCTTTACTAAAGGAAGTTTGACCAGATAGACTTTAAAATAGATTTTTTCTTAATTTCATTGGCAGCATTCGGTTCCTATACGAGCTATTTCGAATTTTTTGTATAGTAACTTCTAGAATAAACTGACAAAAAGCGTACTTTTGTATTAGATTGGATAAAATTACAAAAAAATAAATAAAATAAATTTAAGAAAATCGAAAAAATTGCCATAATCAAAATCAGTAAATGCCAAAAACTTCAAAATCAAAATTTTAGCCCAATTCACAATATTACTTTTTCCAAAAAATATTTAAGAAATATAAGATTGCTGTTCGTACATATTTGGCTCTTTCACGGACCAAATTAATATGCTCAGAATAATTCTCGAACATTGTAATGAATGGCGTGCTACACTCCAACTATTCTTTATCGACTACTCCATGACATTCGACTCTATCTCCCGGGATCATATCTGGGAATCATTAGTACGTCAAGGAGTATCAGAAAAAATTATTCGTTGATACGAGCGCACTATAATGGTCTCGTCTGCCAAATTTTGCATAAAAGTCAATTATCAGCAGTACAACCAACAACAGGGGTACGACAGGATTGTCTCTTTCCCCCGTTCTCTTTCTGATCGTTCTAGATGATACCTTTTGATAAAAAAGTTTCCGAAAAGGATCGATTTAAAAGGTTGGTAGAACTGTTTTTGACATCTTGTCACAATTTGAGCTTAATCCAATCATCCATACACTTCTGGTAGGCCTGGGCAGGGATGCCTTTGAGTTCCTTCTTCGAATTTAGTTTAATGATCTCAATGGTGGCAAAACGCTTCCCTTTTAATGGCAATTTGAGTTTGGGGAACAGGAAAAAGTCACACGGTGCCATATCTGGTGAATACGGAGTCTCAGCGACCACATTCGTTGAGTGTTTGGCCAAAAATTCAAAAATAATGAAAAAAAAAGAATTCAACGATTTTGGCAAAAGTCAGGCCGCGACGTGTTTCATGCCCAAAACTTCAACCAAAATGTGTTCGGCTGATCCATATGAGATGCCAAGGTCTGAAGCAATCTCACGAGTACCGACACTACGATTTTCGAGCACAATTTTCTTCACTGCATCGACGTTTTCTTTGGTATTTGATGTTAAAGGACGACCGGAACGCGGTAAATCAGTGCAGTCTTCACGACCCTCTGTGAACAATTTGTACCACACGTATGCCTGTGTTTTGGTCATGCAGTCCTCAGTGAAGGCCTTTTACAACATCTTAAGCGAGTCGGCACACGAAAATTCATTCGCAACACAAAATTTCAATCAAACTCGTTGATACACTTTTTTTCCATTGCAAAAATCGAAGAGCGTCCTTTTTTCGACTAACAACAACAGCTGCCAAACCAATATTAATAAGACAAATGCGCTCAAATTATGACATGATGTCAAAAACAGTCCTACCAACCGAATAAAAAAAAAATATACCGATTCATTTTGCGCGCGCCTTTTAATCGATCCTTTCCGGAAACTTTTTGATCTTAAGGTATCTTAAGAATCTTGAAAATCTGGTGGCCGAATGTTATATCAAACGAGATCTACACAGAAGATCCAACGAGATACCCATCGCTAATGAAATTACACATAGGAAATGCCGGTGGTTGGGCCATTTCCTTCATAAACAGCCAAATAATATATGCAGACAAGCACTGGACTGGAATCCCGAAGGAAGCAGACGCGGAGGGCGGCCAAAAACAACTAGATAGCGGAAAGACCTGGGGTGAACTAAAAGCTCTAGCTTACAACCGGGATCAATGGAAAAAATTCCGAGGGCCCTATGCTCCACTAGGAGTAACAGGACATAAGAAGAAGAAGTTTGTACATATTGTTTTTTTTATATTTAAGATTTCCCAAATAGAAGAACATTTAATTGAAAGATGCTTTTTATTTACCTTTAATAGTTATATCGTGCCATTAAGAAGTTAACCATCAATTAAATTTTTGGACTTTAAGCCACCAACCAGAAACACGACATATATATAAAATGAATTGAATCAATCCAAACAGCCAACTCCACTTCTTAACGATTGGTTTTTGACCTACTTTTAACGACCATACTTGGCCGCTACAAATGTTAAATATGATATATAGTGATATGAATATTGCTTCAAAATAAAGCCGGAATTAATTTAATATATCGCAACGTTGTTGATGTACTTAAAATTATTTTCCTATAGTAGCAGCTCACACTATAATTACAGCAGATTGGAACTGCCCCAACTTTCATTTGATTCAATGCAAAATATATAAATTAAAAAATAAAACAAGAATTACTTTGATTATTTTGCGGCTGTAAGCCCCTGTTATGTGCATACATACTTATTACTTACCTGTATTTTTTTTTCGTTAATAAAAATACAGCTATTGAATATGAAGTTTAATTTATATTTCCATTCAAATAACGCTCACTAAGCAAATTAATTACGATTGCACTGCTCGCACTCATATAAAAACAAGCTTTATTAAAAAACAAGAGCAGGACAAACGGATTTATATTGAAAATTGCCTGCAGCAGAATGGCTTTACCGTTTGAACTTATTGCACTTTTCTCACACACACACTTTCACTTTTTTAATACACTGCACAAAGACAAAATAAAAAAAAACAAAAACACTTTGTTTACATCTTCCCGCGCACCTTTTGACACCCACACACAGTATTGGCAATTTCAATTTTGCTTGCTTATTCTTTTGTTTTTTAGTGACAACTTTAATGCGCAGCTTAATAATTAATTAACTGAATATAATATTGAAACATATTTTCATTTGTTTTTATTAATTACACTAACTGGTTTAACACGTTTTAAACATTTTTTGCACCGCGTAAACTTAAATTTGTAATTAAACTAAGCTGAGCGACCGACTCAGCGACGCAATTGATATTTTTTTGATTCTCTTTTCTCTTGTTATTTAGCATGCGTTGGCAGCGCTGCCAGCTGCGCAGTTTCCAATAAGAACATTGTTGTTGCTATATAAAATTTAAAAACGTGCGTTGCCTTGGCAGCGCGTTAAAGAAAAGAACATTAACTAAGATGCGCTTAACCAAAGAATATGGAATATGTAGTCGATGTATACGATATGTATGTAATCGATGTTGATCTGCAACATCGATAAGAATAAGTATAAGAAGACATAGAATAAAGAGCAAATAAGAAGTACATAATATAGAATGCACGACTCGCTCAAATGCAATTAGGCTGGTTGGTTCTATTTTTAGAACATACTGCCAGTGCACTTCTATACAAAATTTACAAGAGACTAATTTTAACATTGATTAAGACTTAGTGTTGATGGGTCAGTGGTATGTATGTCTGATTAGCGAGAAGTCCAGAGTTCAGAATTGTGAAAAACATTTTTTTTTATTTATTATATATTTATAATATTTTTAAATTCTGTATTCTATGGCTTAACATAAGTTGTTTATCATTTTATCTGCACAAAAAAATTGTATGTGTTTTATAATATAAAAATTACTTATGAGCCCTGCAGACGTTGTCCTGACCAAACTTTTTGAATACTCTAAAAGTGAATAAACATCGTTAGATTCTCTAGTTTGCTTATCAGGAAAAATATAAGATTTTTAGATTAGTTTGCAGCTCCATTTAAACTTGCACCATTATTAGTCGAATATCGCGCTTCACGAGTCTGAGTTAACTGAATTCTTTCACGTTCATTGCGATCTTCACGTTCCTGGGCAGTACGATTAGATTGATAATTAACCCTTTCCACTCGAATGTCGCCGCATTTGCGACATTACATATGTTAAGAATAAATCGGATGTCGCCGTATTTGCGACACGCTTATTTATCTCACTCAGCACTCTTGATTCTTAGATAATGTTTATGTTAGATAGTTATTTCAACGGGAAATAAAGGTCCAAGTTTGTTTTTAGAGACGAATAAATACGCCACCAACAAGTTTCGAACAGAAACTCTGAGTCAAAGTTATATACGGCATTCTTTGCGCTACACTAACAAGGAGTTAGTTCAGAGTAATCTTAAATATTTAAGAATTTCGAGAAGATCGATCAAGACAATCCACCTCAAATCAAAAAGCTGGGATTGTGTAGTTTGTTTCAACAGGCAATAACGAGGACAGAGACGGGAAACTGTGGAATTTTGCGATACTTGTCCCGATAAACCTCGAGTGAATATGGGTGATTTCCTTGAAAAATACTACACTTTGAGAAGTTTTAAGCCTTAAGTTTCTTCTTTTAGTCTTGAATATAAGCTACAATATGCTTTATTACAATATATGTAAAAATAAATGGATTTGCTGGTTGCTACTTTTGCTTTTTAGGCTCTAGTGCAAAGGGTTAATTTGATTCGTTGCATTTCTTCCAAAAAACCTTCGTATTGACAACCTCTAACACACGCAAAAGTCAGATTTGAAATTTATCGACGCGTTCATGAGAACACCCGTAACATGTGAAACATAAGTTTCTTTTATATATGACAAAAACAATTTACTAAAAATAATTAGTTAAACTGACAATGTACACAAAACCACACTACAAAAAAAATATAAAAAATGTCTCCAAAAATTAAAAAAAAAAGTTAGAGGTATGAAAAATAGATATTGGCAGATTTTCGGGTATGGGTAAGGACAAAATTTCATGAGAATCGGTCCAGTCGTTGCGGAGGAGTTTGGTAAAAATTAAAAAAAAAATATTTGGGGTAGCAACCCTGGGTATACAAAATAGATGTTAGCCGATTCTCAGACCTACCCAATAGGCACACAAAATTTCATGAGAATCGGTGCAGCCGTTTCAGAGGAGTATGGTAACTAGCATTGTCACACGAGAATTATTTTTAAAAAGTTAAAAAAAAATATTTCACATATTTAGACTTTAAAGAGCAAGTGTTTTATCCTATACCATAAAAATAGACAGATCCGGACAAAATTTATTTGTTTTCGTTTTAAATATGGCGGTGCACGGCTAAATATATTTTATCAACTCTATTCCCTATGTAACCTTTATTTGAGTTTATTTTTGACTGCTCCCAAGTGTACTTTTTTTTATGTCAATATACATATCTATCAATAAATGAAGCGGCTTTAAGCCACATAAAAAATTACTTTCGGTGGAATCGGGAGCACCAAATATGTGATTTCAAAACGAATCGGAATTTTTTATTATTATTTTCGTCCAATTATCTTTAATATACAAAATAGAGTCCATACCGATTTTACACCAAAATGATTAGCACAACATGAGAAATCAATTTTATCATATCCATGTATTTGGCGGTTGGAGACGGAGTGCAAAACTTCTTACATCAAATTTTAAACATCTTTTGTCTTATGACCCGACGAAGCAAGAGACTGTCGATCATGTCTTAGTCTGTTTATATTGTCATCTTGATATTTTCGATGGCTAGAGAAGTGGTTGAAAGATGTTTTGGCCCTCAAACGTGTCAAGTCTCTATTGGTACCAAAAATGCTGAATTTTCTTAAAAAACAGCGTCGTGTTCAGGTGTGTGAAACAATGCTCTCTGACTATCAGGCGGTTTATAAACGTATTTTTACGGGAGATGAGACTTGAATCTTTGCTTACGACCACGAAACAACCGACCAATCGAGTGAATATCGTGTCAAAGGCGAGGCAAGACCGAAAAAACCGCGTCAAAGTCGCTCAAAAATCAAGGTGATGTTGACTGTTTTCTTCGATTTTAGTGTTTTTTTTTTTTTGTGGTTTCCGTCCGGTCAAACTGTCAACAAGGAATACTTTTTGAATGTTTAGCATCGTTACGTGAAGCTTTTCGTAAAAAGTGGCCAGATTTATGGTTTTTACACCACGATAATGCGGCATTTCATACTGTCCTGATTCTTGGTGACTTTTTTGCCAAAAATGCAACCAATATCGTTCCGCAACGACATATATTATTATATAATATAATATTATATTATACTTAATACAGTTTGAGATCATGTAATGCACAGCGGAATATGGAAAATTGATATCAGAGTTTTTAATCATATTAAAATGGATTTTATTAATTATTTATTAGTTACTGCCTCAAGACAGTTTATAAATATAATATGAAGAAAGAAAAAAAATATTTAATCTTTTGAGCTGCCAACTCCTGTAGTAAAAGTGTCTTAGCACTGCCAACGATATTTTAGAAAAACTATATGTAAATATTAAAGAAAAACTATAAAATGATCTAGTAGGCAAGTATAATTTGTTCGAAAATCGATTTGTAAGTGGCTGCTATTTCATTTTTCAGTACAAAGTCGACTTTCAAAGAGTGTGCATCCAGGAATTAAAAAAAAAAATTAAAAATAAAATTAAGTGTTCTTAGTAGGCAAGTATTATTTATTTAAAATTCGCCTCGTAAATTATAATTTAATTTTTATTTCAGTATGAAGTCGACTTGCACAGAGCGTGCATCCAAAATTATTTATTTAAAAAAATAATCGCATGACCATGTGCTGCCGGAGCTGAGCCCGATAGAAACCTTACAAGACGTCCACCGCTCTTAAAGACAATCAATGAGAATTCGTTAACCAAACTTTTTAAGATGATCCAAGGCCAGTTTGACAATGTGCTGGAAATGATAATGCCAATGACTCAGATGATTATGTTCTGCCGGAGCTGCATCAGAGCATACTGAAGCGAATTGCTTTACACTTGAGAGAAAGTCCAGATAGTCCTGATTGGTTTGAAGGAGGTGTTGATGAATGAACGTCTGCTGGCTTAGAAAGAGCTCAACATGAAGGCAACTATTTATTTATTTTTTTTAGTTTTCTGTAAGATGTCGAACATCCAAAATTTATTTATCTTATACTTACTTTTTTAAATTCATATTAACTATGGGTGATATGCAGTGGATCTTCAAGAAAATCCAGGGAGTCTAAATGCTCTTATTATAAACTCTAAGCCCAGCTTCAGATATTTAATATTCTCTTCAAACTGTGCTTCAAGGATACGATCATTTAAATTGATTTTAATTATGGGTAAGTTGCATGCAGCAAAACTTCTTTTTGTCAGTAACTAAATTTTCTTCCAGTGGATCTTCAAGAATGGTTCTGGTATTTTATATATATATATATATATATATAGCAGCCATGTTGAGCTCTTGCACAGTTTCCTCTGATATATCCTCACCGAGTATACGTGCATTTATCAGCATCTTCAAACTGGACTATCTGGACTATCTTCACGTGTAAAGCTATTCGCTTGTTATGCCCAGATGGAGCTCCAGCAGCACATGCTCATTTGATCCATCGGCATTAAGCATTTCCAGCTCATTGTGATTCTGGCCTTGCATCCTCTTAAAAGTTTGAACGATTCATTGTCGTTAAGAGCGGAGACAGTCTTTAAGGCTTCTGGCGGGTTCACGCCTTTCCTACCGTGCTCGCTGCTCCTGTTGCTGCTGCTGCTGCTGGTGATTATCTTGTTGCGGTTAAGGCCTGGACAAGGCTGGCTCATTGTTATGTGTCTACCCTGGACGCCTTAATACTCTTCTATTTTCGCTGGAATTCTTGCCATTTTCGTTTTTCAATTTTTTGGTTAAGGTCTGCCATAAACTCATCGGAAACCCGTTCAACGCACACGATTATTTCACGGCCCTGAATTGTAATTGGTCGAGAATTATATACCAGGGCATCGTTAGTTTCACTGGCATGTGAGAAGTGCAAAAATAAAACAATTGCTTCAATTATGTCACCTCTCGTTGTGCGTATGTCCATCAGGGTTCCAAGAAGGTAAAATTTGCGATGGACATCATCGAAGAGATCCTTTGCAAGTCACATATGCGTATTCAGGTGTTTTCCATATATGCCAGCTCCGGATAAAAAATTTTTATCGATAGAAACGGTTCCAAGACGTTGACCCAAGGACGCATATTAACATTGGAATTGTTTGGCATCATATACGGGAGCATATTAAAGTTCGAATTATCTGGATCATATCTGGGCGCATATTAAAGTTCGAACTATCTGGATCATATCTGGGCGCATATTAAAGTTCGAATTGTCTGGCATCATATTTGGCCTTCTGCTAGATAATCCCAATGGCAATTAATTGTTCCACTGACATTTATAAGGAAGTATGTAAAAATTTAAATTGTATTTTATTAAAATAAATTTTTTATGTTTAATTTACGTCATTTATAGTAAGTTTAATCGAATCACCATATTCCTTTGCAATTGAATCTAGCGTTAATACCAGTGTCCAAAAACTAATCAGAATTTAAATTACGCGGGTAAATATTTTGCCTCAATTTTTTTTAAAGTTTTGTACAACTGTTACTGACTTCCATGCTAAATTATATTCGCTTGTTTTTGTGCGATACAAGAAGTGAATTTGGCGATTTTTACAATGTATGAAATTTTTTAACAAAGAAGTGCGATCAAGTTTTTTTCCTGAACGGAATAAATGCTGCAGAAACGTTAAAAATGTTCAAGAAGGCTTACGGGGACCGAGCTCTACCAAAATCAACAACATATGATTGGTATAAATTGTTCAAAGAAGGTAGAGAACGCGTTGAAGATGAAGAGACACAATCAAGGTGATGCATTATGAATTCCTTCCGTCCGGTCAAACTGTCAACAAGGAATACTATTTGAGGGTTAAGCGTCGTTTGCGTGAAGCTATTCGTAAAAAGAGGCCGGATTTATGGAAAGACAACTCTTTTTACACCACGATAATGCGCCATCTTACACTGCACTGATTTTTCGTGACTTTCGCCAAAAATTCAACCAATATCGTTCCGCAACCACCTTATTTTGTTATAATATTATAATATACTTAGTACAGTTTCGCATTATTTAATGCATAGAGGAATATGAAATATTGATATCAGACTTTTTTAACATATTAAAATGGATTTTATTAATTACTAGTGGGCCCGGCAGACGTTGTCTTGCCCAAACTTTTTGAATAGTCTTAAAGTGTATAAACATCTTGAGGTTCTCTAGTTAGCTTATTTAGATTTTTGGATTAGTTGACTTTCATGACTCTCTAAAAAGCCGTATAGACGAACTTAAGTATTCTTAAGAGAGTTACAATTCAACCCCTTTGCGGCTACACTTCTGTCTGAACTTTATGTCCAATATCCGGTGTTGAAAACTTTTCTACTATATTCACGATATTTGCAAAAATTCGTAAATCTCACGAACCAATTCACGCAATCATATCACAATAAGCTTAAAACCTCCGTATTAATAACTTCTAACACACACAAAAATTATATTTGAAATTCTTCAATGAGTTCATGAGAACAACCGTAACACATAAAACATTAATGACAATGTACACAATGCCACACAAAAAAATATTCTTCTTATATTTTCTTTAGTGCTGCCAACTCCTGTGATATAAATGACATAGCCCTGCCAACGGTATTTCAGACGAAGTGATGGGCTGCCAATTGTCATGACGAAACAAGTGTAAATATTAAAGAAAAATTATAAAATTTATCGAGTAGGCGAGTATTGTTTATTTGAAAATCGACTTGTAAGTTGTTGTGCTTTTATTTTTCAGTACGAAGTCGACTTTCATAGAGTGTGCATCCAGGAATTAAGAAATAAAAAAAAATTAAGTGTTCTTAGTAGGTAAGTTTTATTTATTTAAAATTCGTCTTGTAAATTATTTTGTTTTTTTTTAGTATGAATTCGACTTGAACAGAGCGTGCATCTAAAATTATTTAAAGTTCACATAGTAGGCAAGTATTTATTTAAAATTCGTCTTGTAAATAATTATTTATTGTTTATATTTCAGTACGAAGTCGACTTTCATAGAGTGTGCACCTACAAGTAACATATTAATATGGGTAAGTTTTATCTGCACATAGTAGGCAAGTATTTATTATTTATTTAAAATAATTTTTATTTTAGTTTTCAGTATGAAGTCGACTTTCTAAGAGAACATCGAAATTTATTTGTCTTACACTTTTTTAAATTCATTTTAATTATGGGTAAGTGATTTGCAGCAAAACTTCTTACATTTTGTCAGTGACAATCTTCTTCCAGTGGATATTCAAAACAATCCTCCTGATGCTGTTGAGCCCTATAAAAGGCTGGCTCATTGTCTGCCCTGGTCTCCTTATGTTAATACTCTTCTATTTTTGCTGGAATTCTTGCCATTTGCGATCTTCTATTTTTTTATCCAGATCGGCCATAAATTTATCGGAAACCCGTTCAACGCACACGCTTATTTCATGGCCCTGAATTATCGTTAGTTTCAATGGCATATGAGAAGTGCAAAAATAAACATTTGCATCAATATCATCCATCAGGGTTCCAAGAAGGTAAAATTTGCGATAAGACATCATCGAAGACATCCTTTGGCATAAAAAGTTTTTATCGATTGACACGGTTCCAAGACGTTGACCCGAGGGCGCATGTTAGCGTTAGAATTGTCTGGCATCATATCCGGGCGTATATTAAAGTTCGAATTATCTGGCTTCATATCCTGAGGCTTCACCGGTTCCCATTGCAGGACGACGCACGAGTGTACCTGGTATAGGTCAACTTCTAGCAATCTGCACGGCAACAAAAAATAACAGCATGACAAAACAAAGAACAGACCTTCCCGAAGCTTAACTGGTTCCTATTTCAGGACGACGCGAGTGTAATGGCTTGGTCGACTTGTAACGATTTGCACGCAATAACCAACATCAGATCGCTGCTTAGGCTAACAGCATGACATTAAAGAACAGACCTTCCCGAAGCTTCACCGGTTTCCATTCAGGTCCAATCTGAAAAATGTATAGCTAAATCGACATTGCAAACATCTCCTTGTAGCAATCCGCACGGCAGCAACCAACAGTAGACTTCTGCAGGAGAATGTGATGGACGTGCCGCTAAACGGGTTGCCACATCCGTTTGCCGTCAATTTGCTTAAATCCTAGCCACAATTGTTCCACTGACACTAGGAAATTAAAGAAGTATCGACTGCTAATAAGGATGCCAGTGCAGCAATGGAACAAAACGTACCAGATAGAGACTCGCTGAAACTACCAAATCTAACCTATAATCAATATTTTAAAAGCGGATAGAAAGTTTTTATCGATAGAAGCGGTTCCAGGACGTTGACCCGAGGGCGCATATTAACGTTGGAATTGTCTGTCATCATATCCGGGCGTATATTAAAGTTCGAATTATCTGGCATATCTGGGTTTCTGCTAGATAATCCCAATGGCAATTAATTGCTCTACTGACGCTAGAAGATTAAAGAAGTATCGACTGCTAACAAGGATGCCAGTGCAGCAATGTAACAAAACGTACTCGCTGAAACTACCAAATCTAACCTTTAATCAATATTTTAAAAGCGGATAGAAAGTTTTTATCGATAGAAGCGGTTCCAAGACGTTGACCCGAGGGCGCATATTAACGTTGGAATTGTCAGTCATCATATCCGGGCGTATATTAAAGTTCGAATTATCTGGCATATCTGGGTTTCTGCTAGATAATCCCAATGGCAATTAATTGTTCCACTGACGCTAGAAGATTAAAGAAGTATCGACTGCTAACAAGGATGCCAGTGCAGCAATGGAACAAAACGTACTCGCTGAAACTACCAAATCTAACCTTTAATCAATATTTTAAAAGCGGATAGAGAGTTTTTATCGATAGAAGCGGTTCCAAGACGTTGACCCGAGGGCGCATATTAACGTTGGAATTGTCTGTCATCATATCCGGGCGTATATTAAAGTTCGAATTATCTGGCATATCTGGGTTTCTGCTAGATAATCCCAATGGCAATTAATTGCTCTACTGACGCTAGAAGATTAAAGAAGTATCGACTGCTAACAAGGATGCCAGTGCAGCAATGGAACAAAACGTACTCGCTGAAACTACCAAATCTAACCTTTAATCAATATTTTAAAAGCGGATAGAAAGTTTTTATCGATAGAAGCGGTTCCAAGACGTTGACCCGAGGGCGCATATTAACGTTGGAATTGTCTGGCATCATATCCGGGCGCATATTACAGTTCAAATTATCTGGCATCATATCCGGCCTTCTGCTGGAGAATCCCAATGGCAATTGTTCCACTGACACAAGGAGATTAAAAGAAGTATCGGCTGCTAAAAAGGATGCCAGTGCAGCAATGGAACAAAACGTACTGAAACTATCAAATCTAACCGCCTTCAATTAATATTTTAATGGAGCTCAGATTCTTAAATTCATGTTTATGTTTAGCCTTTTTCCAAATTAGTAACTTGTTTTACTACATTTTAGACCACAAAGCTGATCGGGACTGCATATCCCAATGAGCTGATAACCACTCATATAGGGGAGCAGGTACGCCCTAATCCAGAGATTGGCATTTAGCAATATCCTGCAATGATGCAGGAAAAGCATGTATTGGGGAAAAAAGTATGGTATATTTGTTATATCAAATTAAAAATCAGATAAAAATCACATGACACAATAGACCACAGAACAAAAACAAAAAAAAAAAAAAAAAATTTGAAAATAGTAAAAAACCTCGCTAATTAAAAAATTTAAAATGGTCATAGGCTCGATGGATGCAAACATTCAGACCTCTTGTACTGGATTCCATCCATAGAGCCTATGACCATTTTAAATGGTGTTTTTGGTGTTTTTTTTTTTAATCTGTTCTGTCGTCTATTTTTGTCATGTGATTTTTATAGGATTTTTAATTTGATATTTTATATTTCATTATCTATCGTCATAACTTTTATTTTTATTATTTATTGACTTGCTTACTGTTCTCTTGATATAGTTGCTTTCTTTATATTGTTGTTGCCACCATTTGGGCTTGGTGATTTCATTTGATTAGTCTAAAATGTATTCAAGCAAACGTTTCATTTATAAGGAAATATGTAAAATGAGAGTATTTAAAATTGTAATTAATCGAATCGCTTTAGAAACTGTAACAATTTGTTTTAATGGACAATTAAAATATTTAGTTTAAAATTCAAAAACTAATCGGAATTTAAATTACGCGTGTAAATATTTTCCTTCAATTTGTTTATTTTAAGTTGGCACACAAAATTTCCATATCAAATTATATGTCAAAAAGTAAATTTTGCGATTTTTACAATGTCTGAAATTATTCAACAAAGAAGTGCGATCAAATTTTGTTTCCCGAATGGAATAAATGCTGCAGAAACGTTGAAAATGTTAAAGGCTTACGGGGACAGAGCTCTACCAAAATCAACAACATATGATTGGTATAAATTTTTCAAAAAATTGAGGTCACCCTTCGACCACAACTGACTATGGTCACATCCAAAAATTAAAAGAATTAGTGCTTGCAAACCGTCTACTATGAGACATTGCTAATGAAATTGGCATACCAAAAGGATCAATTACTACCATTTTGAAAGAAGTTTTGGGCCTCAAACGTGTCATGTCTCGATTGGTACCAAAAATACGCCTACGACCCCGAAAAAACCGACCAATCGAGTGAATATGATTCAAAACCGAAAAGACCGCATCAAGGTCGCTCAAAAATCAAGGTGATCTTGACTGTTTTCTTTGATTTTCGTGGTGTAGTGCATAATGAATTCCTTTCGTCCGGTCAAACTGTCAACAAGGAATACTATTTGAGTGTTCATTTTTGAAGTAAAAAGAGGCCGGATTTCTGGAAAGCCAACTCTTGGTTTTTACACCACGATAATGCGCCATCTCACACTGCACTGATTCTTCGTGACTTCGTGACCAAAAATGCAACCAATATCGTTCAGCAACCACCTTGTTCACCTGATTCGGTTCCGTGTGACTGGCTATTTCCAAAAATCAAAAGACCACTCCGAGGACATTCAACATGAATCGGCGCGCGCTCTAAAAACTATACCGGAAGAAGACTTTTTGGCATGCTTCGAGGACTGGAAAAAGCGGTGGCATAAGTATTATATCGGTAGGGGACTATTTTGAAGGGGACGAAGTTGATTTGGAAGATTAAGTAAATTTGATTTTTTGATTTATAAAACGACTAGTACAATAGTATGTCAAAATAAAGATTAAATTTATTATTTTATAAAGATATTGAAAACATTTTGTACTCGCAAGTTTTTTAGGGCAAAATAAGTCCGATTTACTTGATTTATGATTATATCATAACCGAGTTTAGCCATGAAATGATTTTTGAAGCTAAAGTTTTCAAAGGAATAATTAGTTCAGGTGAGAAGGAGCATATAACGTATATTTAGAGTGATCAGATAAACAGTTAG
>JBAMAX010002627.1:0-205915 GCA_037043745.1 Chymomyza amoena
CATAACCGAGTTTAGCCATGACATGATTTTTGAAGTTGAAAGTGTTCAAAGGAATAATTAGTATTTAGTTCAGGTGAGGAGGAGCATATAATATAATAATCAGAGTAACCAAATTTTCAGTACACTTAGTAACAAAGTCACCAAAATGGATATAATTGTAAAATCTCCACTTAACATAAAAATTCTTTTTACTTTTTAGAGATTTCGCCATCCAATCGCTTAGATAGTTTTTTTAGAAATTATAAACTAGTCCTCAAAAAAGTGATAGTAAAAATACATCTGTAAAAATGAAAAAAGGTCCAGGACTTATTATAGCCAAAACGTCCCAACAGTAACCAGACCATATAAAAGTAACCCATTAAAGTCGGAGATTCTATTTTAAAAAATTTCCACTAGTGAACGGCGGAGTAATAATTTTTTGCAATAAGAGGCAAGCATTGTAATTCCTTAAAATCATAAATCAATAAATAAATACAATGCACATCAACAATAATAAAATAATATTTGTAAATCAGCATAAAAAAATAAATAAATATTGGTTTTATTCAAGTCAAGTCTATGAATTGTTTTATTTTTTATACCAGTTGTGCACACAAAGGTCGGAAATGTTTAAGAACAATGCCCAAAATTTCTTACATGTTGTTCCCAAATATATAAATAGCTCTCTGGTGCCATGAACTGTTACGTATTTGCGTCCAAGACATCATGCAGGTAATCATGTTCTGGCCCAAGTTGCTGCTGCAGCTCTTCCTCTGTGCACTAGGTAAGTTATACGGAAAACCTAAAAAAAAATTCGAATCTACAAATATTTTTTAACACCAGTTTTTGCCCAATGTCCAATTAACCGCCAAATGGTTACCGGCACTACCCGCATTTTTATGTCCCGCGATAACCATCGTCGAATGTCGCTCAAACGCACGGAGACGACACGACGAGGTGAGGTTATGTACATGTACTGCGGTCGTGGAGATGTCCGGCAGACACGTTGTGGCAACAATCGTGCGTTTAACCCACGATTGCCCATGACTTGTCGTAATCCTCCCTCCCCTACGGTCAGTATTGTGCAGGATCGTGGCTGTCGTGGTACCGCGTACCAAGTGGGCTATCGCGTGGGAAATCAGTTTTTGGAGATCTATCGTTCCTGCTTTGACAGGCGTGCAATAAGAGCCCTCTACGTGGATCACCGTGTCTATGCCAAAACTTTCTGTAAGTATAATATTTCTTAACATCAAATCTTTCGCGGAACGTAGAGAAAACAAAAATACTTTCCGAACTACGTAAAAATTTCGAAAATATTTATAAATCTTTAAATAAGGGGCTTTTGAAAAAAGTTAAAATTTATTTTCTGCTGTGGGAATCATCCATAAATTACGTGAAGTAGACCCCATATTCTCTCTCTCCCCCTTGCGACAAAGTAACAAAATATTTTTGAAGATTTTCCATAGGTTTTTTTGTCTCGAGACGCTAGAAATGCGTGTTTAGAAATGATCCCATTTGAAATATCTTACACTTTTAATACAGAGATTCCTATTAGAAACTGGGCTAAACTAACTAAATTTTTTTGAATACTTTTTAATTTTAGTCTTGTACGTTCTCATATTCGCTTTATATATAATAACCATTGGGATCGCAATATTCAGGGTTCAAAAAACCCCAGCACGTCGGCATTGTGACATAACCTCAAAGTATCATAAAACAAGATATTTTAAAGGTTATGTTAGAACCATTACGTGCTAGGAATTTTTGGACCTTGGATTCGGATTTAGCTATTCTGTATTCTTATAATAGTCTTTGGATGTTCAAAACAAGAAAAAATTTTATGTAGTTTAAAGGTTATGTCTGAACCACTACGTCCTAGGGATTTTTGGACCTTGGATTCGGATTTAGCTATTCTGAATTCTTATAATAATCTTTGGATCCTGAAAACGAGAAACATTTCTATGTAGTTCTTTAAGAGCACTGAATCTTGAATTCGTAATAAGCGACCCGTAAATTATACCTGTTAAGTAAACAGGGTATGACCACTGTGGTTGAAAATTTTTAATGAACCATATAAATAGGGAAAAAGTTGTAATGTTTATTAAGAATGGGGTTCTTAGGTTTCTGGATTCGGATTTAGTGAATCTAAAAAAATACTTGTAAACAAAGCATAAAACTATTTTTTATTTTTCAATTTTTTTTTATGTAAAAATATTTTTAATGTTCATTTTTTTTGTCAATCTCTCGTTACTACCTTATTTTGTTTAAACAAATCTTTCAAGTTGTTATTTAATTTTTCTTTGAAACGTATATTATCCATTCTCGATCCTATCACTAAAGTTGGCATGTTTTAGCGGATATATCTCAAGATCCATTTTCCCTAAAAATATTCCCACCTATCCAGAAACAAACGAAGATCATTTTACAACTGTCATCAAATTCGTAGTATTCATACTCTTACTATAGAAACACACTTACAGAAAAAGTGTAGTTCATTAAATTTAGGTAGTCCGTATCTACTATATTATCCGTACAATGCACGGCTTATTCAGCACTCAGCTTAATTGAATTCCAGCACATCAGGTTTTTTCATTATTTCAATGTTCATTCAGTCCACAGTTGTGCAAACAACGCTAAGAAATATTCAAAAACAATGCCCCCAGTTTTTTTTTTGTCTCCCAGTTATATAAATAGCTCCACGGTTCCGTGAACTCTTATGTAATTGTGCCCAAGCAATCATGAGGGGATTCTTCTGGCACAAGCTGCTGCTTCAGCTCGTGCTCTGTGCACTGGGTAAGCTTCATAAGTACAACTGGAGCTTTCCTAAAACATATCCTTTGACCAGCATTTGCGCAATGTCCTATCACACGTCAAATGATCGAACGTACTACTCGCGTGTTCTTAAACCGCGACAGGAATAATCAATACTCCCTAAAACGCATTGAGACCGCAGCTTCGAATGAAATACTGCACATGTACTGCCGTGCCGGGGACATAAGGCAAACTCGCTGCCGCAGCACTCGTGTCTTTGATCCTGCCCTGCCCATGACTTGTACCAATCCGCCGGCAGCAACTGTGCAGGTTGTGCAGGATCGTACTTGTCGTGGTACAATGTATCAAGTGGGTCATCATGTGGGCAATCAGTTCTTGGAACTCTATCGCTCCTGCTTTGACAGGACTGCAATCAGAGCACTACACGTGGATCACCGTGTCTATGCCAAGACTTTCTGTAAGTATTATATACTTGAATCTTTGAAAGTGATCCTTGATATGTGATCCTCGGTGTGTGATTTGCCAAAAATAACTTCGGATTGCAGCAAAGAAAATTTTTGAATATCTTAAAAAGACTAAAGGAAATATTTCTATGGAATTCTGGTGTATCACGATGTAGAGCGACATTCTGGTTTCATCTTATTGAAATTTTGACCTATTAATTTTTTTTATTCGTGAGTACGTTTTTAAAATTTACTTCAAATCGGTCAGAATTAAATTTGTTTCAATTTCTGTTGGGACTTATAAGGAGTTGAAGCCAGAAAAGTCTCCTAGAATGAATCACTTAGGATTCGGCAACGAATAGAGAATGACAGAGTAATATCTTTCAAATTCACCATAACTTGAAATCGGCTTTACATCTTAAAATGCAAAGAATTCGACTCAGATTTAATCATTTCAAAAAAATTTGTTTTTAAATATAAGTTCCTCTAACTCCGGGTGGAGCGTAGGGCCAAAATTTCTTTAAAAACAGAAAACAAATTGATCTTTACTGAAACCCGCAAGAAATTGAAAAATTTCTTAAAACGGATAATTTTCGATGTCTTAGATTGAAACGCTAAGAGTTCGACTCAGATTGGAACATTTAGGAGACATTTTTGAAATCGAATTAAAATAAATGTATCTTTATTCTCGTTGGGACCAACTCGAAGTGCAGATTCATAAATTCGCTTAAAATATGAGCTTCAATTAATTCGACAATTTTTTCATACTCGGGAACCGTCGAGAGAAAATCCGGGCCCGTGCGAAAAAGTACCAGCCCCTATATTACACCTTAGAATTCGGCAACAAGAAGGGAATCTCCTAGTAATATCTTTCTAATTTACAATAATTTCAAATCGGCTTGATACTCGTATATTAGAATGAAATGAAAAGAATTCGACTCAGATTGGAACGATTTAAAAAAAGTATTTTAAAATCGAATTTATTTTATTTTGAAAGAGAAAAAAATTTTATATTTAATGAAACTTGTAAGAGAGGGTTTAAATAGGATAATTTTTAATATCTTAAAATGAAACGCTAAGAATTCGACTCAGATTATATTATTTTGAAGAAGTTTATTTTAAAATCGAAATTCTTAGAATTATAAAGGGCAAATAATATTTTACTGAAACTCAAAAACTTTTTAAATCGGCTCAAAACAAATTTATTTTTATTCTCATAAATTCGCTTAGGATATCAGCTTGAATTGTTTCGAAATTTTTTTCAAACTATTACCCCAGAAATCCATCCCAAGTATCATACTCAGGGTCGTAGAGAGAAAATCCGGGATAATTCCTGAAATCGGACTATTTTTTATATCTTAAAATGAAACATTAAGAATTCGACTCAGATTAAAACATTTAGAAGAAGTTTAATTTTAAATCAAATTTCTCGGAATATCCAGGGCCGTAGAGAAAAAATTCGATATAATTTTTGATATCTTAGAATAAAACGCTAAGAATTCAAATCAGATTAGAAAATTTCGGAAAAATTTGTTTTAAAGTCACTTTTTACTCAAACTCGTAAGAAATTACTTCTTTTTTAAAAAGGATCAAAATAAATTTATCTTAATTCTCGTTGGGGACGATTCAAATTAAAGGTTCGCAAAATCGGTAGAATATGAACTTAAATTATTTCGAAATTTTTTTTTAAAACTATTAGACCAGAAATCCTTCCCAAGTCAGGGCCATAGAGAAAATCCAGGCCCGGTGGTAGCAATATAAAGGCCCCTCTATCAAACCTTTTTCACGACATATCGACAGTAATTACACCGGGCTCCTGAAAAAACTCTCAGAATGCTATTCTTGGAACTTAATCAAAAAATTATCCCAATTTTAATTTTATACCCTGCCAAACCATCTTTAGAATGCAGATATGCACTTAATTTATCGAATCTAAATAACGCTTAGTGACTGATAAAATATTTATAAAAATTAATTTATAATTTTTTTTAATTGAAATTTAAAAAATAATTTAAGTTTGTTTCATATTCCCAGTTCGAAATTCAATTTAATTATTACCACAGTTTATTTAATCTATTCATTCTTTTCCTTAAGATGCCACTCGTCCTTGCGTGAGGTTCTCCGGCGATGGCGTGCTCACGGGTGCCGATGAGGCCAGCTACACGGTGCGTAATATACACGCCACTTTCCGACGACTCTTTGGCAACAACAATCGCTATGTGCCCAACAACCGGGATGTGGTCATCAATCGAGGTCACTTGGCTGCCTCCGCTGATTTCCTTTTCGGCGATCAAATGTGCGCCACCTTCAAATATGTCAATGTTGTGCCCCAGTTTAAAAGCATAAATGATCGCAACTGGGAGGCCATAGAACGTTGGACGCGTAATCAAGTGCGTGGCACCGACTATGTCAGCGTGCGCACTGGAGGCGTTGGAATACTCAGCCTGCCCGACAGAACCAACAGAAATAAGCAAGTAATATTAAATGGTGCACGGAATCCAGTGCCTGAATGGATGTACAAAATAGTTCGCTCTTCGAATAACGCCAGAACCACTATCTTCCTGACCTATAACAATATCTTTGCCAGACGTCGTCCTCGTGCACCACGTTTCTGTACAGCCGTCAACTGTCCACTAGTGCTGAGAAATAATGCCCGTGCCGGTTTCACCTACTGCTGTAATCCCAGAAATTTTAATCCTTAATAAAGTCACGGCGTTTGTTTAACAAATGCAAAAGTTTACGGCATAAAACAAATTAAGCGATTTGCTGCGGTTTATGCGCTGAGTTAATATCGAATCAATTTTCATAAATCGTAAAAACTGCCCAAGCTGAGCGTTAAAAATTATTGTACCTAAGGTACATTTAGCGGCGCTGAAAAGTATATACCTCAATATTTACCTTATATTTACGGCCGTGCTTGAACTTTTAATGGTCATACGGTGGCGTTGCGTCTCATAAATTTTGCAACATGCTCCCGAAACGCTTTGCCTTTGCCAGCAACAAAGCAGCCGAGCAACACATTTAAATTCCAGCAACATTGCTTATCAGGGCTGGATCTAGAAGAGTAATTTAGGTGGCTCCATATTAAGTCACTTCGAAGGCAAAGTTAGTTTGGATATTCTTGCAGAATTGGACTAGTTCAAAGAACAATTTATGGTGATCACGAGCTACGAGCATATCTGATTCTATTAGAGTAAATATCAACACACGCTCTCGTATAAAGTATAAATTCTTACAAGAATTGTAGAATCAGGGTATTCACTATGTCGCGCGGTGGCAACACTAACAATAGTGTAGAAATGCAGAAGTGCTAAACAACGTGATTATGGCGTGCTTTATTAATAAGTTTTGCATATTTGTCTATAAATAATAATTTGTCTATAAACAATATTTAAAAAAAAATTATCTTACATTTGGCAAGTGTTTACAAACAGCTGTTTTTGGTGTCAAGGAAATCTTCTTTGACATGTGAAGTAGCTCATTCGCGACCTATTTCGATTTCATTCAATTTAAGAATTAATTAAAATAAAGAAAAATCAAAAAATGAGCCATCATAGATTCTAAGTTCATGCTAAGGTTGCTTTGGCAAAGATTCTTGGAATCTCCCATTAAAACAAAATTATATTATATTGGACAAAAAAGTGTATTTGTCTAATATAAGTTCTTGCTAGGCATTTTTGCATTTTTATGAAGTAAAAATCTATTTTTAACCCCCGACGAAAAAAGAGGGGTGTTATAAGTTTGACGTGTCTGTCTGTCTGTCTGTCTGTTTGTTTGTCTGTCTGTCTATGGCATCGTAGCTCCCGAACGCATGCAGTGATTTCAATTTAGTTTTTGTATTAAAGGTGAATTATGTGCGAGTGTTGTTAGACATGTTTGATGAAAATCGGTTGAGCCGTTTAAAAGTTGTGGGGAGTGAAAGTGGGGAGAAAAACATCAACTTTGTCCGATTGGCTTAAAATTTGGTCCTATTGTAGCTGACGACGCCACTGATTCTAATCTGAGGTTATTTTTGCTCTATATCTTCTCGTTTAGAAGTTATGGCCATTTGAAGCTAAAAACATAAACTTTGTCCGATTGGCTTAAAATTTGGTCCTATTGAAGCTGACGACGTCACTGATTCGAAAATGTAGTTATTTTTGCTCTATCGCTTCTTGTTTAGAAGTTATGGCCATTTGAAGTTAAAAACATTAACTTTGTCCGATTGGCTTAAAATTTGTCTGTCTGTCTGTCTGTCTGTCTGTCTGTCTGTCTGTCTGTCTGTCTGTGGCATCATAACTCCCGAACCCATGCAGTGATTTCAATTTAGTATTAAAGGTGACTTATGTGCGAGTGTTCCTAGACATGTTTGATGAAAATCGGTTGAGCCGTTTAAACGTTGTGGAGAGTGAAAGTGGGGAGAATGCGTAAAAAAAAGCAAACGAGCTTGACCTTAAATGTAATCTATACCTTAACAAGAATCTAAATTATAGTAAGTATATTATAATATACTAAAGTCTAACTTAACCTAACCTACCTATAAAAAGTATGAAATAAAAAATTAAATTAAAAATTTAAAAAACCCCCGAACTTAAGTAATTTTCATTTAAAAAGTGAAAAATAATAAAAGAAACTTAATGTTAAAGTACCTAAGAATCTATTAATAATTCTAAAAAATACGTCGCGTTGGGGGACCGCTCCTAAACTAACAATTTAAATACAAATAGTCTAATTAAGCAACAAAGATTAACTTAAAAACAAAATTAAGAAAATACTTCAAAAACTTTCATAGAATTACTTCAAAAAATTTGCATGTAAGATATGACCGTCAACGACGTCTGCCCTCGCGTGTCCCCCAACGCGACGTATTTTTTTTAAATTATTAATAGATTCTTAGGTACTTTAACATTAAGTTTCTTTTATTATTTTTTACTTTTTAAATGAAAATTCGGGGGTTTTTTAAATTTTTAATTTAATTTTTTTTTAGAAACCATATCCAAAATTTAAAAAATTAAAAGGTTAAGCAAAAATTTAATAAGAGTACTAGGTGGGCTTAAAAGTTCGTAGGGTGACCCATATATGACGTTACTAGAAATAAATCCATATGAGTACAATCTTTCAAAAGATTCATGAATAAATTTGCCAGCTGTCGGACTATTGGCTCGTGAGATATGCCATTCTGGGTGAAGCTCTTTTTGTTATTGTGAAAAACATGAAATAAAACCAATTTCGTGTGTTGACGAAAACATCAAAAAGTCAAAAAAATAATTTTGGGTAATCGTAAAGTGAAGCTGTTCGAGATACCTGAGACTCTTAAAATGTCAAAGGAACGTCTTGAACACACAAGAAAAAAGTGCTGTTTCATCAAGACAATGCACCGTATCAGAAATTTGGCTTCGAATTGCTTCCGCATCCACCGTATTCTCCAGATCCAGCCCCCAGTGACTTTTTCCTGTTCTCAGACCTCAGCAGAATGATCGCTGGAAAGAGATACATATAGCTCCAATGAAGAGGTGATCGCCGAAAACATGATTTGTAAAACATGCTTCCTTTAGCTTTCTTCTAACTTTTTTTCTACAAATTATTTTTTTCATGCTGTTTATTGAATTCAATTGATAAAGTTTTTGGTATGATTAAGGCATCTTTTTAAGAAAATTTGATATTGTCTTTAAAAGCAAATGAAAAGAACTTCTAAAATTACCACACATGATTTATACCGCACGAGAGTCAAAGAAATTACAATTGATCGCAATGTCAAAATAATTTTTTCCAGGCAAAAAGGCATCATCTCACATTTAAAATGAATATAAAAAAAAAGAAAATCGTTATCAGTGCATTTTTTTGGCTCATTTAAACATAATAATAGATTCTTTATTCCAAAAGTAAAATAGATTTCGTTACTTCGCACAGTGTTGTCAAAATACTTTTGGCACCTAATGTACTTAAGAACCAAATTTTATTTCCATTATGGTTGTATGCACTTTATTAAATTTTGCATTTTTGTTTATTTGTTTTAGGTTAGCTTTTTTCATAAATTTTATTTTAAATTTTAAATTCAATTTATTCTCATTTATGTGATAAACTTTTATTTTTTTTGTCTTACATGCTAATTGGCTTTTTCCGGGTATATCTGTACAAATATAAGATTACCAAATGGGTTAAAATGAGTTTAAAACGAAAATTGCTAAATGATTCACTGCATTTATTTTAGTTTAAGTTCAAAAGGTATTAATCGTTGCTCTAGTAGTATAAGTTTCTCCATTTAAATTTAAACACATTTTAAATGTTTTTTTTAAATTTAATACTATTATTTCAAAACGCAGAAACTAATTCTACGTTGGCTCTCTGATATCAGTCAGTCAGTTTATGTGTAAGCTAAGTTAAGCAATAAATAATAATAAAAAAAAAACTAATAAAAATCCCATCATCCCTATCCCTGGGATTGGATATTGTCCAATATTGGCATTTTTAACTTTATTATTACTGACAAATTTATTACCGAAAATGTAAAGTAAACACCATAAAGCTTCAGCTTTTTACTAAACAAAATTTCGAAATTATTAAACTAATCAAATATTTTTGAGGTTAGGGCCCCTCGAACCTCTCTTTCTTCATCCGCTCCTGTTTGCACCTCATTAAAGGTAGGCGTTAGATCCGCCCTCTCCCACTCACAAACTGTTTCCGATGCGTGCGATTGCAATAAAAGCAAAGCAATTGTTGCTGCGCCCAAAAGCAGACATTAAATAAATTATTTACCAGCCCAGACTTAAGCTTCTTCTTTGCTTTTAAATACGCTCGCAGCGGTTATTCGCCGTATATGTGGGCGGGGGCGGGGCGTAGGTTTGGATCATAAAACTGCAGCATAAATTTCGTGGCTCAGATGAGACCAAAGTCGTCTATGTATTGGACGCACATAAAAGCTAACAGTTGTAATTGTGCTGTAAACACGCAACTCAATGGCATTGTAAATGCGAACCCCGTTTCTGCCCCGCCTCTTTGCAACTTGTTTACGCATAAACTCGCTCTCTCTCTCACTCTCTTCCTTCTTTTGTGCTGTTGGTGGCGCCACAATTTAATTTATGTGTCGGTTTTGTGGCCGGCTTGTTGATTTTTGTTGCCTTGCCCCTTTTATTTTTATTGACCATTAATGCTCTCTCAAATACACATAAACACACAACCACGCACACAAATATACGCTTGAATACACACAGATACAGATACAACACACACATATGTATACAGCATAACTGTATCTGCTTAAATAAAGTCGCAAATTTTATGCATCTTTCATAATTTTACGCTTGTCGACCAATTACAAAACAACCAAATCTCCTCATAATTATGTGGAGCCAACTTTTGGATACCCTTTAGTATTTTAAAAAAATTTCCTTTTCATGTATGACAAATTTAAAAAAAAAATGAATATTTTGGGTCCCGTCAGCTATATGCTATCTATAGGAAAGGCAGCTACTTTATCGACTTGCAGTAAAAAATTGTAACTTATAAATTAACATGCATTACATTTAAATCAATTAAATAATAAATAAAATAAAATAAATTAAAATTTGTCATAAATGGGAATCTATTTTATAGAAAAATGTTTGAAGAATAATCGTTCCAAATTCTCCTTTTTTGTAAGTCTAATCACGAAAAAAACACAAAAATGTGCCTCTTAAAGCTGCGGGACTAAAAAATTAAAGAAAATATGAAAAAAATATATAATAATAATGGTAAAAAAAATAATTTAATGTAATCGCAGATTTTTTTTAAATTCATTTTCTATTGATATATCTTTTATTTTTCTCAGAAATAAAAGACAATACAAATATGAAAACACGGTGTAATACAAAATAAATTTCCTTAGAAAAAAATTAAGATTGCTCATCTGCACTTTAGAGTATATACATAAATGTAATTTTTTGCAATTAAAAATAACGAGATTTTTTAAAAATTATGTATACGTAACCTTTTATGAGCGAATAAAGTCCACCAAAAATTAATGGATCTGGTCGAGCACACATTTGCTGCCCATATGTTGCATTACGTATACTTAATTTTTAAAACATTCAAAGCCTCCCTCAAAGCTTTGGAAAAGTATTTTTATTTATGAGAAATATCCGAGGCTGTCCTAAGCGCAGGGTATTATACCCCTCTTATGGAGCCTACTGGTATTATTTATTAGTATTGATGACATCGTCATTACAGCAAGAGGTAAGTTTGAAGAAACACTCTGCGACATTGTCCAGCTAGGTCTCAAGGAAACTAATGACTAAAGTAAAAAAGCAGGCTTGAGTCTCAACCCTGCCAAGACTGTCATGGTACCCTTCACAAGGAGGTATAAACTTGGAAGAATGAAATGTATAACCCTATCGGGATGGAGTATAGAAACGAGCAAAGAAGTCAAGTATCTTGGAGTGATCTTTGACTCCAAGCTTAACTTCAAGACTTATGTAGATAACACGATAAATAAATGCTCAAGAGCTCTCTTTACGTTTAGAAGTATTGCCGGGAAGTCGTGGGAATAAAGGCATTAAGAAAAGACAAGACTACATCAAGGCTGATTAAAGAAGTGAGAACATCACTGGATAATTTAGGATCCGGAAATAAGCTCACGATTAGGTGGGTTCCAGGACACAACAATATTCCTGGAACTGAGCTATCAGATAAACATGCAAGAACCATTGCAGCATCACCGCTCATCGGTCCTGAACCACACTGTGGGATTGGTAACTACGTGGTACGGGACCTACTGAAAATAGAATAGAATAAAAAACGACTGCTTCACTGGGCGCAGATACCAGGGCTTAAACAGTCAATAACCCTCTTCTCCAACTACAACCGTAAGAGGTTTAAAGTCATGATAGCTCACGGGAAGAACACCATGAGAATCCTTACGGACCTCCTTGGCATAGTGGATAGTGGACAATGTCGCTTCTGTAGCATAGAGAAAGAAACTTCTTCGCATATATTATGTGAATGTATGGCACTCGCCGGTAAAAGAAACAAGCTCCTAGCATGTACGTTCTCCCACCGGAGACCGTTGTTACTATAAGTCCAAACCAAATACTGCAATACATGCAGGCCTTAGGACTTTTGGGAGAGCTCTAAGCTATGAAGGGTGAACAATAGATCCAATTGGGTCGCAGAACACTTATACACCCAATAATAGTAATAATAATAATAATATGAGAAATATCATGTATGTTTGGATTTAAATCAAATTTGATTTTCAAAATTTTGAGCCTGTAATTAAAGATAGTAAGGCCTTTAAAAATTACGTATACGCAATATGATTCTGCTAATTTCATAAATTCCACCAAAATCAAAGTGGGAAATTAAAATAAAGTGGAAATGCAATAATCCCACAAATATATTTTGCTTAGGCCTAAGAGTTCGCTTGAGAAAAAAGAATAGGTACAGATTTCATACCAGATTCAAATTAATGGTAGTCAGATATCATATAAACTCAAAAGTATGTTTCAATGGAAACTTGCTGGTATTTTTATTGTAATTTTTTTTATTTTAATTATTTATTAAATTTATTTATTGTCTAACAACAGACAGATTGTAAATAAAATAAGAAAAAATAAATAAAAATTATATTCTGAAGAAAAAAATAAAATTTGATGTATTGGAATTTGTTTTTAGCAAATAATGTCTTTTTCCTTCCTCATTACCACAAGTCTTAAATACCCTCTTTTCCCATTCGTTATAAGGTATCAAAATGAGGCATTATAATCGAACAAAAAGCATCGCTTTCTATGCGTTGCATTAGATTTTGAAATGCATACATTAAATAAAGTACAATATACTCGTAAGGACTTGCCTACTTATCGTTTGTTATGGCGACAAATGCGCATTCACAATAGTCCAATTCTA
This sequence comes from Chymomyza amoena, assembly GCA_037043745.1. Lineage (NCBI taxonomy): Eukaryota > Metazoa > Arthropoda > Insecta > Diptera > Drosophilidae > Chymomyza > Chymomyza amoena. Next base: position 13,053 of record JBAMAX010002627.1, read on the forward strand.
TTGTTTGGAGTATGGAAATGTTGGCCGGGTATGGAAAAGTTTTCACTGATGTCATTGTGTTGCAAATGATTGGCTATTATGTTATGTAATAATAGGCAATTCTGTTATAAAGTTCCAGCGAATGACTAAATGAGCTTTCCACACAAAAAGATATGCTATAAGAAATTTTAACAACAAAAGTACACAAAACATTTTGTACAACATAAAAGTTGATTTCAAATGTATTTTTAGAATGTTTGCGGCGTCAAAAGGCATGTTCTATTATATAATAAGCAAGTTTCTAAGACAAATGCAAGTACAACACAACTGTACACATATTTTCATGTAATTTTATGTGCATTATGTATGAGAACACTTGTTTTATTTGAAATACAGCAAAATTTATTGTACGAAAGTATTTTGCAATAACATGCAGCCAAAAATTCATTAAGTTGGTCTTTTACAAGCAAACAAGCCACAAATTGCAACAAACATTTTTGCCACATTTTTAATGTAGAACACAAAATTGCAAGCAAGTGTTTTAATGCCCTACATTTTTAAAGGGTAAGCAGTTGGTAGGAAACGAAATTTTTACGACGCCCACAAAGAAATCTATGTGGTTAAGAGAGAGCTGCATTTCGGATGTTGGGCCAGAAATGAAAGCATTATGTTTAAAAAAATATGAAAACTTGTACATTTTGTTTTAAATTTAAAAAAAAACGAAAAAACATTTCTTAAAGATTGATTATTCATAAAGAACTTGAGCGATCTTTTAGGGTACAAAACAGTTTAAGATTGTTCAACTAGGGTTTATTCTAGCTTATAATTTGTAAATAATAAAATTCAATAAACAAAAAAAAACCAATCAAACAAAATGTTTGAAGCACAACTTTCAAATTAATGTTGCTTTAAATGACCATGGGCTAAACATGTTCGAACGTGTTATTCGTACTCATACTTGCATGATTGAAATGTTTGCTGGAGTTTGAATCGATTGTTTTATTGGTTTGATACTCAGATACAAAATCGGAACTTGTGCTTGCTGCAGTAGGTACTTGAACCTGTTAAGCTGAGGAGAGACGAGTTAAAAGCAAGACTATATATAAAGGGTGATTCATTAAGAACTTTTTTTTCAATAGGGATTTTCGTGTGGATCACGCGTGATCCATGACAGCTGTCAAACGCAAAGTTGTTATTGGCAAATCATCATGTAAAGACTTACACTCTAACAACGTTTACAACTTGTACAATTGTACTACGAAAATCAGCGTTCTGCAAAGAATGTTTTTTGTGCGCTGACGACCAAAATTTTGTTCAGTGATGAGGCCCACTTTTAGCTCTACGGCTTCGTGAATAAGCAAAATTGCCGTATAAGGGGAGAAGATCAACCCGAAGAGGTTCACCAGCTGCCATTACATCCAAGAAAAACAACGGTTGGGTACGGTCTGTGGGCTGGTGGAATCATTGCTCCGTATTTTTTTTAAAAATGAGCAATGTGCGAACGTTACCATCAATGGCGCACGCTATCGGACCATGTTAACGGACTTTTTGCTGCCTGAAATTGTTGCCCGTGATCTCGACGAGATTTGGTTCCAACCGGATGACGCTCCGATCCACATTGCCAATGAAACAATGCCTCTATTGCGAGGTCAATTTGGTAAGCGATTAATTTTACGTACGGGACCCGTACCTTGGCCGCCAAGATCGTGCGATATCACACCGCTCGAGTTTTTTCTTTAGGGTTACGTAAAGTCAAAAGTTTACGTATACAAACCAGCAACGATTGAGGCCTTGGAAGCCAATATTACTCGTGTTATTGGCCAAATACCAGTGGAAATGCTTGAACGAGTCATGGAAAATTGAACCTTCAGAATGGACCATTTAAAACGCAGTTGCGGCCAACATTTGAACGAGATTATTTTTAAAAAATAAATGCCATAAAATATCCTTTCGAAATCATAAATAAAGATCCCATCATTCCTTTGAAAATTGCATTTGCCAAATCATAAAAAAAAAAGGTCTTAATGAATCACCCTTTAGCTTTAAATGACCATGGGCTAAACATGTTATACGTACTCATACTTGCATGATTGAAATGTATGCTGGAGTTTGAGAGCCTTATTTTATTGGTTTGACAGCTCAGATAGAAAATCGGAACTAGTACTCGCTGCAATAGGTACTTGAACCTATTAAGCTGTGGAGAGACGAGTTAAAAGCAAGATAAAAGAGGTTATACGTATATATCACATTTGGGTACTTTACTTTTACTGAAAAAATTGATTAACTCAAATTACATTGACTTTAAATTATCTTAACTAAATGTGTAATCATTGTAATGATAAAATTATTGACTTAGACCATTGTCTGAGGTCGCAGTTCATAGCATGTTTGCGGTTCCCTGATAAGTAGCATGATTGTAGGTGGCAGTTCATATCTGTGTTTATTAGTTGCTGATAAGTGGCAGGTCATATCAGTGTTTTGGTGACCGCGGATATACCAGCCTAAGCCCGAGCGATGTTGTTCCACGAATTATACAGAGCTGTTACACTTTATGAACGCAGAGTGTGGGAAAGACTACAATATGATGAGCGGAAATTAGTACAGCTGATCAGATGCAAACAAATTGCATTCTTTTAATTTGTGTAATATTGGAAAAATGAGTTAAATAGTTTTGGAATCAACTGGAAATTTAACCGTAAACTATGAGATCTAGAATATGCGGATGATGTTGTTCTATTTTCTTCCCGTCATTCGGACCTTCAAACCCAGTTAGATAGACTGGACACAGAAGCCTCAAAAATTGGTCTTAAAATCAACTGCCCAAAAACGAAAACTCCACTAATACAAGCGCCCTTAGTATTAACAACTTGCATATCGAAAATGTAGACAAATTCGAGTATCTTGGAAGCCAAATTACATCCATTGGAGCATTGGACGATGTGGACTGCAGAATTCGCAAAGCCAGAGCTGCCTTTAAATAACTAAATAGATTTTGGAGAAAACCGAATTTTCCGCGAAAAACCAAAATACGAGTCTTCAACGCATGCATAAAGTCGGTTGGTTGTGAGACATGCATCATTACCAGTATTATTGTCAAGCTCCAAACATTTGTCAATCAATGTCTTAAAAGCGTATTACGTATATGGTGGCCCTGAACCATTAGCAAAATCCAATCGAAATTGAAATTCGTATGCGCAAATACGGTTGGTTGGGTCACACGCTGCGCAAAGATTATGATGAGATACCGCATGCAGTTCTGGAATGGAACCCACAAGGCAATCGATACAGAGTCAGACCTAAAATGACCTGGCGCAGGACGGTCCACCAGGAGACCGAGAAATCCATCATCGAGCTACGACCAATGGCGAAAAACAGAGAGATCATTAAGAATCCTTTGTTAATAACTACGTTTACAATTTGTTTAAATTATGAATAAGTCTTTAATAATAATAATAATATTGGAAAAAATTAATATAAATAATAATTTAAAATATGAACACACATATACAGCAGGCAAACAAATAATTTGGATTTATGCAAAAATATTTTTTCCCGTTTTGCTACCGATATCAGATTAATTTGTGTAACCTAAAAAAATGTATGTTACTGCCAATTTAAGCCAATCTAACTTGATTCAAGCTGACGAACTAGATCAGTTCGTAAACACATCAATCATGCAAGCTGCTTGATCACAAGCTTGGAATGCTTTCATTTTCCATCAAACATGTTGTAACTTTTGGTTTGATTAAATTTTCGGCAAGGGTGTTCAATCATACTCGAAGTTATGTGGATCATCAAAATCAATAATTATTATTATTTAACTAGTGAGCCCGGCAGACGTCGTCCTGCCCAAACTTTTTGAATACTTTTAAAGTGTATAAACATCGTTAGATTCTCTAGTTAGCTGTATTCTTAAGAGAGCTCTCATTTCTAATAGATTCATACCCAACAGAAACTACTTTTCAACCCCTTTGCGACTACTGTCTGCACTTAATGTCCAATAACCGGTGTTGAACAATTTTCTACTATGCTATACTCACGATATTCACAAAAATGCGTATATCTCACGAATCCATACACACAATCACATTGTAATAGGCTTAAAACCTCCGTATCATATTTGAAATTTTTCAACGCGTTCATGAGAACATCAGTAACACCTAAAACATTAATATTACTTAATCTGACAATGTACACAATGCCACAAAAAAAAAAAATTGAATTTTCGCGAGTTATGTATATTCGAATTTCGATTTTTTGTGGCGTTATGTTGGTACTCATGTCTCTCACTTATGCCGACAAGCTCGTCCACTTTGAATGTTCACTAAATTGTTGACAGCTGCTTTGCTTGCACGTGTTTTGGCTCGTCTTCTATTTTTACCTATTCAAAAAAATGGATCAAAGGACCTGTATCAAATTTTGTGTGAAAAACGAAATTAAGTGCGCGGATGCATTCCGAATGTGGACTGTGGCATATGGAGAAGCTACCTTGGACCGCAGCAACGTTTATCTGTGGTACAAAATGTTCTCACAAGGCCGAGAAGATGTGAACGACGAAGAGCGTGCCGGACGCCCGAGCACTTCAACAACAGACGAAAAAATTTATGAAGTGAAGAAAATGGAATTGGCCAATAGTCGAATCACCGTTAGAGAAGTTGCTGAGGACCTAGAAATATCGATTGGCTCGTGCCATTCGATTGTTATCAATGATTTGGGCGTGAGACGGCTCGCCGCGAAATTTATACCAAAATTGCTCAATTTTGACCAAAAACAGCATCGCAAGAACATTGCTAATGAGATGTTGACTCTGTCCGACGACCCAAATTTGCTTCAGAGGGTCATAATTGGTGACGAATCGTAGGTTTATGGTTATGACGTGGAAACCAAAGCTCAATCATCTCAATGGAAGCTGCAGCATGAACTAAGGCCGAAAAAAGCGCGCCAAGTTCGGTCGAATGTGAAAGTTTTGCTTACACTTTTCTTCGATTGCAGGGGCGTGGTGCATCATGAGTTGTTGCCACAGGGTAGAACGGTCAATAAGGAATATTACCTGCAAGTTATGCGCAATTTGAGCGAAGCAATCCGCCAGAAACGCCCGGATTTGTGGAAGAACAAAAATTGGCTTTTGCACCACGATAACGCCCCTGCTCACACATCGTTGCTTGTGCGCGAATTTTTGGCCAAAAACAACACACTAATGATTCCCCAGATCTGGCCCCTGTGACTTTTTCTTGTTCCCTAAACTGTAGAGGCCCATGAAAGGACGACGCTACGCTACGATTGACGAGATAAAGACGGCATCGAGGAAGAAGAGCTGAACAAGATAAAATAAATGATTTTTTTAAGTGCTTTGAAGATTGGAAAAACCGTTGGCACAAGTGTATAATATCTCATGGAGATTACTTTGAAGGAAACAAAATAGATATTTATGAATAAATAAATAATTTTGAAAAAACACAAAATTCGCGAAACTTTTTGAACACACCTCGTATATTTTTATAATCAACAAACAGTATTAATATTATTTATTTTTATTATATTGTTTTGCATTTTAATTTGTTTAATAATCATATGAATTAGAGGAAGAGTACGTTTATTTAAATCAAACATTTTGACCTCAGAGAGAGGCTATCAAAATAAGAAAGTAAAAGCGTGAATTCGAAAAATTTGCTTCCATTATCACCTTATAAAAAACAAAACACTTTGAGTTGCGTTCAGTTGCAAATGAAACGCCGTATAATTTATTCGTCTATTTTTCCCAATAATTAAATATGCATCACTGGGAATTTCAAAGAACTTTGCCATTGCTATTGGCGATTACAACTCTATTATGTAAGTAGTGACTTATTTTAAGCTTAGATGATGCACTAAGTTCTGTCTTCTCACAGGGTGCCGAGTTCATGGAGATTGTCAAATAACTAGGGAACAATTCGATGGTACATCAGCCGTCTTGACCACTAAAATTGATGGAAATTATGAATTGTTGCAAACACCAAATATAAAAGCTGGCAATTCACTCTATATTTTTCTGACGCCTGAGGTATCTGTGGAAACTGAGTGCTTGGGCACAAATTTCAAAATACCGCTGCCCATACCCTTTGTGGCAGAGCTCAGGGAAATACCTACGATCGATACTTCCTGCCAACATACCATGTACAATGTGGGTTATCAAGTCAAAAACAGCTTTCTGGGTGTCTACAATACCTGTTACAATAAATTGAGCTTAACACCCGTATTCGCGGAGAGCTTTAACTATCCCAAAAAGAATAAAGACGCTGATGAGGATTTTTGCGCGAGTCGTCCCAAGTGCGGTTTTAGCGTAGATGATATTATGAGTCGCTCCGACGAGCAGTTTTATAAAAAAGCCTCCTATCAAAGGAAATTTGACAGCATCTATGGGCCAAAACTGTATGAGCCTAACCTGCACCGTGGTCATCTGGCACCCTCATGTGATTTTCTTACCTTGGATCAAAGTTGCACCACCTTTAAGTATATCAATGTTGTACCGCAATTTGGCAGCATTAACTCGGGCAACTGGTATGCCATCGAGAATTGGGTACGTGACTTTGGTATACAAACAACTGGCACTACCATACGTACCGGCGCCATAGGCGTCCTTAGGCTACCAGATGCTCAGAATCAATTGAAGCCGGCTTACTTGGGTAACAATAACCGAATCCCAGTGCCAGAGTGGATGTACAAGACTGTCATAAATAAAAGTAGAAATAACTATGCTTTTCTAACGTACAACAACGTGTATACTGCCAATCGACCAGCTCCTCCAAAATTTTGTAAAGAAATTATATGTCCCAGCACGCTGCCTTTAAAAACTACTCCAGAGGCTGGTTTTACGTACTGTTGTGATCCAAGTAGATTTGTGCCTACAGCCTGAACTGACTAACAAAAATAATGGATTTGTTTGAATGTTACGAAATTGATAATAAATTTTAGTACGTACTTACTAAAAACCAAGTTTTTTATTGTATCCTAGAACTCAAAAACCAGCAGAACTAGAGATGAAAAACATTACCAAAAGATACACATAACACATCTTTTGACATCTTAGAGACTTAAAGAGCTAGAAACATTAAAATTCGCGTATTATCTGTATGGATGTTATATACAATTACAAATATCTAAGCAAGATTTTGATGAAAATCCCCCCATTTCCAGAAGAAGGTTTTTCACATAACTACAAAATAGTGACACAAATCTGGATGAAAGGACCTGGGAAAAAGTTATAAAATCCACTTGCTTTCTATAATTCTGCATCCCTCCATCAATAGGATAATATTTACATATATATTGAATGCCCACGCTTAGAGAAAGAGAAAAAATGCAAAATGATTATAAAATTTTAGGAAAAATGTGTGGATCTGCCCATGCTCGCTTGTTAAAGGCCTTTCTACCACTCCTCCGATTACTTCGAGTATATTCGGTGTCCAGGAAAAGCCACAATGAGGCCACCACTTCAGTGTTAACATTCTAACATTCTTAAACACCTCCATGTTTCAGAGGTAGTTCCAAGAGAATGTAATGATTCTAAAAGTAAAAAGAAGGAAACCTACACATTTGCCTCACCTTTTTTTTTAAATTCTCTTGTTCGGCCCCGCAATTCGATTGGAGATGTTTTAACATCTGCCCGTGAGTCACATTTGAAAAAATATATACTCTCCATATAAAAATCCATTTTCTAAATTATTCGATATAACGAATAAATCAAAATATTCGAGTTTATTAGACGTGCTTAGGAAAACAAAAAATCAAAACCAAACAAATTTATTCGGATTCGTTTTTACACCCACACAAAAAAAAATATTTTTTCGGGTCTGGAGGTCAGGCTATGTTTACTATATGATTTCGTGGTCGCTGTTTCCGAATCCGAAGTCCAAAAATCCCCAGCCAGTCAGGGCTCTGACATAGCCTCATACAAAATTTTTTTCGAGTCCGGGGATCAGACGGTGTGTATATTATATGTTTTTGGGGTCGCTGAATCCGAATCCGTTGTCCAAATAACAATAGCGTGTCAGGTTTTTGACATAACCTTAAAAATATCCCGTTATCTAAGCTATTTAACGCTTCAACGTTTTAGCCGTATATTGAAAAAAATCAGTTCAAACCCTATTTACTCCACAAAACAAAGGTAAAGTATATAGGACCGTCGGTATCAGCGCTACCCGATGTACACCGCGAGGAGGTTGCACAATCGGATTTTGTACATCACATAGCCCTTATAAGGGCTTTTGGAAACAAAAATTTGCACTTGATGCAGACACACGTCGTAAGTCGGACAAATAAATTTCGCGAGTTTCCTTGCAAATTAAAATACTGACGTACTGGAGTTTTTAGACATCGGATTTGGATTTAGCGATCCCATAAACATATGGTAAACATGGGCTGACTCCAGGACTCGGAAAAAAATTTTACGAAATTTTTGAGGTTATGTCGAAACCCTAACATACTGACAACATATAATAAACATGGTCTGACCCCCGGACTCGAATAACATTTTGTATGAGGGTTTTATGTGGTTATATCAGAACTCTGACGTTTTCGGGGTTTTTTGGACCTCGCATTCGGATTGAGTGACCCCGAAAACATATGCTAAAAAAATATTTTTTTTTTGTGTGGCTGTGTAATTGTTAGTACATGTCTATCTTAAAAATGGTTTGAATATAAATTAGAAACTCGAAGAATATTTTAAAAAATATATCAGTAGAAACTAAGTGCTTTTTAAATTTATTTTAGTGATTCGTTTTAATTTCTCTGCTATACACAAAAAAGTATGTTTAGGAATTGCAAAAACCAAACCATCATTTTCAAAAAACATCCAAATAAAATGTTATTATTATTGGATATAAACTACAGCTTTTATATAAAAAGAAATCTATCCTTGTAAACATTACCATCATGGCATGATGAGCATGTACGTACCGCGGATCAGTTATCAACAATCAGTAGGAAAAGTGCTCTTGTGGAACAAATAAATACCATTTTTCCAATTAAACAATTAATTTTATCAGTTAATGATTTTTCTTGGAAATCAACCAGTCTATATTTATATTTAGTCAACTCTACATTTAACTTATCTCTATCGTAGCTTTCATTACAAACTTGGGAGATAACGTGCACTGAAATATACTCCATGAAATAAAATTAATATCAATAAATCATTATTTGTGTTTATCTTCAAGTTTTTTTCAATTTTTAGTATGAAAGAAACATTAACGACTTTTAATTTTATTGTTTTTCGTATACTCCATTAACTTACAGAAATCCGTTGCAATGGTCGATATTACCTATTTTTTCACTATTTTTTATATTCTTATAAAGTATTTCTATATATCGGCAAAAATAAGTGAAGCTTATTCCCCCTTATTTCCCTCGATTCCCTCTTCGATTTTTACTACGAGCCAATAATAACCACGTCGTTTTATTTCGAAATTCCGATTATTTATACAATTATCGATAGTAAAATATTTTCAGACTTTTCTTTGACAGCCATATAGAACCTTGACTTCAAATCTGCTTTGAAGTCAAGAGGAGACGCCATTACTAAAATAAGGATAATTTTTCCAATTATTAATTTTCTGCATAAAATGTGATCATTTTTTATTTTAAGCATATTCAAAAACACTTGCAATTAAAAAAAAAATGTTGTTCAAATTAAAAACTAAATTTTAGTCTAATAAATGCTACCGATATATTTAGATATCGGTTACTCCTTTAGTAAACAAAATTTTCAACTATCTATTTAACCCTTATCTATTTCCGTGTTATATTTGTTTTTTTGTGTATCTCCTGCTAGTTATCTACGTTACTAACAATTACATTGCGTTTCTACCCAAACTATGACTACGTAAAACTTTAAAAAATGTTATCCTTTATTATGCGCCTGGCTCATTCGTTCTCTTTCAGACAAACTTGCTCTCTCTCTGTCTCTCTTCCGATTCTGCCGCCCTGACTCAGGGCAACCCTTAGCTTGACTTCTTTCAAAACAGCTTAGATTTAATTTCAGATAAGTTTTATGAGTGCTGATGACAAAATGCAATGCACATAAAGTTCATTACCCCTTTCCCTTGGCTTACAAAAATATATTCTATATATAGGATGGAAAAAAATGCAGCATGTAGCTTTTTTGTTGGGCAACATTTATTTTCACCTGCGATGACTGATAAATAAATGCTGATAAAGAAGACGGTTTTTTACACTGAGAAAAATGTATAACGAAAATCGAGGGTATAATAAAAAAAGAAGTCGGAGTTATTTTTGAGAAAAATTTGAAACAATTTTAAATTTGAATAATACTTATTTTCGAATATTAATTATACTAGTTTAAAAATTTTGGTATCCCCAAACACGTTTTTTTGCTATATGATATAGTCAACCGATTTTGATATAACTTGTAAGAGAGCATGAAAGCCCTAAAAATTTTGTGTATCAAATTTGGTGACGATATTTCTATAAACAAACGAATTATTCATCTAAAACGTTTGGTTTATAAAACAAATTGAAATTTTTCACATTTTACAAAAATTCTCGTTTTTTCCGATTTTATAAACAAGCACTGATATTTTTTTTTCGTAATCACTGGAACAATAAGTGCTATAAATAAAACCCTATACAAAATTTCAGAAAATTTTTAAATTAGCGTTCGAAAAATCTTTTTTTTAAGTTTGTGGAAAATTTAGAAATATTCTGTTTGAATGGATATGTAATGTCCAAACCTTAAATTTGACAAAAATGTGTTACAAGTATAATCGATGGGAGACTAAATTATCTACAGTGTGATAAAAAAGTATTCAATATCAGTTAAGTAAAACCAGAAATATTTGCTTTTAAGTAGACACTTCAAAATTTCTTGAAATCCGTTCCATAAAAAATATTTTGAGCTTCATTTTCGATTTTAGCGTTTCGTTTTACTACGGACACAAGTAAAGCATGTGGAGTATACATTTTGTTCTAGTCCTATTTATTGAGCTATCGATAAACGATTTTTTAGATACCCATTTCTTTACGAAGCATATCTTGTAAGCAAATAAAGATATTTCAAGAATTTTTACAATAAAGTAAAAAGGTTTAAGTTTTAATGTAAGGTTGGAATTAATATTATTAAAAAAATTAATATGTTGACAAAAAAAATATACTTTGATCAAAAATAAAAATAAATAATTATCACCTTTGAACAAAAGAATAAAAAGAGCTTAACTTCTATTATTTAAAAAGTTAGTCTTATTCTCGTTATGACGAGATCAATGGTCCCTTGTACATACATAGTTTCTTACTATAGCGTCAAGTACGATAACATTTTATAACAATTTGTTTTAATATTTAGACTTTTAGAAGTTTCATTGAATATCACACTCACAGCACAGCGTCTTAAAATATTTAAGGTCAAAGATTAAAATAATTTTTCAGGTCTAATTTTAATTTAATAATTTTAAACCTGGAAAGTCTCCACCTATATCACGAGAAGTTTACAGGCATTTGTAAGCTGCTGCCTTCGATACATTCTTAAGATCCGATGGCCGCAAATTATATCGAGTCAAAAGCTTTTGGATGTCGAAATTAGACAGCGGAAGTGGCGCTGGATTGGCGACACGTTGAGGAGACCAAACGACAGCATCGTGAAGCAGTCCTTCGAATGGAATCCTCAAGGCACACGGCGAGTTGGTAGACCAAGAGCTACTTGGAAATCAACAGTATTGGCCGAAGCAGCTACACAGCGTAAAACGTGGCCACAGCTGAAGTATCTGGCCGAAGATCGGGAAGGATGGAGGAAGTTTGTCGCCGCCCTATGCCCCAACCGGGGTTGAAGGACTTGAAGAAGAGAAGGTTTGTAATATAATAATGTAATATAAAAGGCACATTTATATAATCTATAGATCTTCAGGACTCGAAGTCTCTTATAACAAACTTCTCTATAATTCATTTTTTTATATAACGAATTTTTGTAAGTACAGTTCTTTTTGATATTCTTATTAAGCATTTCTATATATCGGCAGGGCACTTTTCCCTCGATCTTCAATTTTAATGATTCTAACAAATGTAATAAAGCTACTAGCAAATAGATTATAGCGAAATTGCTATTATTTATCGAGTTATCGATACCTGAAAATTGCATTTTAATTTATTTCTTTAAAAAGCCATATATCCTGAGCGAATAAGAATATAGACGCCATTTCTATGATATATAAAATATTGAAATAAGGTTTTCTTTTAAATTTCATAAATTTTTTTTTTAATTCAAAAGGTATCCCCCACTTAAAAGACTGTTAATGCCATTTCACGCGTGCAAATTCATTGTGAAAATTAAAAATTTAAAATCTCATAGAATTGCAGAGCTGTTGCTCATTTTGGTGATAACACCTCGTTCGTTCGGCATAGTAAACAGTTCCTCGAAAAATAGCAGATAAGCTTAACTAGTTGCAATTGAAAATAAAAGGTTCAAATTTGAGAAGAATTTACGTTTCGACATGTTAGATCAATTTAACCACATCTCCAGATATTTACAATCAAAGGTCAAAAAAATTGGTTTATTACAAATATCATTTTTCTAAATGTTCTAAAAACTTGTAAGGAGTAAAATGCTCTTCAAAATCGGTATACAACATTATTTTATACAACGGACCCATCACGGAATAAAAAGTTCAGATTGCACACCAAAATGTAAGCCAAAATTTTTTTCAGTGTATATGTGCACAAAAGTCAACCAAGTGCAAGAACTTGCACTGAATCATGGCCCATAACTTATGCACATGTTTGTATGCCCTGCGGCAAAAATCTGTCTTGAACCTCTGTTGGGGCTCTATCAGCGATGACCCGAGCGCTAGACTTATAAAAAAACATTTCTCCTTGCGTTCTTAGTTCATTCTTGATATTAATTAAAAGAGTGGCCAAATATTTTGCATTTAGCTCGCAATATTTCTCTTATCTAAATGAACGCTAGAAATTTGCACTCACTCTTTCTCTCGATCAGCTGACTAATTAGTTAGTTCCTCTCATTAAGAGCTTCTATAAAAGCTGCAGCAATGTCAGAGCTAACATTAGTCTACAAAATGCTATCGATGAAGCCAACGACACTTTATCTCTGGCTGCTGCTCTGTGCATTGCGTGAGTAATTTAAATAGTGCGGAATATATAGAATATAGATCTTTCAAGTAACGCCTCCAATTTAATATAGTGAGCCTAGCTAATGCCAATTGCCAGCTGAGCGCGCAACTTATAGCAAGTACGAATCGTATTTTTGCTACATTGCAAAATGGCAATTACTATCCACTACGCAAGGATGTGGTCGGAACAGGACAAACGCTGCAACTTGATGTGCAACACGCAGAATGTGCAACAGATTACCTGTCAAGCCAATGGAGCTTTTAGTAATACTCAAGCCATAAACAATTGCAACATTGCGCCCAAGGTCAGTGTGGAGATTGTAACCGATGCTAGCTGCTCCTTTACCATGTATCGCGTGGGCTACAATATGGGCAACAATCAGTTTCTGGAGATCTATAGAAGCTGCTTTGATGTCAACTCTTCCACAGCGCACTTTAGCATACATGACACCTATTACAGTACTCTACGTAAGTGCAACATTTTTCATGCAACATAACACTTGCCAACAACAATTTCTTTACATTATTTTAGCCAGAACTCGTCCCACTGGTCAAGGCTTCACCACCGATGGTGTTTTAACCGGTGCCGTAGCCGCTTCCTATGAAGCCAAAAATATCTATGCGCGATTTATGCAACTCTTTGGTGCCACACAAACCTATGCCACTTCTCCACGAAATATAATCATTGACCGTGGACATTTGGCGCCCTCGGCGGACTTTATCTTTACGCAGGACATGCGTGGCACTTTTAAGTATCTAAATGTGGTGCCTCAATTTGTTGTCATCAATCGTAGCAATACGAAAACCATTGAGAATTGGGTGCGCACCCAGGCGGTCAACTTTGATTTGCGTGTCTGCACTGGAGGTTACAAAGTCTTAAAGCTGCCCAATACTGCCGGTGTTTTAAGACCGAGTTTACTTGTACTTGTCCGCAAACGGAGTGCTCAAAAATCCTGTGCCCGAGTGGCTATATAAGATTGTGAAGTATCCCAACGGCAACCGCGTAGCCTTTTTGACCTATAACAATAATTACGCAGCGCAAGCACCTGCGCCCCTTTGCAGACAGGTTGCATGCCCCATAGGATTTACTAATAGTTATACTGTCTGTTGTGATGCTTACAACTTTATTATATTGAATATGCCGCGATTGGCGACGGTTTGTTAGAACCAAAATGGCATGAATCTTTTTTGAATAAATACAAAATATGTGAAACTGCTTGTTTTGGACTGCTCTAAGCATATGCTGTAAAGCCATCTATCGATTGAATTCGGTAGCATCAGAGCAAAATAAAAAGATGTGAAACTGATTTAAGCATATAAAGTAACGCCATCTATCGGTTATATTTGATACTATCAAAACATGCTTTAGAGCTGGAGTACGAAAGCAAACGAATCGAAAAGTTAAGATAACAGAAAGTAAAACAAAAACTATTTTACTAATTATTATTATTAAATTAAATAATCTTGTATAAATCAGTTTATGTAAAACTTTAAAAGTCTTGTGGAAATAGAAAGTTACTCTAAATTCCGGAGCGCTGGTGTTTTTTTTATAGATCCTTAGCATTGTGCCCCCAAAGTTACACCGGCCCAATTAAAGAGATATGAACTTTGCATATGGCAGTGCGACCTATATTAATTTTCAGTCGCTAAATTCGAATCCTATGTTAAAAAACTTAGCATCCAAGGGTTCTAATAATTAACGCTTTTAAATAAGATTTTGTTTTATATTTATTTTATATAATTTCGAGGCTTCTGAGATAACTTCCGATCAACACTGACATGCTGCGAGTACTAAGACCAAAGTTTTTTTTTATGCAACATTAACAAACATGGCACGAAAACTTTAATCAATATCGATCCTGACTTCTAAAGTGGGACTAAGCATCAATGTTTCAAACTAAGGATGTCTTTTTCTTCTGAATTCTACACCAATAGAGGACGTCGAGCTTTTTTATATCTAGGATGTCTCACCTCGACCTCTGGCGGCTGTGCCGCAAAACATCGAAAACAGGATCAAGAAATCGCAGCAAACCTTTGGACAACTTAAAAGCATCTGGAACTTCTCAACTTTATCACGCGGCACCAAGCTGAGAATCTTTAATTCTAATGTAGTATCTGTCCTGCTATACGAGGTGCGAAACCTGGAATGCAGCTTCGAGGTCCCTGCAAACTAGACCTGGGCTCGATCTTCAATTTTCGAGAATCGATCTTTTCGACCGAGTGTCACCAAAAAATCGATTTAATCGATGAATCGGACTAAAATGGTAGTCTGTAGTTTATATAAAAATGACTTAAATTTATTTCCATAATTTAAAATAATAACAAAAAATATATACTTGATAAAAGAAAACAAAAAATTAATAATTCGTTTGATTCAAAACTAATTAAGAGAAAACATAAAAAGTGAATCACCTCTGGCGTCTCTTAAGATTAGAAATGGATGGGAAAAATAGATTCCTTAACTGCGAAAACAACCAATTTGAATATTTTGAAGAAAAAAAACCTATTCTTAAAAAGTTGGTGACTCGAAATTCATTTCGGAACCATAATTTAAAATAACTCAAAGAATCTAAATCGATGAGAGCCCCAAGCCGGTTTTCTGCGTCTACAAATTGATCTGCCATAATGAACATAA
Organism: Chymomyza amoena; assembly: GCA_037043745.1. Lineage (NCBI taxonomy): Eukaryota > Metazoa > Arthropoda > Insecta > Diptera > Drosophilidae > Chymomyza > Chymomyza amoena. Next base: position 28,779 of record JBAMAX010002627.1, read on the forward strand.
AAGATCGATGCTCAATAAACAAAAATCGATTTTGTCTTCAAAAAAAGAGAATCAATTATATCGATTTTAAAACGAATCGATGCCGAGCTCCACTGCAAACCTTTGTCAAACGATGCCTTACTAAAAATACGATGTCCGGAACCATATAAAAACAAAGCACCATTAAGACAAAAAAACGAAGAAATACGCTACGAAAAAACCATCGAAGGAAACTCTCAAAGATCGCGCAGAAGAGGGCGTCCAGCGCACACATAGAGAAGGCAGTTAGAGAAAGAAGTTGAAGCGATTGAAACGAACTTGAATGAAATTAAAAGGATGTCATCGGATGCTTCATTCTGGAATAAAAGGAATAAATATGTACTCAGGTTTCTGAGATGGCCGATAAAATACATAATTTTAAGTGATTTTTTGAGGACTTTTCGATAGCCTTGGCTGTTGGGCCTCTTTCACCACACAAATATGTTCAAGGCGGTACTTTCTTAGAGCACTTAAGTTACAGACTTAATTTAAATATTATGACATGAAATGCACGTCCCCTATAACATTTATGCAGGGCCGGTGAGAGAATATCCAGGCCCCGGTTGAAATCTCGGATCCGGGCTCCTATCAATTTTTCTTAATTCAGGAAAATACGTATTACGTAATACGTAATTGTTGAAAAGTGTGAGATCAGCATAAAAAAGGTATAGAAAGGATTTCTGAGAGAATCGATTGCAATCATAATAATAACATTTGAAAGGGTTAAACAAAATAGTATGTTACGGAGCTCTGGTAGAATGTGAATTAACTATATTTGTACTATGCAAAAAACTTCAAGAATGCCTATGAAGTCCCTATGATGGAGAGATGTAAGTGAAAAGTATTTGCCGATGCCACTGCCCTCTACTGCTCGGGAATAACTTTTCCGATATTCATTATGCTAGTATTTTATATCCGTTTATTAAGCGGAACTCTAAGTTGTCAACAAAAAACTAACTTACTATCGGCCGTGATCTGGAAAATTAACAATTTTATTTGTACTTGTTTTTGCATGCACCCAAATCTGAATTTCTTGCTGGCGCCATCTACTCAAACTTCGCTTTCCATAATCAAGACTGCTTGACACATTTCAAGGGAAATTACCCACTCCTATTGCATGGGAAATTTTTTATGCAAGACATGAACCATATAAAAATTCGTTTGAAGTTGCGCATTCTATTTTTGAGTTGTTCAGGAAGAAAAATATTAAAAATATTTATCAATAATTATTTTATAGAGTATCTGAAAGTCGCCACGCCCAACTATAAAGCCCGCCATTTTTTTATTTATTATAATAATCAACATTTTTGGGTTACTGGTGTTATTTTTAAAGCTTATACAATTACAATGAAATAAAGATATTTTTGCACCTATTTGAGAAGCCGGTTTTCTCAGGCAAGTGCTATAAAGATAATCAAGCGCAAGAACTTACACTTTTACAGCAAAAAACAACGCCGGAGCTTTATCAATGCGGCAAACAACTTGTATCTATTTGTTTAAGCTCATTATTGATATTTAATAAAAGATTGTTGTACAATAAAATATTTGCTTTATTTAATAAGGTATTTTATTTAGATTGTTTTGCAATGTATCTAATTTACCATCTGAACAAATGCTAGAAATTTACTCTCACGCTCCCCTTAATCATCTGACAATTAGTTAGTTGTTCTCATTAAGACGTAGCTGATTTAAAAGCGCCAACAATTTCAGAGCTAACATCAGTCTAGATAATGATGTCGAAGAAGTCGCTAAGTTTTTATCTATTGCTGGCGCTGCGTGAGTCACTTTAGTAACACTTTTTTTGATGGAAATAGATCTTTAAAGTTACAAATCTTTCTCTTTTTGGTAGTAAGCCAAGCTCGTGCCGACTGTCAGCTGAGTGAGGACCTCATAACTGGCACGAATCGCATCTTTGCTATCTTACAAAATGGCAATTACTATCCACTACAGGAGGATGTTGTGGGAACCGACCAAACTGTGGAACTCATGTGCACCACTGCGAATGTGCAACAGATTACCTGTCAAGCCGATGGCACATTCAGCATTCCTCAAGCCATCAACAGCTGCAGCACTGCACCCAAGGCTATTGTAGATGCCACAGTCGATGCTAGCTGTCCCTTTACCATGTATCGTGTGGGCTACAAGATGAGCGACGATCAGTTTTTGGAGATCTATAGAAGCTGCTATGACGTCAGCACTTCTACAGCGCATTTTACCATACATGCAACCTACCGCAATAATATAGGTAAGTGCAGCCTAGATCCAGTATTGCCACAGGATTCTATCTAACAGAATTTTTCAAACAATCATAGCCACTGCACGTCCTACCCAAGGCTTTACCACCGATGGCGTTTTAACCGGCGCCATAGCCGCTTCCTATGAGGCCAAAAATGTCTATGCACGTTTTGTGGAGCTCTTTGGCAGCTCCCAAACCTATGCCGCTTCTACGACGACAGCTGTCTTTGATCGTGGACATTTGGCGCCATCGGGCGACTTTTTCTTTCCACAGGACATGCGTGGCACTTTCAAGTATCTCAATGTGGTGGCTCAATTCCGCACCATAAATCGTAGCAACTGGAAGAGCATTGAGAACTGGGTGCGCAGGCAGCTGGTCAGCGAAGGTTATGACTATTTGCACATGTGCACTGGTGGACTAGGCGTATTACAGTTAACCAATAGTTCTGGTACCTTAATACCGCTTTACTTGGCGGCTGGAAACAGAAACCCTGTGCCTGAGTGGCTCTATAAAATTGTGGACGATGGGAGCGGCAACCGTGTGGCCTTTTTGACCTATAACAATGTGTACGAGAAGCTGGCACCGGCGCCCAATTGCATTCAGGTTGCATGCCCGGCTACAACGAATTTTGGTGATACTAAAGAATCCGGCTTTACTTTTTGCTGCGATGCTGATAATTTCATTGCATCGAATGCTCCGTATTTGGCTAATGTTTGTTAGAACTTGTTTACTGAGCACAAATGAATCATTCGTAAAAAATTATGCACCTGCTTGTTTTTGACTGCATTAAGCAGTGAGTTGTAACGGCTGGGTGTGATTTTTGCAGGTTAAATTTTACAGCAAAAGATGGCGCTCACTTTTTTTTGGCTCGAGGCAATATTTAAGTGCCCTGTTAAACAGTCATTCTTAGTTTAGCTAACATTTATTAGCTGGCTTTACTGCGTATACTGATGATTTTTTAATTATTTTGTTTTAAATAGTGTCTATTAATTTAAAATAATTTCTAAATAGTTAAGCAACTTCTTATTTTACATTGCTTTATGCAGTAACTAGCGCCATCTTATTGGTGTGTGTTAATTTTAAGGGGTTTTGTTTCTTGTCGAAAGGTGGCGAACAAAAGGAAATTATTTGACTTAATAGCGGCGAACTTAACAAAGTTACTTAAAAATTGTGCTAGCAGCCGATAGGTGGCTTTTAAAGGGAATTTATGTTGCTTAGGTTAACGCTAACACAAAAGGAAATTATTTGATGAGCTCAATAATGGTGAGCTTAGTAGCGTTATTTAAAACTTGTGCTTGCAACCGACAGGTGGCTATTAAAGGGAATTTATGTTGCTTAGGTTAACGCTAACACAAAAGGAAATTATTTGATGAGCTCAATAATGGTGAGCTTAGTAGCGGTATTTAAAACTTGTGCTTGCAGCCGACAGGTGGCTTTTAAAGTGCATTGGCGTTGTTTAGCTTCGCGCCAACTCTCAAAGAGGCTTTCTCAGAATAATTTTTTTTAATTAACAATGTTATTTTTTTACTCAGAATTTATTGGTAATACTTAGTAATTAAATATTAGGTGCTTAAAAATTTATTATAATTGAAACTAACTAAAAAGCTTAAAAGTCTAGCAAAAAAATTATTATTAAATAACTATTTTTATACCCTATACCGCATGGTACAAAAGGTATTTTAAGCTTGTGCAAGACGAAAATGTATGTTACACATAGAAGGAGTCGTCGGAGATACCCCAAAGTATCCGAAATATGATCAGGGTGACTAGAGCAGTTGATATGCCCATGTGCGTCTGTCCGTCCGTCTGTCCGTTTGAACGCCTAGATCTCAGAGATGGTAAGAGCTAGAGTAACCAAAGTTTCACATTAGATCCCATATTATTCCAAAGGAGACAAGTTTATCTAATTTTTTTTGATTTCGGGGTATATAGCTCCCATAGGGGTGTTTCAGACGATTTCGAAAAAAATAAAAGTTCTTTCATAAAAGTCTAAAAATTCATTTCATCCAAAAAACCTCTGACGTATTGAAAATATAAGAGAGATATTAATTTATTTAAAAGAAGCTTTTATACATACCTTAGAAAAGTCATATAATAAAAAATATTTCAAAAAAAGGCGCAGAAAAAAAATCAAAGCAACGTTGACTGCGACGCCGACGCACGCATTTTGCTGCCGCTAACCGACGCATTATTATTTTTATTTATTTATTATTATTATTTTATTTATTAAACGCACTTAATAAAATCACAGAACAAAAAATTAAAAAAAGGAAACAAAGAAACACAGACACACGCATGCGACGATAAAAACTGCGACGCCGACGCTCGCGTTTTGCTGCTGCTGCGACGTCGTGCCTCTAACCGACGCAGCTGCGCAATGCACCGTTAAATTGGCTTTGCACACTTATTTCATTAAATTTCTTTATTTATTATTATTATATTTATTAAACGCACTTAATAAAATCACAAAACAAAAAAAAAAATTAAAAAAAAGGAAACATATAATATTAAACAAGAAGAAACACAGGCACACATATACTACGATAAAAACTGCGTTGCCGACGCATACGTTTTGCTGCTGCTGCTGTGCGACGTCGCGCCATTAACCGACGTTGACTGCGGCGCCGATTCAAGCGGATTTTTGCTTCAGCAATGACTTGCGGATTTCTCACATTTATTTTATTAACTTCTTTATTTATTATTATTATTATATTTATTAAACTCACTTAATAAAATCACAAAACTAAAAAAAATTAAAAAAAAAGGACAAACACACAGATACGACTATAAAAACTGCGACGCCGACGCACTCGATTTGCTGCTGCTGCTGCGACGTCATGCCGTTAGCCGACGCAGCTGCACAATACACCGTTACATTGGCTTTGCACACAAAATTCGCTTGAAAAACACAACAACTCCAGTTGTTGTAATAATCCACACACCCAACACTTGAGCCTTTAACATTTTACTATAAAATTTTCACTTTTCCGAGGCTTTTCCACGATTTTTGCACGATTTAAAAGCCGCCTATAAGGATCACGTCGCGCACAACCAAAAGAACAAAGCAAACTGACAATAAGAACTGAGCAGCAGCTTCAGCTGCAAGCGGAGAGAGCTGATTTCTAAACTCTCCAATAATTTGAGAGAGTCAAAATGTCAAACCAGCAACAAAAACCAATGCAATAGATACAAGAATAGCAAGAAGAATAGAAAAACAGAGACAAGTGCAAATTTGAGATCCTGCTTGCACAACAACAACAACGCTTGACCAGACAAAAATGCTCTCTGAGCGTTTTGAAGTTTAGGGCTAGAGCTAAGAGCACCAAAGCAAAATCAAAAAGGACGTTGCTGAGCTAGCAACAACAGTTTGAATGCCGCGCCGCTTTCGCTTTTACGTCAATTCTATTTTTCGGTTTCTGCTCTTCTTTGTTGTGTTTGCTTCATCCTTCTTTTAAAAATTGTTGTTGTTTTTACGCTCAGCTGCAGCTACAAATTAAACAGTGTTGCTGTGCTGCAGCTAAGTTAGAAAATATTTTGTTTCTGAGATTTTGTATTTGGAACACAGCAAATTTGAAACATTAACGAGCTATAACTTTACGCACAATCATAACGAAACAATTTTTTTTTGTAAATTGAAGAATAATATTGGAATATTTCAAAAATATAATAAAATATAAATAAAATCTTTATAAAGGCGAAAAAAAAAATCTCTTTTTTGCATAAATTATTTGGACACTTGTTACCAAATAAGGATTTTGGTTAGAAAAAAATGTTTTTTTTGACTTCTTAAGTTTAATAAGGCTATCTTTGGGATTTATCATGGTGTTTAAGCGATGCCTTATAATTTTCAAGAATCTATTTATCTCCTGGGGTTCAATCTTCTCGAGCTGTGCAGTAACAGATGTTTGTAACGATTCGTTGGTATACAAAAGTAATTACTGAAAAATTTTTAGCAATTTTTTTGCAAGGAAATCACGAGATTTTCTATTGTTTTATATACGTAATATTATATTATTATTAATATTACTTTTAAAAAAAATATTGTTTTGAAACACATAATTTAAAAATATATTTTTTTTTAATTTTATAACGTTAAACATTTGACCTTCTCGGCATAGTTAAGACAAAAAAAATTTATGAAGATATCGTAATTAAATTTTGCGTTCGAAAGCTTTTTATAGCTCTCAAGCACTGTAACAAAGATCAAAATCGGTTGACTAAATCATATAGCTCCAATAGGACCGATCGGTCAAAATGACTTTTTTATACAAAATTCGCTATATTTAACTTTTTAATAAAGATATCGTTACCAGATTTGGCATTCAGAAGCTTTTTAGAGTACCCCAAGCATTGTACCAAATTTGAACAAAATCGGTTGACTATATAATATACATAGCTCTTATTTGGCCGATCTTCCAAAAAATTGATTTTTGAACAAAATTTGTTGTGATTCGTTTGTTTGTAAAGATATTGGAATTAAATTTGGCACTTGCAAGTTTTTTATAGGTCTTAAGCATTACACCAAATTTTATTAACATCGGTAGACTAGATCATATAGCTCCCATAGGACGAATCGGTCTAAAAAAAGCTTTTTATACAAAATTCTTTGTGTTTGTTTCGTTCGTTTGTTTGTAAAGAAATTCTAACTGAATTCGGCATTCAGATCTTTTCTAAGGTATTAAAGCACTGTGTCAAATTTGATCGAAAATGGTTGACTTTATCATACAGCTCCCATAGGAACGATCGGTTTTGCTTAAAAATTCTTGTTTTCGGTTTTTATGAAGGAACCGGATTTTATTGCAAGGGTATCCCAAAGTGGTCCCGACTTTACGTACGCCTTTTTTTATGATCGCAACGTTTTAAGCTTGGAAAGTCATGTAAAATTGTACGCAACTTCAAAAGGAATGGCAGCATTTATTAAAATTTTTTTAAATTGATAAAAACAATACCTAATCGAAATATGAGAAATAGTTTGTAGGTAACTGAGATTTATAATATATGACAAAATAATCAAGCAATTAATTTATTGTGCATTATATTTATGAAAACTTTGTCGCAGAAGCCAAATATCATTTATTATTAAAAAAATCATTAAATATTTATTTATTTTCCGAATAATTATATTAATATTAATTTTTTCTGCCACTGTGTATAAGTTAGCATATTTATATAATTTATATTTAAAAAAAAAAAGTTTTTTTAGTGTTTATTTTTGTAAATTAAATATAACTTAAACTCTAATAAACTCAGTTAATATATATAATTTTCTTCAAATTCAGGCCCAAAGATGCGCTCTAGAATCAAAACTGACTATTAAAACTAATAAATTAAAAGCAAAAAAACTTTATTTTACAAATAATCAAATCAAACTTAACCGCGCTCAAAGCTAAAGCACCAGCTGCCGATATTTATTTCGATTGACTTGTATCATCGATATGAACCATTTCGTGCCTACACAAAAACACATCGATATCATTGCAACACAGCCACAAATTATCGCGCACATCGATGGGCCGATAGAATATCAACAATCTGAAAACAAAGTTTGCTGAACGAGTCGTGTTTGCGCGTGTGCGCGTGAAAATTTTGTTTTAAATTAATAAAAAATGTAGTAAAATTAACGCAAAAATCATACATTATGATTTAAAATGATAAGCAACAAGTGCGCGTTGTGTTTTGTTTAATTAAAGTTACGTTAAATGTGCATTTTATGTGTAAAATTCGGCTGCTACAACACACCCGAAATCAGAGAAAGAAAAAAAAATATCCTTGCCCAAGCAAGGATGGCAGTGTAAAGCAAATGCGAGAATAAGTCGCAAGAGAAGAAGAAGCAACAGCAACAATAGCAAAAGCCAACAAAAAAAGAAAAGCATTTGTTTAAACAGCTAAATGCATTTATGGTTTTTTATTTACTAAAAAATCAACAAAAGTGAAATGTTGCTTTTAACAAAATGCAGTTTGTGTGTGAGGGAAGAGTGTAAGCAGCAGCAGCAGCAGCGGCAGTTAAAGTGAAGTAAAGTAAAAGCAAAGCAGAACAAACAAACCTAAAACCAACCAACGCGCTAGAGCGAGTTAGCGTGCGGCAAACAACAACAACAAAAGCACAGCAGCAGTAACAGCAACAGCAACAAAAACAACGTCGCCGTCAACTGCACTTGTGTGCGCGCGTATGCGTATTTGTGAGAGTGTTTGTGCGTGTTGTGTCTGGCTGTGAACGCCGCTGCCGGCAGCGCTGCTTGCAACAAATTATCATTTAATTTCTACATTTTGCACAAAGTAAGATCCCTCATAAAAGGGATGACTTTTGCTTAAAGTTTGCCATAAAATCAACAACAAATACTATAGCAGCTGCAGCGGGGGGTCACCACCAACCACCACAACCAGCTCTCGCTCCCCTCAACAATCTATGCATACTACGCGTATTGTCTAGCCAAGTGCCATGGTCATAATTTATAATCTAGCTTAAAGGTGAGTCAACCTCTATCCACTTTACTTACTTATAATACTTACCACACAACACCCACAACTCTCTGCCTGCTAATGAAGAACTGACCTCGCTAAATTTCGAGTAGAGGAAATGTTTGCCCAAAAACACGTTTGCCAACGCTCTCTGCGTTCAATTAAAGTTGCAAACTACAACAAAAAAAAAAATTGGAAAAAAAAACCGGCATGCCGGCTGCTGCTGCAACTGCTGACTGCAAGCTATACAAAGTTAAACAAGCCGACGCACAGTGGTCAAAATTGGAGATTTAGCAATTTTAAGCAAATAGCTTTAACAGGGTGCAAAGTGTATAAGGTCTGTTAGTTTTCTGCCCAGTTTACATAATTTAAAAAATATTTAAATATTGTGCAACTCCCTCTGGTCCCAAGTCAACACTGACTGACAGTCGATTTATTTTACAATCCCAGCTAAATTAGAAATGTTGTAATAGTTTATATCCCAAGGCGTCTAAAAAACATAGAAGTTGGATTTACGCAATGTATGTAACAGGAATTAATAGTGATTTGGCCAAAATGGTGTTAATTTCAATCAGTCCTCTATAAAGTATATATATTATATTGCAGTTTTATTCATTAATGTATAGGGTGGTCCATATAAAAATTGGAATTTAATTTTGCTATTAAAACAAAACGGTTGAATATTTTTCAAAGTTCAAAGTTTGATTGGAAAGGTTGGTTCATGACATTTATTTATGAAAATTAATTTCGGTTAAATGATCACCACGGCTGGCTTGGCAGTGCCACTCGATCGGTCCAATTTTTGAGCACATTTTCGATTGTTTCGGGCCTTATCCTGGCAATAGCGGCTCCAATCTCGTCCTTCAGCTAATCTATTGTTTGCAGATTGTTGTCATAGCATACATCTTTCACCGCACCCCAAAGATAATAGTCCACGCGTCAAATCGCAGCTTCTTGGTGTCCAATTCACAACGCCATTTCGGCTGATTATGCGATCTCTGAAGATTGTGCGCAGAAGATCGATTGTGGCGTTCGCTGTGTGGCACGGGGCGCCGTCTTGTTGAATCCAAATATCGTCCAAAGCTTCATCTTCCATTTGTTCGAAGAACCAGTCGGTCAACATTGCGCAGTAGCCCACGCCATTGATGGTTACGGCGGCTCCTTCTTCATTTTCGAAGAAAAATGGGCCGATGACGCCGCCAGACCAAATTCCGCACCTAACAGAAACTCGTTGTGAGTGCATTGGCTTCTCCTGTAAAGCTTGCGGATTTTCTGAGCCCCAGATGCGACAATTTTGCTTATTAACATAACCACCGAGGTGGAAATGAGCTTCGTCCGAGAAGATGATTTTTCGATAAAATTTGCCATCTTCGGCCAAACACTCTTCCGCCCAATTTTAATATTTCCCAACTTTCTTCGAGCGTATAACGTCCCATTTCGTAAATGTCAATGTTTTTACTAAATATTTACCAATATATGAATGACATTTGACGTTTTAAAAGTCAAATAATCGGTAGTTCTAATTCCAAACACTAGATGGACCACCCTGTACAATTAACTATTTATATGCTTATTTTATTAACCTCAAATATTTTTATAAATATAATTCACCCATTAGCTATAGGATTAACTTTATTAATCCAAATAACTAAATTAATTAATTAATTAATTAAAAAAATCAGTACACTGAAATTAATTCGTTGTTCCAAATTTACTGAATAGATTCAAAAAAGTAACAAATTCCACATAAAAAGCATATTAATAGCATCTTTAATATAAATATTGCGAACTTTTGTGCAGGGTATAAAAATTATTTAAACTTGTTTTAACAAAACAGAACCCTGAAATTAATTCGTAAGTCCAAACTTACTGAACCGCAATAATGTAGTTCCAAAAGTACCAAGTCGCACAGAAAATTAATATGATATTTTGGATATACAGTCGTGGGGGGATATAGTGAATCCCCGGTATAGTGAACACCTCGATACAGTGAACAATCGAAAACCTCAAAATAGTGAAACAAATTTTTAAGCAGAAACTAACGAAAAAACACAAAAAGGAATCAGAAATTAATTTTGCTGTTGATTGCTGCAAAATCAGCTGTTTCTTGACGTTATTGCTTGTTTTGTTTACGTTTTTATTTTCCTACAAATATATTCTAATGACATCTTGCAAAAATGTCAATTTTTAACAAATAAAATGAATTTTAAACAAAAAATGTCAACGATGATATAATGAACAGCCTTGATACTGTGAACTGGCCTTGCAATAATTGGTTCGCTATATCCAGACACGACTGTAGTTAAATGTTTTTTTTGCTTTAAAGTGTTTCCAAAAAAGTTGTAGAAATCGCTCTAATATTAATCTATTTGCACCAAACTTATTTCAAAAATTTGAATTTTTCAAAAGTTTTTGTTTAAATTTGAATAGACCAAAAACAAATTTACCAAAAGTGGAAAATTCCCATACCTTGATAACCGCACGAAACTAGAAAAACTTGGTTTTTCATAAAGTACCAAATCCCATTAATATTAATGGCATCTTTAATGTACCTATTAAATTTTTATTGCATTGAAGTGTTTTCAAAGTTAATGAAAATTGAAAATTATTATTTTTGTTATTTCTCTTTTTTGCCTTTATTGTTATTATAATCGTAGACTTGGGGCTTGTCAGCAAAATATGAAAGAAAAATTACATTTAAAATCATACCCGTACTCCGCTTTTTATTCGTATTCGGTACTATTATGGGAACTTGTCGCTGCCAAAAGCTTATCGTAGAATGCCCCACAATTGTTTTCTTTGCGTTTTTGATCGTCTAGTATTGAATGTAGCTTCAATAAAATATAGTGAACCGTCCCAACAATTATTCGTTTTTTTCACATTTCGTTAAACTCAATTTTTTTCCCTTTTTTAAACAATCTTGCAGCGAAATTCTGTTGCTCACTATCTCTAACTAACCCTATGGTAAAGAAAAAGCATTTCTTTAAGAATCATTTCTTTACTTTAAGTTCCAAACGCAGCATGTAAAAATTTTGAACTGAATTACAAATCTTCATATTCTAAAAAAACACCCACTATTTTTTTATATGAAGTTTTGTCATTTAGTGCGATAGTTTGGAATCTGCGTATGGGCCCTAATGTGGAATAGTTTTAGGCAATATCAGATTTGACTTCAAAATTTGTCAGCTGTTTTGACATTTTTGACCACTGTGCGACGCACAAAATACAAAGGCGTAAGCGAGCGTCTATAAGTTTGTGTGCTCGGGTACTAAATTAGCCAGACTTTCAACCCAGTCGGACCTTTGCGAAATGTATAAAGCGCTAAAACACGTCAAGAAAAAGTAACCTTATGACTTTGCAGCATAATGTAAGGCATGAAATCGCTATTCACCAGTTACGTAATCATACAGGTCAAAAAAACGCACGCTTTTTGTAACTTATTAGCAGTTTTTGCCTGACAATTGTGCAAATATATCAGAAAAAAAATATATTTACGAGGTGTGTTGAAAAATAATGTCAAAAAATGTTTACAAGTGGTACAAACTCTTCCAAGATGGCCGGCAAGATGCCAATGACGAGCCTCGCTCTGGACGCCCAAGCACGTCAACAACTGATGAAAACGTTCAAGCAGTGAAGAAAATTGTTTTCGAAAATCGTCGAATCACTATCAGAGAAGTTGCTGAGGATGTCGGTATATCGCTTGGCTCGTGCCATGAAATTTTTTCTAACGTTTTGGGCATGAGACGTGTGTCAGCGAAGCTTGTTCCGAAATTGCTAAATTTTCGCCAAAAGAACCGTCGCATGAGCATCGCTCAAGAGCTGTTGAATGACGTCAACGTCGACCCAGACTTACTCAAATGGGTCATAACTGGTGACGAATCATGGGTATATGGTAATGATATCGAAACCAAAGCCCAATCCTCCCAATGAAAGTGGCCAGAAGAACCAAGACCGAAAAAAAAATCGCCGAGCACGCAAAACACTTATAACCTTTACGCCTCTCACAACCAAACAAAAAATGCCATTTACTTGAAATTTGGTACAGATGTTCGGGAAGAGTGTACCAACACAACAAAACAAAAAAAAATACGTTGCCCGCGAAATTGGAAAAGTCACATTATTTTTTGAACACACCTCGTATGTACTTTTTGTAGCTTTTATAAAACTGTGCCCAAAAAGGCATATTTATAGCTTAAGGTATATTTTTTTGCACTATACTATATGTCTATAGGAAACTTGAGAGGGCTCTATCACTGTTCAAGATCTGCAAAATTTATGTTCCAGGCAGTTGTAGGCGCACAAGCCAAATTTATTTATGCCAAAATCGCGTCATCTATATATATCTCGGGGACCACAACTCTTGTACCTCGCCCGCAGATAGCATTTCTTCAATTTTTTTGATAAGAGATTTAATGTATTTGCTTTAACTTTCTTTTATAAATTATAGAAAGATAGTTGAAGTTAATATTAAAAAGATTATGAACCACGTTAAGGGGGAAACCGGTTTAGCGGGCCAGGATTTTGTTGTTTTTTGTGAATTTTTTACATAGGGAATGAAAAAAGTGAATTTTTTTTAAAATTGGGAGTATTTAATTCATTTTTTGAAGTAGACTTAAGAATTTTTTCAAGTTATATAGTGTCATTAGATCGTGCTGTCCATGGACGATTGCCTTCGAAGTATTTTGCTGTTGGGCATTCCTGTGGTAGCAATTTTCATCTGTAATCATCACAATTTTTATTTCGATAGCAACATATTTCCTAAAAATATAAACCTGATTGTGTAAAATCAAATTGAAAATTGCACTTTTTTGAGGTGTTTGAAGACAATGTAATGTTTTATACCATATTTTTTCACCTTTTTTGAATAAAAAAGATATTTTTAATAATCATATAATCCCAGAATTAGGTTCATCTAGATTTGAATTGAATAAAGAGTGTTCACACCAAATTTCAGAACGATGGTCAATAACTTTTGAAGCTATGATGCTCACAAGTTGAAAAAAAATTGTTTCGAAAAAAAACGCGTTTGAAACTACCGCGCGCTTCAACTCCGGACCGACGGGCGGTCACTTAAGTCCTCATAGCATGGGAAATAATGCGAACTTTGCTTTCAAATTTTGACCACATAGTTATACTAACAATTTATGCACAATTAAGTGCATCTAGATTTGAATTAAATAAAGAATGTTCACACTAAATTTCAGAACGATTGGTCAATAACTTTTCAAGCTAGAATGCCCACAATTTGAAAATAAGTCGTTTCGAGAAAGGAACCGCTCCGTTCTAACTACCGCGCGCTTCGACTCCGGACCGACCGGCTGTCACTTAAGTCCTCATAGCATGGGGAATAATGCGAATTTTGCTTTCAAATTTTGACCACATATTCTTGACCAGTTAGACTAACAATTTATGCAATAAAAAAGTCGATATTTTGATTCGTGTAAACTGGTCTCCCCCCTTAATTCATAATTTTAATTCAAAATACCAACGTTCGGATTCGGCTATAAACTAAAGGTCTGATCTCTGAACAGTTATTACAAGAGATCCCCATTCTCCACCTAGGGGTGACGTTCAGAAAAATTCTTATAAAAATTAAACTAATCCCAAACATAAATAAATTAGCTGCAGACTCTACAGAATCTTATAAACAATCTCTTCTGAGGACAAAGATCGAATTACTCCTGTGATTGAACTGAAGAACTATTCCCAATTTCCTTGGTTGCCCCTTGGAACAACTTTATCAATCAAAAAAGAAACACAGGAACAAACAAATATTGCGCAAAAAAAAAATAATGACATTAATGGTGGCTTTTTAATTTATACAAATTTCTTAGTAATGCTTGATAGAGGATCGAGCTTAAAAATAAAGCCCATTTCAATCTCAAGATTGATTTTTATAAAATACTAGTGGGCCCGGCAGACGTTGTCCTGCCCAAACTATTTGATAACTCTAAAAGTATATAAACATCGTAGGCTTCTCTAGTTAGCTTATCTAGACAATCAAAAGATTTTTGGATTAGTTGAATTTTATGACTCTAAAAAGCCGTATGGACGAACTAGAGTATTCTTAAGAGAACTCGCATCTCTAATAAGCTCATGCCCCACAGAAACTACATTTCAACCCATTTGCGACAACGCTTCTGTCACATCGCAATAGGCTTAAGATATCCGTATTGAGAACTTCTAACACACGCAAGAATCAGATTTAAAATTCATCGACGCGTTCATGAGAACACCCGTAACACATAAAACATAAGTTTCTTTTATATATAAAGATAGACGATCATCATCATCATTTCGACAAAAACAATTAACTAAAAAATATTAGTTAATCTACCAATGTACACAATGCCACACTATGGTGGCACTAGGGGTGGCAACCCTTATCACTTAGGAGTATGAAAATAGATTAGATGTTGACCGATTCTCAGACCTACCCAATAGGTACCCAAAATTTCATGAGAATCAGTCCAGCATTTTCGGAGTAGTTTGGTAAAACTTAAAAAAAAAATGTTTGGGGTGGCAACCCTGGGTATAAAAAATAGATGTTGGCCGATTCTCAGACCTACCCAATAGGCACACAATTCATGAGTACACAATTTCATGAGTATCGGTCCAGCCGTTTCGGAGGAGTATAGTAACTAACATTGTGACACGAGAATTTTATATATAAGATTTTCCAAGTACTAAGAGTACAATTTTTTGAGAAAAGTAAGATTGGGACGGCTGTCAAATATATCAGCTGTCCCTAACTTGCTTAGGCTCTAAATTTATTTCTAGTTTTTATTTAAACATTCCATATAGTTTCACAACGAATGAGTAAAAATTTGAAAAATGCATAATAAATAATATTGTCTAGTCGCTGTTTAAATAAACAACTCTGAAATGCAACTGGGTATATCTTTTTGCTGCTATGGATTACATATTACAGCATATTACGGACTTGTACCTACTACTTTAAAAAATTTCACATAACTATACACAAAGTTCTCGGATTTATTTTTTATATTTTTATACATACTGCGGTTTGTTGTCGAGTGTTTTTTGTTTTTTCTACGCCACTTGGTTTTACATTACGAAACGGCAACTTTGACGATGACGACGACGGCGACGCTGAAACATACAACAAGAACAACTGCAACTACAGCAACAACAACAAGAGTAAAATGTAATCATAATAAAAAGCAGGCAACGAACTGAGCCCCAACAATGCCAGATGAATGTATGAATGAGTTAATCTGTCGACGTAAAGCGCCAAAAGGGAAAAGTCAGCTCAGCTAAACATAGTCGGAGTCGGATAGTCAGCTCAGCATCATCCATCCAGCCAGCCAGCCAGCATCATCCAGCAGCCAACAACAAACACTTTAGCCTGTCTGGGTCTGTGCTGCAACTATTGTGAATATCAACAAAAACAACACGGCACTTGTCGCTGTTGCCAGTGGTTATAATAACTATATGAGATTCTCTTCTCTAGAATTCGCAATGAATCAGGCGCTGAGTTGCATTCGCAATCGTGAAATCGCAGACTACAATTTTATTGCTCTAGCATTTCATTTGCCATTTTTTTTTTATGGTTTTGTTTGTTACATATTTCCCGGTGATTTTTTTTATAATTCTTTTTTTTTTGACTGTAATTGACGAAACTCAGACACAGTCGTTGTCCTGTCTCAGTCAGTTTTCAAGCTCAAGAGCAACGTCAGCGCTGACGGTGACGCAACGCTAGCGTCACAGTCGGCACAGCTGTTGGCGCTTTGAGCTCGAGCTGCCTTTTCATCATAAATTTGCATTTGCGGTCGCACAAAGTATGGAAACAGTGGGTGCAAGAAATATTCGTACAAAGTTTATTTTGTGTTAAAGCTGCTGTTACTTGGGATTATGAGGCGGTATGCTCCACTAGGAGAGAAGGACGACAGTAGTTAGTTAGTGTTATCCAACTAGAGCCAGGAAAAATATTTAAGTTTTTCTCGAGTATTAGACTAGTTGGGGAGTACTGGGGATCGAAGAAAGCTTAATAGGTTCTAAGAGTCTCAGTGTAGCATTCGCAATAATATTATTAACTTATTATAACTAGATAATAAGAGGTGTTATTTTGGTATTCAAAGAAAAATTAAATTTTTTGAGATAAATGATCGGATGTTTATTTCATAATAAAGAGGAAGGTACGCCTTTAATAATAAAAAACAACATCAGCCAAATGGCCACCACAACAACGGACCATATCCTTTTCATGAAATTTTCCATAACCAAATCGCAAAGTGGCTGCCCTATGTCCTCGATAGCCTCACGAATTCTATCTTTGAGATCTTGAATCGACGCTGGGCTATTGGCGTAGGCCTTATCTTTCACGGAAGAAGTCGCAAGCTGTTAAATCACAAGATCTCGGTGGCCAATTGTGATCACCTCTTCGAGAGATAACACGGTCCGGAAACTTTTCCCGTAAAAGAACAATGATTTCGTTGCTTGTGTGGCACTTAGCGCCGTCTTGTTGAAATTAAACTTTGTCCAGATCAATACCATCCTACTCCGACCATAAAAAATCATTAATCATCTCTCGATAGCGCAATCCATTCACCATAACTCTTGATCCAATCTCATTTTCGAAAAATTAAAGTCCAATGACCCCACCGGACCTTAAACCGCACCAAACAGTCATACGTTGAGAATGGAGAGGCTTCTCAACAATAACTCTTGGGATTTCCGAGCCCCAGATGCGACAATTTTGCTTGTTGACATAGCCGCCGAGGTGGAAATGGGCCTCATCAGTCAAGATGATTTTTCGATGGAATTCCGGATCATTTTCATGCATTTCAAGGACCCAATCAGCAAAGACACGACGTTGTTTATGATCGGCCGGCTTGAGTTCTTGTGTTAACTGAACTTTATAAGCCTTAAGACCCAAGTCCTTATGCAAAATACGGTGTAATGACGTTTGTGGAATGCCCAATTCCAAAGAACGACAAGGAATGGACAAACCTGGGTTTTCTTCAACACTTTGGGCTACAGCAGCAATATTCTCAGTTGTTCTTGAGCGACGTGCACGGGCTTCATCTTCACATCGCTAACTTGTCCCAACAGCTCGAATTTTTCCGCCAATTTCTGTAATGCGGTCCGACAAGGTGCTTCATGACGACCCAAAAATGCTTTAGTTTTGCGAACTGTGACTGCAAGATTTTCACCATTTTTGTAGTGAATTTGAATAATTTCAATGCGTTGTTGAAGCGTGTATCGTTCCATTTTTAGTAATGGCGTAGTTTCTACTTGTCAAATGTCAAAGAATAAAAGCTTCAAAAGTGACAGCTACCGAAATACCGAATGATTCAAAATAACATCTCTTATTGGAAAACGCTTTACAGTCTTAGAAGAAAACTATCAGAGGCAGAAGTGGATTCGGTAACCCATTAAAATAAAGAATCATATTCTCCTTTTGTTCTGGTTCTTTACCTTGGGCGCGCCCAACTCCCCCTGAAGGATTTCATCATTAATTGTGTCGAAGTTTTAGGAAATTCCAAGATACCGGCGCAGACATTCTTTCCTTCTTTCCTTGGCATAATAATAAATGTGTATCCTTGCGGTTTGTTTTGTATGCTTTGCCACAAAATTTTTGTTTGTAATTTGTTTTAAAAATCGACGCTTTGTTGGAAAGTAAATGTTCGGTTTAACAATGTTTAAAGTTACATAAGTATGTTTCTCCATATATCACAGTCTTCACTCCTTCCCTTAGAAAAGTCAAAGAGTAACCCAAGTTTAAGGCAGAACTTAACATACAGAGAGAAAGTTGATTCAATTTTTGTATGGCAGCTATATGAAATAGTTGACCAATTTTGATGAAACTTCACACAAATGATAAGTTAAAGAGAAAATTCAACTGACAAAAATCGCAAGAGCCACGAAGAACCAACCTGAAATTGCGTGACCTTCTAATTGTATCATGATTAAATGCAATCTTTTTATTCTAATCAAGTCAACGCATCATCGTTTAATCTGCCAAGTTTAATACTTACAGCTACTAACTAATTACTAACTTGTTCTACTAAAAATAATGCAGTTCACTTGGCAATTTAATTATAATCGCCTTATAGGCTTTTATCACGCTAAAACAAATAATAATAATAGTTCTTGCATCCATCATTTGAACGGATTGCTTTTATTACCATGGTAAAAGGCCAGCCACCTGCTCTTCTTATTAACCAAACCCCTATCTAATAAAACATGAAACAAAAACTATTTTATTTAATTAAAGCCTATTAGCATGTTAATGATGGCTTTGTACAAATCTTTCTTCATGCGAATAAATTTATACAGTGAAAACATGCAATTTAGCTATAGCAAATTTTACTGAAACAAACTTTTCTTGATTGCTTCATTAATAATAATTTTCGGTTTTTATTTAAATTAAATTGTATAAAGCTTAAAAGGTGAAACGAAATTGTTGGCACTCCTTAATATGAGAAAAAGTTGCAGAAAATAAGCAAAATTGACAAAGTCGTCAAAATATAGTCTTCCACTTTTTTGGAAGAGTTTCTAGATACGATAAGCATCATATTGTCTAATGTTTGCCTAAACTTTTAGGAGATTTTATTAAGGAAGAAAAATTAAATAACGACAAACTTTTTTAAGTCAATTTTGACAATCTTAGGTAGGTAGGTAGCTAGAAGTGGTTGCCATTCCGACATACCTAGGCCTATGAAAGGCCTGTTGTAATGCCACTTGAGTCAGTCCTCTATTCTACTGTAACCTCTTTGAACCCACCTGTCGATTTAGTAAACGAATTAATCTTATTAATGTTGATTTCTGCAATTTCAGTAATATTCCCAAAAGTTTCGGAACCCAGTGTATTCAGTCTCCTCCTGCATGAGTCCATGCATCCACACAGGAGGTGCTCCAATGTTTCCTCCTCTTCTGCCTCCTGACAGCTTCTACAGTTGTCAAAATGCGACACGCCCAATCTATTGGCGTATAGATAGACACTGCTCCGTGAGAGCCTATCTTGGCTCTTACGTCTGACAATCTTTAAACCTCTTATTTCTGTGTAAAAAATTGGAAATTTTTTGAAACAATTTTTTGCTGGCGTCCCCTGTGGTCAAATGATATTCGCTTGACGTCCTGTTTAGCTGGATTATTCTCATCCATATGGACAATATGGTCAAGCTATAAATCATCAGTTTACTTAGGGAATAGGTTTTTCGTGCCCGTACTTGACCAATTTATTGAAAATAAATTCTGCGTGAAAACTTTGATGTTTCCAATAAGCATCTAATCTCTGCTGGGGCTCCTCAACGCATTGTTTTTGCTCCTTTCGTATACATTATTTTTACTTCTGAAATGTTTTCCCCTAAACCTAATGAGAACCCTTAGCTTTTTTTTTTGGCAACTTACAGGATAGGATCATGGCCCCATGCATCACTCGGAGTAACAAGACATAAGAAGGGTAGGAGAATAAGGCCGTGGTCCTTCCAGAGAGACTGACATTAAACACGTCGATTTTTATCTATCTTATCTTATCTTAAAATAAATCTGCACTACGCCATTCATTAAAAATAAAACTCTGGAAAACCACGTCGGAGAACCTTGAAATGATTAAAGACGCTTACGAGCATGCCGCCTTAAGCCACTCGAAAGGGTTAGAGAAGCATAAGCCGCTCCGGGAGGAGTGCTAGCTCGTCGAAGACAACCAGCTCGTCGGTCGTACTACAATTCATAATGTCAAATATCTCGAAATGCTTACGTGAAATACCCATTTCCAACAACTTAGCCATGTCCTATGTTATCGATGAACCAAATTCTTTTGAAAAAATTCGAAACATTCTACAAGCAAAACCTTGCGTACGAATACTTAACATGCTCACTGTAGCCATTTTTATTTTCTATGCCTTTCATATGGCGCCACCTTTTTTTTCATAATTTGTTGCGCTATGATTTTTGCAACCTTCATTTATTTTTTTTTTGGTCTTGCCACGGTTCGTTGCACTTTTGTCGAGCTTTTGCGGTTTGCAAATCAACATTTTCCACTTTTCTTACTGCTACATTTTTTGGCAGTTTAGACTCAGCCAGAAAAAGCCTTTAGCAAATTTCTACCTAAATTAATGCTACAATTTAAATATATGGTATTAAATACTTGTACATTGTACATATTTAAGCAGTAAGAACCGAACCCGAACCGCATGTACCAAAAAGAATCCCTGTCAATTTATGCAAACCTCAGGCAATTAAAATTTCATTACTCAAACCTCAAAGGGGGCGTAAAATTTTACAGCACAGCAGGTCCGGGCAATTTTCTTGAGCCTTTCAATTTAATTGAATTGAGACACATTTTCCAGAAATAAAAATTTGCAGCCACAACAAGAAATATTTTTATAATATTATTAAGTGAGTTTGGGTTAAATGTTAGCGACGAGTGTTTCGGTAGGTTCTGTGGCCAAATGTCAATTTGAGTTAATGGCTAAGGCAACATTTAATGTGGGAAATGCACGCAAACACAAATTTTGACTACGCAATAGTGCCAAGTCAGGCACATTCCCGCTCTTATGGAATTGGACAAGCGGAATGTATGAGTCCTTTGGCCTTTGGCTGGCTGAGTGCGGAAATGGTCATAAAAATGGCGCTAAGCACCTCATAAAGCGAAACGAGCTGAAATGTACGAGTATATCCGAATGCCATTTTGGCCAGCTTGTTCTTTGAGTGTTAACAGTTTACCTTTTTTTTCGGTGCAGACGAACTGCTGTGTTCCCAGGAATAGACACTTGAAAAAAATGAGTGTCCCTGACAGTGAGTCGTTTGTGTAACAACTTCATTCGTTTGAATTGTGCGTAGGCAGGCGTGTGTTAATGAGCTGGGCATATGCGCACACACTTAACCCATGTTGGCCAAAAACAAAAGACCGCAAAACGGGCGTGACAACTTGGCCAGGTAGGCAGGTAGTGTCGTTGCCTACCTTTGCATTGACCTAGACCACAGGCACTGGCAAAGGTCCTTCAAAGTCAGCAACAACACTTAAACAAGCACTTGACAACCCTGTCTGCGCTCTTATCAGCTCCAACTCATCGTTACAATTTTCACACGCTTTTAATGCCGCACATTTTATGACTAAGCTAAGCTGCAACATGGATAGCTTTAAGCCAGACACACCTACACCATAACCAGCTAACAGCTAAAGCTGGTAACAAGTAGACAACTGTATCTTATAGATACCTACATAAATAACAAACAGCTTGTGCAAAGAAATATGGCAAAAATGAAAGCAATGCGAAAAAAAATGTAAGAAAAAAGACAAAGTGCTCAAGACTCTCAGCTCAGCGGTCACAAGATAAAGTTTTACTTAGTTTTGTAAAATCCTTGAAGTTGCTTACGGTCCTTGGCTTGCCTATGGTCGCTCTGCTCAAAGTTAAGATGCATTACTTATTGCCAGAGTTTCTTTTTGTTTTAATATGTATCTGCCGCTTCCTTTTTCTCTCTCACTCTCTCGCTCTCTCTCTCCCTTTGTTGTCAAAGTATCTTGTGTTTTATTAGTTTGAAACGCAATGAGTCCGGTTCGGCATGGTCCATAGAGATTCAGCGAGTCAAGTCAGTCAGACAGCATCAAGTGCTGGCCGCGCACTCCACGAAACAAAAAATAATATTCATATAAAAAATGTACATAATATCAAAAATACAACGAAACTGGGCAACGTGCAGCTCGCATATATTGAAGGATGCAGTGCACTCCATAAACCAAGCACACTTCACTTTAACGGGCTAAAAATAACATATTCAACGAGCCATCCATGGCTTTAAATAGTTTGTAACGAATGTTTAATGCTCTGTGGCTCCTACAATAAAAGAAATGAAAAGTATTCCAAGTATATTATGAAATCTTTGTTTCTGCATAAAATTTCAATAGAAATAGATTTTTGTGTGAAGCTTAATCGAAATTGGTTGACTTTTTCATATAGCTACCATACAAAAATTTAACCAGTTTTCTGCGAAACCACACTTATAAAGGGTTTTTCAATAAGAGCGCTACAAAAGTTTTTTTAAATAAATCGAAACCCGTTTTGGATATCAATGAAATTCTTTATACCTGTTAAAGTACTTTCGATGCCATTATGTATGGAACTCGATTTTTTTTGCATGGCCATCACGGGCACGCTTGCAGAAGTCCAGACGCTGTACCCATAAATCGGCCGATAATGCTGCAATTTCAAGTTCGATATTCGTACGAAGTTCATCAATCGTCGCTGGCTTGTCATAGACCATAGACTTGACGTAGCCCCACAGGAAATAGTCTAACGACGTCAAATCGCACGGCCGATACGGCCAATTGACTGGGTCATTTCGTAAGATAACACGTTCACCAAAATTGGTTTTCAATAAATCGATTGTGACATTCGCTGTGGCTTGTGGCGCCGTTCTGTTGAAAGCACATACTGTCGAAGTCCACATCATCCAATTCAGACCAAAAATATTCGGTTACCATTGAGCGGTAGCGATTCCCATTCACAGTTACGTGCCGGTCTTGATCATTACGGAAGTAGTGCGGCCCAATGACGCCGCCGGCCCATAAACCGCACCAAACCCTAATTTTTTCGGGATGCAATGGTGACCCATGGAGTACGTGTGGATTGCTGCCTGACCAATAACGCATATTTTGTTTATTGACCAAGCCATTCAGCCAGAAATGAGCCTCATAGCCGAAGATGATTTTTCGATGAAAATACGGATAATTTTCCAGTTGTTGCTCAGCCCAATTCACGAACATACGACGCTTCTGATGGTCAAGCGGCTTCAGTTCTTGCGTCAATTTGATCTTGTAAGGATGTAGGCCAAGATCGTTTCTCAAAATTCGTCACTGCGACGTCACAGAGATGCCCAACGCTTGAGAACGACGTGTGAAAGACTGATTTGGGTCTTCCTCAATCCATGCGCTACCGGCAGCACTATTCTCGACAACTACGGTCATTTTTTTGTCTCACTGGCACGGGAAGATTTTGTACTGTGCCTGTGGATTCAAATTTTTCCACTAGATGCTCAATTGTTGATCTGGCAGAACAATTATGACGACCATAAATTGGACGTAGCGCTCTTAAAGTTGAGGCCACTGACTCCGAATTTCGGTAGTAAATTTTAATAATTTCGACTCGTTGTTGGATCGTATATCTTTCCATGATGAAATGGCAAACCTTACTGAGAGAAATGTCAAGAGAGCGGGAAAAAATATAGCGTCAATTGCTGTCCCTATCGGTCTAGTTTTGTAGCGTCCCTATTGAAAAAACCGATATATTATGAGATCGTAGCTTCTGCATAAAATTTCAATAGAAATCGATTTTTGAGGCTCGAAGTGTAAATGTGTGTAGCTTCATCGAAATGGGAGCACTTTTTCATATAGCTACCATACAAAAATTGAACCAGTTTTCTGCAGAACAGCACACAAGACTTAGCAGCATCTTGTAAAGAATAATTTGGCAAAGAGAGTATAAAAATTGTACTCTCTTCTTTTCTATACACTATCTGGCTAAATACACTAGTTGCTAACCAGTCACAGACACAACATTCACTCAAACGAGTACAGCGAAACTTGCATTTATTTACAAAATGTGCGATTCATTAGCGTTTTTGAATGCAGACATCTTCAATATACAAAAACAACTGTTGACAGAAAAGCATCTTTCACTGTTGCACCGAAACTTACGTTATTTAAATAATATTTTGCATATTCATAGCCAAAAACAATTCCCATCTGGTAAGTGTATACACTAACAAACTCAAAGAGCTGGAAGCTGCCTCCGCCAAAGGCAACCTCAACCAAATGAATACGAATGGTTAGTTCGAAAATAGTTTGCGGCCTGTCAAAAAGCCACTGACCGCATTAAATTTTCTTAGACAGAGCGCAAAAATACAAAAAAAAAAAAAAAAAAGAAAGTACAAAACGGCAACTTTTTGGAACATTTCCAGGCAGACAGGCTGACAGGAGGGGCCCGGCTGTGGTTACACTCACAGCTGTGTTTGTCTTGGCCGGGAGTGGCATGCTCGTTGTACGCTAAGTTCGTTCAAGATTTACGTTTTTATTTCGATTTTGATGTTTTACCAGCGAAGTAGTAAAGCACACACACACACAGACTAAGGTGTCCAATTTGGGATTTGGGATTGCGACTTATTTTTGGTTTGTTGCAGCTACTTGCCGCCACGTGCCTTTCCCCTTTCTAAGGGTCGTACAAAAATAAATCAGTTTGAAGCGTCAAAGTAACCGGAGTATAATAAGAAAGAAAGCATCAAAAAGTTTTGTCACTTGAGATTTTGTTTGAGCATATTCAGCAGGTTCACTTGGGTAAAGTTTTTTTTATTATTATTTTTAGCAGATGAAAGAGGGGCACATATGTAGGTACTGCATGCATATATCATATCATAAAGTAGACATATAATACTTATATATGCGCGCATAATTAATTTTCAAGCAATAACCCACAATTAGTCGACTTTTGAAATGGGTCAACGATCGAGATGATTCGTTCGGCCAGTTTCCTGCCTTTTGTTGCATATTGACAACGCCCACATTGCGTCATATATACACTTACACACACCCGCTACACATACGCATTATACTAGTGCAGCACGCCCTTTGGCCTTTGCTCTAAAAAAAAAACTAAAACAAAAAAAATGGGAATCAGTCGGTATATGATAAACGACAGTGGAATACCCTGAACTCGAGTTAAAATGCCAAAAAATTAAAATCTTTGTTATGTATGGACACATTTAAGGAATTTTGGGTTTATTCAAGGGAATTGATGCGGGAGGTACATGAAGTTGATGCGGAGGTGGAGTATTACATCTTTTTAGTCCAGACCCTGTGAAAGCCCCGGCAGGCTATATTATAAACAACCTCTTAGAACTATCTGATATCACAAACCGATTTTATTTTCCCATACTTGGGAAATGTTATATTATATCTTCAAATTCATAGATCTTACTACTACTACATTACAACCAGTTATCGATCTTGGCCGCGGAAATTATCGAACGCCAGCGGTTTTCGTGCGACGGAAAAGCCCGTGAAGGATCCACAAAAAGGCGAAAGCACCTAAAAAAGAAACACCACCAAAGAAAGAAGCAACAGGGGAACACCCATCAAAGGAAGATAATGCAAAGAAGAAACTTCAAAAGCAAACTCCACTGGGATTGAGTACATCGAAGAAACCACCATCAACGGAATCACAACCGAAACAAAGTGCTCTGAGAATGCAACCATCGATTGGATCAGGAAAAATAGAGGAACCTTCGAAAGCAACCCCACCAAAGTAAATTCCACAAAAAGAGCAGCCGACGGAAAAGCCCGTGAAGGAGTCACAAAATGCGAAAGCGCCTAAAAAAGAAACACCATCTAAGCAAGTACCAACAGAGGAGCACCCATCAAAGGAACATAAGGCAAAGGAGAAACTTCAAACGCAAACTCCACTGGGATTGAGTACATCGAAGAAACCACCAACAGCGGAACCACAACCGAAACAAAGTGCTCTAGGAATGCAACCATCGATTGGATCAAGGAAAATAGAGGAACCTTCGAAAGCAACCCCATCGAAATTAATTCCACAAAAAGAGCAGCCGACGGAAAAGCCCGTGGAGTCACAAAAAGCGAAAGCACCTAAAAAAGAAACACCACCTAAGCAAGTACCTACAGAAGAACACCCATCAAAGGAAGATGAGACAAAGAAGAAACTTCAGAAGCAAACTCCACTGGGATTGACTCCATCAAAGAAACTGCCTTCAACGGAACCACAACCGAAACTACAGTGCTGTGCTTGCTGGTGCCAATTAGTAATCCCAAAGCTACGAAGATCCATCCTTGCCTGATTTTCCCATCGCAGAGGCGGGGGTCCCTGTCGTCATCGACCTTCCAGTGATCTCCACTCGTAAACCTTTTTGGCTGGAGCATTATCATCCATTCGTGCATCAGCTTGTGAGCTGATATGACCAGTTATATGCGGTGAACTAGATCAGTGTCACCAAATAGCTCATACAGCTCGTGATCATCATCCACATTTATAGATCCAAAGATATGTCTGAGAATTTCACTCGAAAGCCCGTAAAATAGCCTAATCGGATGATAATGTTCATGCTTCAGCGACGTAGAGAAAGACGGGTATGATGAGGGATTTGTATAGCGTTATTTTCCTACTTTTCTCACCTTGGCTCTTACGCGGACGGGGAGAACGTGACTCAGTCAACGAACTAGATCAGCGTAACCAAATAGCTCATACAGCTCGTGATCATCATCCACATTTATAGATCCAAAGATATGTCGGAGAATTTCACTCGAAAGCCCGACAATCGCCTAATCGGATGATACTAATGTCCATGCTTCAGCGCCGTAAGCTATCCCTTCAGATCTTGTGAAATTTTATGTTAGAAATAGAGAGAAGTACCAAGTAATAACCGATAAAATTCCCTACAAAAAAACAGAACCAAATACTAACTAGAGTCTACGAGTTCCTAGATCTTACCTTGAACCGTGACTCAGTCAATACTCGCTAAAGCCGTTTTTTTACTTTAAAAGCAACCACTGCACCGCCACTTCCCCTTCTGCTCGTCACACAAATCTATAGTGCCCCTTATGTACAGGGTATAAAAAAAAAAGTAAACCGCAGCTGCTGCGCTTTATTGGCGTGGAAACGCTTAGAAATCTATGGCTCAAGGCCCCATAAACTATATTTATAGTTAGCTACGCCATTTGCACTTCATTCAATGTCATACGGCAAAGGCCTTAAACCCCCTGTATGACCAAAAAGTAGCAAGCCCCTTCAAGCCTATTTGATCATAAGGCCTAGAGCGGTTGGCAGGGCGAGTTTTTGGTATTTCTTTTGTTGGGGGGTAGAGCAGCAGGCCTAAGGCCATTGGCGCTGCCATGGCGCACTTTGTAATTTAACTGATTATGAGATTGTTGACTTTTTGCCTTTCTGCATGGAAAGTGCCAGTTGCTATACATAAATATGTACATACATACATACATTACATACTACATACATTTAAAGCACTTTCCATGTGTCTTCGACTTGCTTTTGTTGTTGTTCCTGCTGCTGTTCTTTATTTACATTCTGCTTTGGCGCTCTTCGTCATGGTCAATGGCCGACTTGTATGATGATGGGGCATTATAGCAACAACCACTACTACTGTATATTCATGTGTGTGTGTGTGTGTTTGTGTTATGATATAATCTGCGGCCGACTGCGACGTCGTCGTCATCATTGTCGACAGCGTCGTCAGCGTCTTCTCCACTAAGCGCTCAGACATATACAAAGTACTGTAGATGTATCTACAACTGCACATGTTATTATGACATGTGTGTGTGCGAGCGTGTGAATGTGTGTATCCATGTATTTGTATCTGTGTTCTTTAAGTATCTCATCATGTTTGCTGCTTGGCTCGTGCATCAGAGCTTTCATAAACTGTATGTCTGACTAAATAACTTGTGGATATCTCAAGAATTGCTCACAAGCTGCATTTACTTAAATGTTTTTATGCCCTTCGAGAAGTATATTGAGTATGAAGTGAAGCTTACCAAGTCTAATGCAGTTTTCACTTTCAGGAACATTGGGCGGAGATGAGCTTTCCAAAACCCAAGACAATGAGGATTGCAAATTAAGATACATTTACAGGAAGAAAATTATTGTCTAAACAATAGAGTGATTATTAGCCTAAATATTTGTGGCAAGCTTTATTTGTATATATGTAGGTATATATATATTTGTTGTCTGTCAAATATTGGGCGATTAGTAAATTGAGTTACGAAGAAATTCGATTATTGTTTACAATTTGATGCTTGTGATGATTATCAATTTGAAGCTACCGAGGGAATGCAAGACTGTAGCTAAGATGTGTTTCCAGCTGGAAAATTAACTTTAACTTTTTAATTGGTTTAACTCGCATTTGCCTAGATATTTACCTTTCGTAACATTAAATTACAATTTCAGGGAAATTAAAGATTATAATTCATGTAAAATAGAGAGAGGGTATCTGTCTGTTTATAAAGTACTAGTTTACCCGACAGACGTAGTTCTGCCCCAAAATCGGCTCCTCTTGTTGAGGTAGTCCCTTTTAAATTGTTTGGTATAATTTTCTACTATCGATAAGAATAAGTCGTCAATTATAAAAATTCTTTACAATAAGTCATCTAAATCCATTTCATATTTGTATAGAAAACTAATATTTTCGAAAATATTATTAAAAAACGCTTTCTATGCAAAATATAACAATAATAATAATAATGACATGTTCTAAAATATTGTATAACAATTTAAGAACTTAGTCTATCTACAAAAATTTTCCGATTATTTCTATTTCGCGCTATTGCTCGAACACTGGTCGCGGACAGATTTGTTCGTCGCTCTCCTTATTGATCTCCGCCATGTACTTTTTGAACGTCCGCGGTTACTTCCTCCCTGGGGGTTCCATTTCAATGCTCTATGTGACATTTCGTCGATAGATTTTGCAAAATACGGATAATACAATAACAATACATATTTTTAGAAAGTTTTTCCTTTTTAAAATTCGAGGCGAAAGCAAATCGAAAGATTATAATCATAAAAATCGATAGCTAAATAGTAATAACATATAGCCAAAAATAATTAAAATGAATTAATTTTTAATTGTTCTTTTTCGTTTTCATTATTTTGAAGTACTTATTTATCACATAAATATTTTTTTCAAAATCTAAATTAATTATCGAGTTAACGATAGCTGAATATTTAGGTAGACTTTCCTTTGACAAAACTTTGTAGACGAATAAAGATATTTGCATAATCTTATTGTTTAATGAAAGATAACAATTTGAAATATAAAAATTCACGGGGTGTTTTTTTTAACAAGCATTTCAAAACTGTTTTTAATTTTGAAACTAAAGAGTTATCAGCTGTTTTTATTTAGAAAAAAATGATGCCTTTCTCTCAAAGAATTACACAACTTCCTTTAAAAACAGACTTAAAAATTTTCCAAAATTTTCAGATTCTAAAAATTGGAATTGTGCAAAATTTTTATCCGAAGATGCATCTTGCAAAAAAGTGAACCAATCGAATTCTTTTGAATAAGATTTTTAAGCAAAATAATTGAGTTTTTAAAGCAAATATTTATATTTTTATCTATGTATAGTATAAAAAGAAAGTTATCTTTTACGTGTTACGGATGTTCTCATGAACACGTCGATGAATTTCAAATCTGGTTTTTGGGGTCGTTAGAGGTTTCCAATACGGAGGTTTTAAGCCTATTGCGCTGTGTTTGGAAAACGATTTGCACTGGGATCAAACTTAAGCAGATGCTGCTTTTACTGCTCATCCATATCAAATACTTGTTCTATTTGCGATTATTTTGGCAACATGTTTTCCATCAAATCCACCTGAATTGTGGATAAAATATCAAGATTATTTATTAGAAGATATATTGTTTCGAGTACGTCAAGCAGCCAGTGATGGAATTTACGCAGAAAGTTTACAATGAAGCTTTAATTCATATTGAAGATCTATGCATGGCGATGGATAATAAAGCATTAGGACAATTGGAAATGCCGTCTCCTAATCGATAAATGCATGATGTATTTCAATTGGAAGAAATGCAACGAATCAAATTAATTATCAATCTAATCGTACTGCCTAGGAACGTAAAGATCGCAATGAAAGTGAAAGAATTCGGTTAAGATAGACCCTTGAAGCGAGACATTCGACTAATAATGGTGCAAGTTTGAATCGAGCTGCAAACTAGTCTAAAAATCTTATATTTTTTCAGATGAACTAGAAAATCTTACGATGATTATTCAATTTAAGAGTATTCAAAAAGAATGGGCAGGACAACGTCTGCCGGGCTCACTAGTTCTTGACAATAACTGATTTCAATTAAAGGCGGTGTGGTATGACAAAACTTCATATAAAAATAGTGGGATATTTTTTTTATATGAAATTTTGTCATTCTCGAAAATTTTGCATGCTGAGTATTGGCCTTAAGAAAATTGGGTGCTTAACGCCCATTTTACAGCAGCGGAAACCTTCTATAATCATTAGATAGACAGAAATCTTATTCTATTTTCCTTCTAGAGCATCCAAAGGGCGACCTATGCATCTGAACCTTCGTCAACGTCTCTGTTTAAAAATTTTTTAGTTATTTTTCCAGAGTTGTCATGCGCTAAATTAAAAAACCGCGGCGCAACTCGGCAACACAGCAAAGTGACTTTTTCACTAACTGCGTGTGCAATTCGCACTTTTCATTTAAAAGATGAATGTAAACAATTTCCATGGCGCAGCAACAAAATGAAAAACCAACCACAAAAACACGACAGCCTCAATGATGATAAAATTGACAAGAGGGGCGAAGACCTTGCAGGTCCTTTTTTAAGTTGCACACGCCGTAATTTACATAACACTCGGTTACACTTAGTGCTAGTGGTGACCTAAATTTTGATGGCAGCGGAGCTGATGGCACAGCTGCCACACATGCCACATGCATCCATGTTGCAGTTACACATCGCTATGGGCTACTAGAGAGTGACACACAGAGAGATATGAGGAACAATTTGGAGGAGTCTGTGGTGGAGATGATCATGCGGGCCATGTGTAATTAACTTGAGAGTAAAAAAGCGAAATGAAAAAGCCAAAACAAACCATAAAGGTCAGGGATTTATGGGGGATTTTAACAAGAGTGTGAAGCGGGGAAAAGAGGTCACAAAATGTTGTAATGACAAGCAGCTGCTTGAAACACGTTTATGGTGCAACATCAATAAAAAGACATAATATTGCATGAACTTTATCTTTGGGGTATTACAAAACGTAGCAGGTAAATTCTTATTTATAGTTGTTAGATCAAAGAAAATTTTTGTCAGAATTCTTTTAGAAAAAGAATAGAATACAGATTAGCGGCAAGTTATAGAGGCTTGATATGACAATTTTGATCTAGAACATTTTTGACAGTATTCATTCTATTAATTTAATTCTGCAGTGAAGATTATCTGTGCCATGAAGAAAATTGTATATAGTATATTGCTCTAGGGACTATAATCATTAGTGACAACAGTAATATTGGAATTATTTTAACTCACACCGAATGTTCTCTTCAATTCAAAAGGAATTAAGGAATATGTTTAAAAATTCTTTAGTTTAGAATAATCTCGCAACGAAAAAAAAACAAATTAGAAACTGCAAAATGTTTATTCCTGAATCTTTTTTCTAAGAAAATGTAACATTTTTAAGCCTTGTGCAGCTTTTCCACTATTCAACACTGTCATCTTTAAGTTTTAATAGTGGAACAAATGATTGAAAATGAGCTTGAGCTGTGTAATAGACTGTATATGTGTTTTGGGTGTTGTACGAATTAATGTCGCTTTAATTCTGGATTCTCTTTGTTACAATGGCAATGGTTGAGTTGTCGATAACATATTGCTTAAAACTATCGATTAATAAAATTGACAATTAATGAGAAAAAATTAGTGGAATTCCTGAACCGGGTAGTACCGCAACCTTTGTGATAGGCCGGATCAGCTTTCCTGATTTGGTCCTGAGCTTGACCGCTCGAACCAATTGATCTTTCCCAGGGCAGGTCTCAACGACGCGCGCGATATGCCATGAAGCTGGTGGTGCTTTCGACCCCTAGACCAGAACACTATCTCCAATTGATATGTTAGTTTTTGATGTCGTCCATTTTGGACGCTGTTGCAAGGTTGTGAGATAGGGTTGATGCCATTGTTTCCAGAATCCTTGGTACATGGACTGGACGCTCTGCCAATAGTCCAATCTGCCAACAGAAACATGACCAAGATCAGCTTCCGGTAACGCAGTGAAAGGTCGTCCAATCAAAAGGTGGGCTGGCGAACTAAATCTTTGTTTCTTGTAGACTTATAAATACAATAAAAGAATCATGAATATATATGAAAAATATGTATATCTGGGCATTGAAAGTCAAAATTCTTCTAGATTATTATTTATAACCGAAATTAATATGTAATTTATATAAAAATCTCCAAATAGAATTTTAAAATCATTAAAAGATTCAGAATAATTAAATGTGACAAAAAAAAATTTTTTCTTTACCCACAACCGTCATCTTCAAGGGGTCCGGAGCCCCCGCAAAAGTTGGAGAAATGGGATGAAAGTCTTTGCGACCTCTGAAATATACACATATCGAAGAACCTCTCCCCAAGACCAAATCTTAGACCTTAAAGATTTTATTTTTTTTTTTTCCTAAAAGAGTTCCTCACAGAGACCAAAAGGTCTTTTGTACCATACCCTTAATTTAAAGCAAAAGACTTTCCGCTTCCCGCATGAATATCAGTAGATCTTTTGTTGGTATTGACCTGAGATGGAAGGAACTAATCCGTTCCTTTCCCATGAGACAGGCTCTGTCCCATACCAGTGCTGGGCAGTCATTGAGAATATGTCTGGTGGTTTCATCGTCTTCTAGACAAAGCCTGCATTCTGAAGAGTCCGATAGGCCAATTTACTGTAGATGGTATCTAACAGTGTGGTGGCCAGATAGGTAAGCTACCACGAGCTTTAGGTCCGCTCTGCCAAGACCTTTTGTCTTGACCGTATCCAGAGGTTTGACAGGTACTTTTGCTTGACAAAGCCCCGGAAGGGAGAACCTATGTTCTCCTGCAGCCCATTTGTTTATCATGATTTGATTGTGGACCAACCAATACCACAAAACGGCGCAGGAGATTTAGTCAGGGTGGAAGCACCATTCACTCCCGAGTGTCCAGGTACCCAACATAGCACGACTTTGTTCCGGGCGGACGGGCTTTGGAGGTAGTTATGGCATTTTTCAACCATCCTGGAGGAGATGCTCCATGATGACAATGCCCTAATAGCAGCCTGGCTATCTGAAAAATGCATATGTTTGCTCCCCTAGTTCCCTTGAGAAGGAAGATATTAAGGACGCAGATCTCTCTGGCATGAATCTCCGCTTAAAAGACGCTGGGCCAGATGCCCATTGCGGTAGAAATTCTGATGTTGGGTCGAACGATTCCAACGCCTACACCCTGCTCAGTTAGGTGACCTTATATATAAAAAAAACGTATTTTTCATCATCATTCATTAAACGAAACGAAACTAAACTAAAGCCTTATTTTCATAAACATCGCTTAAAAAAATTTCAAAAAATTTTTAAAAGATGCAAATTTGAGATAAAAATTTGTTTCTACCCAAAACTAGTTCATCAATTACACTAGCTTATAAATTTAAGGATCATCAAGTGAACCTTCTCACAAAAGTGTTTTTTAGGGTAATTTGGGGTCGCGAAACACAAAAATGGCAACTTTTTTTTCTCTTAAGAACCGTTTTCAAAATATGATGGAAAAACATGTTTTTGGGCACTTGTTTAAGTTTTTCGTTAGAATCTCGTAAATTTAAATATATCACAAGACAACATAACTCTTGAAAATTTCACAACTATATTCATTTACACTTAACCCATAGCCCAAATGTATCTCATAGATACAAAAATATCTTTGTCTACTTAACTCCTGCTACCAAAAGTAGCACAGTACAGCCGCAAATTAACAAAAACTTTTGTTTTCCCATGACAAGTTTAATCTTGAAATACTCATAATATGCATTAAAAAGAAGACGTTTAATATTCATTTACTGGAACTGCACAAATTACAAAGAAATGCACATTAGTCTCTACCAGACCGACTACGTATCTTTGTTGCGTATACTAAATGATATCTCGCAAAGTTCCAACCCAACAGAGCCGACCCAACAATTCAGCTCGGCCATTAATTTTCCGTTGCAATCTCTTTGCATAGTCCGTGGCATATAGACATTTATCATCGATGCCACCGTTTTGTTGCGCTCCAACGGGCATCGAGTCTTTTAGATAGAAATACTTCCATTCCAGCGAGGAGACATTTACGCAATGGAAAGTATTTATGTGGGTGGCAGTATTCAAACGACTATGTTGCCCTATCTTTTCAATTACATACAAACATATTACTTATAGATATGTATAGAGTATATATATGTTTATTTACTTCAAGATATATTGTATATATGTATTGTATTATTTATGGTGACTGCATAGTTTGAAAAAGTTTTCTTATATTGCTCTCGTTTTCACATTGAAGGCGGATGATTAATGAATGCCAACTGACGGACGTGCAGTTTCAATTTGATAACAATAATAAAAATGGAAGAAAAAAAGAAGAAATTAAATTATATTATATAAATAAAAAATAAAAACTTGAAATTGTTTGGCTATTATGCGTCGTTGAGTAATAACTATGACAATTGTTTCAGTTATTTAAAATTTATTTACTCAAAACTGAGCTGACTAATCGTATAATAAAAGATTAAGTTTTTAGTTAGTTTATGCGAGTGAATATAATGAATTGGGTTAGTTACAAATGGAATAAGTATTTCAGTCTATTTGTATTGGTTATCGCAATAAAAAAGTTCTGGAATTTTTATTTATTTGAATGAGATCATAATATGAAATAAGTTCAGCTCAGTTTTAGAGACTTAATTTATGGAAGAGTAGTGTGCCCGGCAGACGTTGTCCTGCTCAAACTTTTTGAATACTCTAAAAGTGAATAAACATCGTAAAATTCTATAGTTTGCTTATCTGGAAAAATATAAGATTTTTAGAGAAGTTTGCAGCTCGATTTAAACTTGCACCATTATAAGTCGAATGTCGCGCTTCACGGGTCTGTCTTAACCGAATTCTTTCACGTTCATTGCGATCTTCACGATCCTGGGCAGTACGATTAGATTGATAATTAACTTTCTAATTCAACTACATCATGCATTGAGCGATTGAGACGGCATTCCCAATTGTCCTAATGCTTTATTAACCATCGCCAAGCATAGATCTTCAATATGAACTAAAGCTTCATTGTTAACTTTCGGCGTAAGTTCCAAATTCAAAAACCCATATATTCACAAAAATACGTATATCTCATAAACCAAACAAATCGCAATAGGCTTAAAACCTCTGTTTTGACAACCTCGAACACACGCAAAAATCAGATTTGAAATTCATTGACGCGTTCATGAGAACATCCGTAACACTTAAAATGTTGACAGTAGCATACGGTGAAACTGTTCAGAGTAAAAAAAATGTTTACAAGTGCTACAAACTCTTCCAAGATGCCAATGACGAGCCTCGCTCTGGACGCCCAAGCACGTCAACAAGTGATGAAAACGTTCAAGCAGTGAAGAAAATTGTTTTGGAAAATCGTCGAATCACTATCAGAGAAGTTGCTGAGGATGTCGGTATATCGCTTGGCTCGTGCCATAAAATTTTTTCTAACGTTTTGGGCATGAGACGTGTGTCAACGAAGATTGTTCCGAAATTGCTAAATTTTGACCAAAAGAACCGTCGCATGAGCATCGCTCAAGAGCTGTTGAATGACGTCTACGTCGACCCAGATTTACTCAAAAGGGTCATAACTGGTGACGAATCATGGGTATATGGTTATAATATCGAAACCAAAGCCCAATCGTCCCAATGGAAGCGGCCAGAAGAGCCAAGACCGAAAAAAAATCGCCGAGCACGCAAAACACGTTATAAGTGTTTACGCCTCTCACAACCAAATAAAAAATGCCATTCATTTGAAATTTGGTACAAATGTTCGGGAAGAGTGTACCAACACATCAAAACAAAAAAATCGATAATCGAAATTCCGTTGCCCGCGAAATTGCTTAAGTTGTCTTACTTACACCTCGTATGTAGATACGGCACGTTATCACGAGTTTCAACATCTTGATTTTCTTACTGGCATAAACCAGCGTACATTGTCAAAATTGTAGCTGTTGGCAACCCTGCTAGCCTAGCCGCTTTCTTGAGTCCTGTCATCTTAAACATATAAAATATAGATATAGTATTTTTTTAAGCTTAATCCCTTCCTACCTCAGCAAGTAGCTGGCACTTCCGCACAATTTCATTGTGTTTGTGCAAAGTTTTGAGTGTTGCTAAAGTATCTTTTACTCCTGGCCACTTCCTTACCCTTTTGTACAAGGACGTCACTCTCTGTAGTGTGTTTAGTGGCACTTATTGTATTAGCTGTTGCCATTTTTCGGATAGCTGGGGGGGAAGAGGGTCCTTGGCTGTCAACAGCATGTTGCCGTTTGTCGATTGGCATTGTAATGGCTTTTCAGAGCAGAGGGAGTGGAGAGCGTCGTCGAAAAGTGGCTGAAAAGTTTTATATATTTTAGATTTTCGTTTGGCATTTTAACAGCAGGCTAACTGACCCACTTACGCCATTTTAAACTTGTACACTCACACACGCCATTTTCAATTCATACACACACACACACACACACTTGTACACGTTCGCCATTTTCAACTTACACACACACATACAAATGAAATACAAAATGCACTTGTATTGTAATTGCTTTGTTTTATTACTGGGAAATAAAGTTGTTGTTTTTTCGTTTGGAACACTCAGCCAGGCACAATGAATGCATAGCAGAACTAGTTGGAAAATGTTTTAATTGTTCCACACACTCCTTGTTTATAGTTGGAGTTGTAGTTGTGGGGCTGCCCAGCCTTTAAGTATCCTGGTTGGTAAACAGGAAGGCAACTGAAATTTTATACGCAGCCATAAGCGGCTTTTGGTTTTTAAATGCAGCTTTGCGCACTTCTCTATAAGTACGGGCATTTGTATGCGTGCCTAATTGTACATGTGTGTGGGTTAAGTCCTCTTACGCTTTAAAATTTATATTCTGAAATAAGTTGAATATATTTTTTTACGCTTCAATTATGTTAGCTTATAAAAACATTGAGAAAAATTAAGCTCAATTTGAGCACGATCCAGCTTAATCCTATAAAAGCAAACAAATTGTGAACAAAATTGTTGTGCAAAGATAAACTTTAACAAGAAAACTACTTTTTAAGAGAAGATAAATTTAAGTTTGAACTCTGATTTAGAACACTTAAGAAAAATAATGTACATATTTAGAATTTTTTTATAAATTAAAATGAATTTTCAACAAGATATAACAAATTAAAATACGAAGCTCCTCAGAATTTCTTGAGAGAATTGGGCGTACGCCTATATGCTGCTTTATTTTAATCATTTTTTATTATAATTTTAATAATTTTTCTTTAATGAAACAATTTTTTTTATTTTTGTTAAAAATTTTAAATACTTTTATGGAATGATCAGACCTTTATGCTAAGAACTCTCAATTAAAGATGAAACGGATATCCGGTAACTATGCGGTGTCCGGCCTATCCGGCGGCCCTAATACTATCCGGCCGAATAGCGGATAACTACTAATTCTTTCGCTGTACACACTGCTGCAAGGTGCTGAAAGATAGATTTTGGCAAACTTTGTTAAATTTGGGTATTGTTTAACATTAGCTGCCCACCAAGAGTAAGGGTCACGATTGCGATCAATTTGCACTGACTTGAGATAAAAATCCAGCTCACAGGCTATCGCGTTTCTTTCTTTACGTTGAACCTGGCCAGTATTGTTTTCATTTGCAACCTCATCAAAGCAATCCCAAAACGTGTCATGAGCTTAGCGAGATACAGCTGACACTGTCTCCTCTTCTCTACTCTTTTAACCGGTGTTGAAGATGCACTGCTTCTTGAGGATTCTTCACAAGACATTTTTAAATATTCCAATAAGATCTCCTGGCGTGCTCTTGCAGCATCTATCACCAAGTAGTTTATATATCCCGCGGCCGAATATCCGGGTATCCGGCCACATGGTTGGCCAAACTGCTATTCGTTTCATCTCTACTCTCAATAGACTGATCAAAAAATTCCAAAATATACTACGCGCCACTGGAAGTTCTTGGTCGATTTCAACTAGGTATATAGCGATCAAAATTTTTTACTTATTTTTAAGCCAGATAATATTTTTTGTTATTAAATATTTATTTAATAAAAAAAATTCTGTGGCCTGTGCTTTTCTGTTGATATGGTAAATCGAGATAAAATCTTTGCTGTTCATCTTTTAGTAATACTTTTTTAAACTTTCGTAAATTACTTTTTTGAATTTCGATTACTTTCGGTAAGCCTTTTCAATTTGGCAAAGATCATTCAACATATACAATTAGCATATAAGGTTTATTCACCTGATAGGACTCCAAGGAGGTCCATTCGGATTGCAGAGCCAATGACGATGATGATGATTAGTACCAAACCTGGGGTTTTGGCAAATCGCTTTGAAATTTTTTAAAATCCAGACATGTACTATAACATGTCAAATATTATCCGATTTAATAAAAATTATATGGCAACTTTTTGATAAAAAGATCCAATCAAATTCGGCACATATTTAAATCTTCTAAAATATTTTTAATTATCCGATACATGTCGGAAATATGTCAAATTGACCACGGTTCTATATGTGAGCTTTGTTTAAGTGAATGTACGTTATATTGGAGAATGTGTTTCGAAATATTGATGCTCCCGAACGTCTTTGTACTGAATTTCCTTGAGTAAAGAATTTTCTTTCATTATAGAAAAATTCTTCATAAGGCGATCAATTCAGATTAGACGATTATCATTATGTAAAATAAAAAGTTCGTTTAAGTGAAGTTCGACTTTCTAGCGCTCTTTGAACAAATCCTAAACTGAATTACAGAAACTTTCTTGGGATCATCTAATTCGAACCTTAATATGGATACTCTTCGTCTCTGTTTTCTCTGAATATATTTTAACATTTATTGCATTAATTTTTCAAATTTGATTATAACTTACTTTTGGCTAAAAAGTAAGCCATTGCTCTACGAGGCATTTTTTCATTTAAGAAATTCCCTATATCGAATTTTTTTTTTCACAAAACCCATTATTCGGTCCCAATGCGAATAGGCTAAGAAGCACGACTGTGTAACTTTAGAAGACAAATGTTTATTGTATTTTTTTTATTTAAAGTTTTTTCAAATATGTTTAGCTGTTAAAAAATAATCAATATGTTTATAAAATTGTTCCAACAAACATTTAGTGTTTTAAAATGCTTTCAATATCCACTGTAGTTGAGTTTTATTAATTTTCTATCTGCACATATAAGTAAACTAATTATCATAATATTACTTTTAAAGAACAAAAAAATACTAAATGTTTATAGTATGAAATAAATTTGTTTTATTAAAATTTCAATCAGTTTGTTAAAAATAAAATATATTTTGAGTTTTGGAATAGGCTGCCAAATGCATTTATTTAAATCATCGACAAATAATATTTTGAGTCTTTTTGAAAGTTATTAAGTTTTACAGTTTTAAATGTTATCATATCGAAATTCGTTAAGATAGGACAAAAATTTTTGGCCTGAAGACCTTGTTGCTCTGGCTTCAAATACTTTATATTTTTGAATTAAATTCTAATTTATAAATATATAAATAATTTGGTTAAAAATTTAAAAATCAAAGTTCAAAAACATTTGCTAGCCAAATTTCAAAACATATCTGTAGCCATTTTATTTACCCATTTAGAGAAATTAAATGCTACAAAAATTTCCCTTCTTTTACTTTTCAACGTATTTCCAAGCCAAGTATTTTTCTCAGTGTATAAGTATTTGTACGCCGTAAAGCTCAAGCCTTTAAATGCTTTTAAACTTATAAAGCGAATTGAGTTGAATATGATTTTGTTGGCTTATACAATTTGCATTTGCTTTTATGTAAACAAATAATGAAAATTTGAAGAGAGCTGAAAACTGAAATGTGTAGCACATATTTTGCACAAAGCTAATTTTAAAATAAATAAAACAAAAAAAAAACAATTGTTTATTTTTTTGTTATTGGTGCTTTTTGTTCGAGATTATTTGTTTTTGCCAAATGTGTAGCCAAAGTAGTGGCATATGTGAGCTATTAGGTCTTTATAATTTTTTTTTTTTGGTATTTGTTTGTTGCGTCACACATAATGCCCATAAGAGAGTAAAAAACACTCACTGTCAAAGAACTCACAATTATGGCAATAAATAAACGTTAATATATGGGATTTGAGCTTGTTATTTGGCATAACTGTTAATTAGCGCCAAAACGCCAAACCAAAGGCAGCGACGCCAACGTCGACGTTAACGCCGGCAGCGACGCCGTAGATGCCAAAAACCAAGCAAGCAAGTCAAACCATAGCGTAAAATAAGGAGAGAAAAAATTTTTGGTACATTAAAGGCGAGCGATAACGACTACGGTATACTTTATAATCAGTTTGGAGTTGAATGGTGGGATGACTTTTTAACCCACTTAAATGAGTTTTTGAACAATTAAAGTAACTTAAAATGAAAAAAAGCTAAAACTAATTTTAAAAAAAGTGAAATTAATAAAAAAATCAGTGAAATCAATTAAAAAAGTGCGATATGGTAAAAATACTTTTTCTTAAATACGAAATTTTTGCTAAATCAACAGAAATTATACATCTTCTTAGTTAAAAAATAAATTTTGTATTCAGAAGTTTCTCGAGTAGCAATAATTATTTTATCCGAATTAAAAAAAAACTTCGATCG
Organism: Chymomyza amoena; assembly: GCA_037043745.1. Taxonomy (NCBI): domain Eukaryota; kingdom Metazoa; phylum Arthropoda; class Insecta; order Diptera; family Drosophilidae; genus Chymomyza; species Chymomyza amoena. The sequence continues at coordinate 69,891 of JBAMAX010002627.1, forward strand.
ATGCCACTTGCATTGACTGACCAGCGGTTCACTTCTTATGAAAGTACCAAGAATTGGGTCAATTCATGAATAGCCTCAAAAGGCGAGTCGTTCTTCCAAGCCGGAATACGAAAATTACCAGAATTAGGGGAAAAAAGTATTGGCTAGCGATGGAAACTACTTTGAACATTAAATTTTGTATCCATTTTTTTGAAATTGAAAAAAAAATTCCGGAAATTAATTATATGTTCTATGTTAACGACAATTCCCATACCTACGTATGGTTCTCTTACACCTCAAATTGGAATAACAAACTTCAAAAATTTGTTTTAATTACAGATTTTAATTATGTCAATATTTTGTTCAAATATTGGTAGCCCATGCGATGTGCTCAATAAAACCCTGTCAGAAACAAAGTTCCCTGCTTAATAATCACGAAATTGTGCTAGGTAAGTGAAAGGGAGCAGATTTCGAAATTATGCTCAATTGATTAAGTAGTTAAGGGGGAGACCGGCTTACGAGGCCGAGATTTTGTTGTTTTTCGTGAATTTTTTACATAGGGAAAGAATAAACAGAATTTTTTTTAAATTCGGGAGTATTTTATTCATGTTTTTATTTAGACTTAAAAATTTTTTCAAGTAATTTCCGCCGGAAATTGTGTCGTTAGATCGTGCTGTCAATGGACGATTGCCATCGGAGTATTTGGCTGGTGGGCATTCCTGTGGTAGCAATTTTCATTTGTAATCATCACTATTTTATTTTCGTTAGCAACACATTTCCCAAGAATATGAACCTGATTGTGTAAAAATATTAAAACACTTCATTTTTTTGAGGTGTTTGAAGACAATGTTACGTTTTTATACCATATTTTTCGTCTTTCTTGCATAAAAAAACATATTTTTAATAATCATATAATCCCAGAACTAGGTTCATCTAGATTTTAATTCAATAAAAAATTTTCACACCAAATTTCAGAACGATTGGTCAATAACTTTTTAAGCTAGAATACCCACAAGTTAAAAAAAAGTCGTTTCAAGAAAAACGCTCCGTTCTAACTACATCGCGCTTCGACCTCGGAACGACGGTTGGTCACTTTAGTCCTCATAGCATTGGGACTAAAGCGAATTTTGCTTTCAAATTTTGACCACATATTCTTGACTAGTTACACTAACAATTCATGCAATAAAAAAAATCGATTTTTTGATCGGTCTAAACTGGTTTCCCCGCTTAAGTTACTTTCGAAAATACTTCATTCTGCCTGCTACATACATTTTGCACGCACTTAATATGCACGATGCATAAAGAGTATTAAAACTGTATCCAAATGAAGCGTAAACAAAAACCAAACTGCTATGAATGAATTGCTCTGTGTGTGTGTGTGTGTGTGTGTGCTGGCGGCATTTTTCCCCCGCTTTAAGCTCTCTGCCCTTCTCAGTCCCTACACTCTATGGTCACGCTCCCCCTATTTGCCGGCTTTAAAAGCTTTGCGCCAGCTGTTTGTGTGTGGGTGCTGCAAGTCTTTGGGGCTGCGTGTGTCAGTGTTGGTAAGTGCCTGAGCAAGCGAGGGCAAGTGTGCCCTGAGTGTGAGTCTAGTAGTAGTAGTTGTTGTTGTTGTTTTTGTTGTTGTTAACAAGCATACGCGACACTTTGGCTAATTGTTTGTGGCATTGGCGTTAGGCAGAAAAGCGGTAAAACTGATACGTTTCATATTAGACAGTCAACTTAGTTATGCATCAGATAGAGAGATGGAGCTGCTCTTGATTGAGGTATTGGCGTAATTAACTGTGGGAGATGCCTTAAGTGCTGGTAAAAGCAAAGTTAATTAAAGGAACTGCACAAGGGCATGAATTACGTTCTCGGTCTAAGTTAATTAAAATTTTAAGGCGTATCATAACTTGATGGAAAAACAAATAGTTTTAAAAAGTTTTGGTTTTATTTCCAGCGCAAAGTACTAAGAAAAACTTTGTTTAGTGAACTAGGTTAGGTTATTTGGAATAGCCTAGCCAGAGGCCTTGTGCTACATTGTGATGCCTAAAAGTTTTATGATAAAAGTTCAAGGGCGTTTATTGAGATAACCTATTCGCTCTTCTCATTAAGCTATTTAAGGATTCAACAAGTGGAGGCAATTGGGTGTACAAGTGCACTGCGACCCAGGTGGATCTATTGTACCCCCTTCGTAGCTTAGAGCTCTCCCAAAAGTCCTAAGGCCTGCATGTATTGCAGTATTTTGTTTGGACTTAGAGTAACAACCCCCAATAGTTGCTGTCTGGATGATAGCAGTGAAGCTATCTATCTGCTGGTGGTTGTGTCTAAACTCCTTCTGGACAGTGATGCGTTGCCAGCCTCGTGGGAGGTATTATCAAAAGCACCCTGTATATCCAGGAAAGCGGATAGTGCAACCTCCTTATGAGTTAGGGATTCCTCAATATACGAGGGGTATTCAAAAAGGAAGTTTCCCTAATTTTAAAAAAAAGTACAAAAAAATTTTTAGGCTACAAAATGAATATTTATTAATTATTTGACTCACAAACTATTTTTCTACATACTCACCTTCGACTTGAATACATTTTTCGAATCTGTTATAAAGTTCATACAAACCTTCTTTTAAAAAAATCGTGTCCTGTTTTTTGGAGCCATAATTTGACAGATGTTTGGACTTCTTCGTTTAAAACAAAATGCTGCCCACTTGGTGCGAGATCCGGAGAGAGGGTGGGTGATCGAAAATTTCCCATTTGAATTTTTCCAATAAAGTTCTCGTTTTTTGAGCAGAATGAGGCCGTGCATTATCATGAAAGAGTAAAATTTTTTTGCATAATTTTCCTGGACGTTTTCGTCTGATGGCATTTTTAAGCTTATTTAAAACTTCGCAGTTACGATCCGCATTGATTGTTGTACCAGGTTCCAAAAATCAACCAACAAAACACCTAACGCAATTCACAATTGATACGTTTTTTTTAAAAGAAGGTTTTTATAAACTCTATAAAAGATACGAAAAATGTATTCATGTCGAAGGTTAGTATGTAGAAAAATAGTTTGTGAGTCAAATAATTAATAAATATTCATTTTGTAACCTAAACATTTTTTTGTACTTTTTTTTTAAAATTAGAGAAACTTCCTTTTTGAATACCCCTCGTATGTATATCCACGAAAGCGCATATTACAACCTCCTTATGAGTTAGAGATTCCTCAATAGGGGTTTTCAACTGATACAGTGCTGTGTTCGTAGACCTTCCCGCTCTGTAAGCATATTGCATCCTCTGGAGAGGTCGTTGTTCTAGCAATGTGCTTCTAATTCTGAAGTCTACCAGCTTTTCCAACGTTTTCAGCTAAAACGAAGTTAAGCTGATAGGTCTGTACGACTTTGGATTTGTAATATCTTTCTTCCCAGGTTTCGGGATAAGACAACTCTATCCATACTCCAAGCTCTAGGTACATGCCCTGGTGCAAGGCTGCTAACCAGTGCTTCTCTAATGGGAGTAAATAGATTGTCTAGACCTTTTTGTAAAAGGTCTGCATGTATACCATCCAGACCTGGAGATTTATAGGGCTGACACGTGCCAAATCTCTCTGGTGTTACCGTGGACTTGGCAATGGCCCAGTCAGTGGCACGTGGTCTGTTGCTACCTGTCGGAAAATTTCTGCCTTCCATCTGGGGATTGCTCCCAGGGAAGTGTGTGGCCAAGAGGAGTTCTAGTTTTCCTTATTGTTAATGGTAAAGGAGTTATCAGATTTCTGGAGTGCCAGATTCACGTCTGGCATTCCCTTTGACATTGCTATATAAAGTCTTGCGCCTTCACTAGTATTCTTGATGGCTTCGCAGAAGGTTCTGTAGTTACTTTGTTGGCCTTTCTGAACTCCTTGTTATAAAAGGTCAGACTATCTTGGTAGACATCCTACTCTCCAATGCGCAATCCAACAGATTTCAAAGATAGCCCAATTTTTATTTTTTTTTGTTTTTCTAATTAATTTATAATTCTCTCTAAGATCTAAAACTTCCAAAACTTCTTAGCGTCCCGATTAATTTCCTTTATTTTTAGTTTCATTTAATAACTTTTGCATTCAATTTTTGAATGTAAATAAAGTCAACTAAAATCCCGACAATTTTAAAATATAAAATATGTCCGCCGAAAAAAATCATCTACTTTTAAGAAGTTCTTAAGGCGCTTATTCCCTACTCTGAAAGAGTAGGGGCTATTTCCTGTAGATTTTGTAGCTTTTTGATTTTATTCAACAACAATCACCAATTGTCCTTCATTAAAAACAAAAATAATTATTTCTGCAAGTACTTATGATATTTAGAAGAGGAACTTGCCTAAATTCGCCAAAACTCATTATTCATTTCTTGAAGTATTGATAATAATTTGAGACTTACGCTTTTATGAGATAATACAATTTCAAGAAAATTATTAAAAAAAATTCCCAAATATTCCGGTTTTAAAATAGTGAAACATTTCTTGACATATTTTCAAATCAAATATAGTTAATATTTCTTGAGTATTAATTGAATGTTGAATTGAAATTCGTCTGAAAGTGATATGCGTATAGTCTATTAAACATTTTGTAAATCGTTAAACAATTGCCAAATTCTTACAAAATTTCTTTATATATAGGATCATCTTTCTCATATTGTAATCAATAATCCATTTACTCCAATATTACTTCCTGCTTAATGCATATACTCTAAATATTTATTTGCTATGTGCAATCTGTAAATTGCTTTTTGAGGCTTGTCGCTGCTGTTGAACTCATTATGTGTAATGCTTATCAAATTAAACAGTAGCTACAAAAACAATAAAAACAACCATATCAGTCACTCTTAACAACAATTCATTATCGTCTTGAATGTTATTTGTTACCCTGCTTGTCGCTATTTCTTTTGGCTATTAATAACAAATTGCACATACGCCCTGTGGTGCGTCATAGCTCTGGAGTTTATTGGAAAGCTGTTATAACTTACAATATATTATGGCTAATGAAATCACTGGCCAGCAACATTTCATTGCCAACTATAAGCCAGCTTCATGCAATTACCAAATGGTACTAAAACTTTATACAATAAATTGCCGTCATTTCGATGTGGGCGTTAGGCGCAATGAGACGTTTGAACTAAAAACAAGTTTACTTCTGGTCAAATAAAAATGGAGTATATACCAAAGCCCATGCTGTGGAATAGGTCTGGTTCTGGTGTTTGGTCCCACTGTCGTCTGTCTGCGTCTTTGTGTCATTGCGTGGTCGTTGCTAGCAACTTGTAAATGAACTTGTTTCAACTGTTAATAATCACATGCAACCAAATTTCCGCTTACAGCTGGCTAGCTGGACTACATGTTGACTTAACTGTGTCAACACGATAAGAAATGCAGAAAGCACCATATGAGAGAGCCAATTGTTGTCTTACTTGTCTGGGCACCACCACTCAGCACACATATTTTACACAAAAAAAAACATGAAATCAATCCGGGACACAAACAGTGGGATACCCTGAATTTATTATTATCATAAAGAGCTATTATTTTGGGTCGATACGTTTGGGGCACAAGCGTTTTGGTGTAAATTGTGGACAAAAAATTAAATTGACATTTATTTGCTTGTTAGGCTCACATGAGTCTGCGTGCTTAGTTTTGTGGCTCTAACTCAACAAGTTACGTTTAAAAATGGAAGTTTTGGGAAATTTTTGTTTTTTTTGTTTTTGGAATATGCATTGAACTGCATCATTAGTTTTCAAAAATCGCTAGAGGCAGTTTCCAGTACCTTATCCAGCTAGACCTTTTGATTCAGGGTATTCGATGGCCTAAACCTATCAAGAATTTTTTTTTTTATTTGCAATAAATTCTCAAGTGTTTCGCAGAATGGCCAAATATTTTGATATTTTGTAGACAAAGGTTCCTTATTGATGATGGGCAATGATTTCTTCGTATAGTCACTAGCATTGCACGTGTTTTCAATAAGTAAGGCCAGATAAACCAAGTATATACCAAATTCCTAAAAAAAAAAACACACATAAAATGATCTCAAGGGTTAAATCCTGATCTTGGTGGCCAGTTCAGTACAAGTCCATTTCTGAAGATAATGTTAACGACCCATAAAAAAGTCAAACTTCATGATAGTGAAATTACAATGAGCAGAATTTTAGTTAAAAAATATAAAATTCGTTATAAGGAAGTCAATACAGCAGTGTGCCTGAAAACAATTTTGAGGAATTTGTTAAGTTTGTTATAAAAAAGATTTACTGTAATTCGGAGACAATTTTTCATTATTTTTGCATCTAAGCTGGCATAATTTTGAGACATATTCTTTTAAAGATGACACAGATCAATTAAGCCGCAATATGGTGAATTGGCAACAATTGAACGACTTGTAGGCTTCCAGTAAACGAAGTCCTTTAACTTTGTTTATTAATGAAAACATCGGTTATGCACATCTGGCAAAGATGGAAACGTCACTTCAGAAATCTCCTGTGTGGCGACGGCGGAAGCGAAACATCAGAGGAATTTAAAATCAGCTCAGAGTCAGATGAGGAAGTCGTTCCACCGAGTGTGGAGGAGGTCCAACTCTCAATCAAGCGCCTTAAGAACAACAAGAGTGCTGGCTCAAATGGAATACAGGCCGAGCTAATAAAAGCGGCGAGACCCTAATTCGAGAAATTTCTACACAGCCTCATGGTAAGAATTTGGGAAGAAAGCTGTATGCCAGAGGACTGGAATCTTGGTCTCATCTGCCCCATCTATAAGAAGGGTGACAAAAAGGTGTCCCAAAATAATAGAGGTATTTGCTTGCTGAACACAGCGTATAAGGTCCTCTCCAGTATCTTGTGTGAATAACTAAATCATATATGGCTGACACAATTGGAGATTACCAAAGCGGTTTCAGACGAGGAAAGTCAACTACGGACCAAATCTTCGCTCAGCACATGATGCTCGAGAAGACGCTAGAACGCAACATCGATACCCACCACCTGCTCATCGACTTTCGACAAGCATACAATAGCTTAATCAGGGAACATCTTTATGTCGCCATGCAGAGTCTGGGCTTTTCCACCAAGCTCATAAGCTTTAGCCAACTGACGCTGAAAAATGCAACATGCGTAATTAAGGTCTGCGGGGGTGTATCAGATCAGTTCGCCACCACGAAAGGCTTCCGACAAGGGGACGCACTTTTGTGTGACCTCTTCAATATATGCCTCGCACATATAATGCGCAGTGCAAATATGTACACCACGGAAACAGTCTTCCGAAAACCATACCATGCTTGGATAAGCGGACAATATAGACATAGCTGCGTGCAACCGGGCACGTTTAAGGTAAGTTTTCGCGGCCATAGAAAAGCACGACGGGGAAATGGTTTAGAAGGTAAACGAAGGCAAGACCTAGTACAGGTGGCAACACGGACTGCGTCTAGCCAGCACAGGATGGGGCAAAATATCACCATCGAACCCTACAACTTCGAAGTGGTTGAGCAGTTCGTATACCTCGACTCACTTGTCATCTCTAATAACAACAGCATCCTCGAAATTAAACGCAGAATACTGCTCGCCAACCGTTGCGCGTTTGGCTCGAGCAAGCTGTTCAGATCAAAAACAATATCTCGAAGCATGAAGATAGAACTGTACAAGAAGCTGGTTGTGCCCATCACTTTCAACGGCTTCGAAACCTTTGCTATGACAGCTTCTGATGAGGAGCTACTAAACGTTTTCGAATGAAAAATTCTGCGTAGGATTTTAGGCCCAATCTGCGAGAATGGCCAATGGAGGCTACGTTTTAACCACGAACTATACGGTCTACACAATAACATTAAAATTGGCGCCCAAATCAAGCAGCTGAGATTAAGATGACTGGGGAATGTGCATCGAATGCAGGAGAACTGCCCCACGTGGCGTGCTCTGCATAGCGACCCAGTTGGCGCTCGACGGCGTGGTAGACCGAAGCAGGGTTGGTTTGACGCTGTACAGAAGGATATAGATGCACTGGGCATCCGCGACTGGAAAAACAAAGCAGAGAACAAGGAAGAATGGAGGCGAGCGATACAGGCCTAAACCCACATCGGGTTTGTCGCGCCATAGAAGAAGAAGAAGATCGGTTACGAACTAGGCTCCTAAATAAAGATCCTGATTGTGTTTTCCATAGAACACATTCTATAATATTAAATGTCCACCATTTCAACGCGATATTCTATACATACATAATTAATTAGTGGGTATTCTACAGAATAGGAAATAGTCTACTAAATTTCGCGAGGATCGCTTCTATAGTTTGAGAAATATTGAATTTTCGTCATTCGAAAGATGTCAATTACATAATGATAGTTAATATTTTGTATTCTTTTGTTCCCAGCTGTTATGATCTCCAAAACCTACTTATTTATCTCAATAGACAGATGGCACTAACACGACGTTAAGGTGCTTTTTTTACTTCTACAGCTTACAGGGTATACCAAATTCGATTTGCCAACTGCTAGTTTACCTATTTATTTAATTATTTATGCAGTCATTTAGAAGACTTTGACTCAAAATAATTGCCAAAACTTACATGCAAACACATTCATAGACCATCATCATGCCACATGCGGCGTATGCGTAATGCGCTTGACGCATGTAAATGCGTTGGCAAACAGCATTAACCCATGGCTGCCAGACGGGTAAAACCATAGACACATGAACAAACACACAGACTATGTCTATCCGTCTGTCTGTCTGTCAGATATAATGGTGGCTTTGGTTTTTGTTGCAATTTGCAGTTTGCAATTTTGGTTTTAGAGTTTCGGGTTTCGAACCAAAAGCGGTCCACAGCTGCGGTTGCTAGCGTTTAATTGCCGTGCGCCAACTCCATAAAATTGTGCTAATATTTCTAGTTTAGATTGAATTTTAAGAGAAGTTGTTGTTGTTTTTTTTATGCTATATCAATTAGCGGCGTTGGCCTTAACAATTAATAGTGGCTGTTATAGCAACGGAAGTGTATAAATGGACAGAGTTGTGACCAATTGCTTAACAGTTGGCTAAATTTGGTAACTAATGAGGAATCTTAAGTAGATGGGCGCATGGAATGAGTCAATTGGCTAAATACAGAAAGAAGGTGGAAATAAAGTAAAGGAAAAACGATGGAGCTAACTTTGGTGCGAATATGCTTATAGACATTAATAAGCCCAATCTAGGCCTTTTATGTTAGCTGTTCGTTAAAGTCGTAAGCTGCCTAGTTGGGCCTTTTTGTCTTGGATCAATTTCCTAACAAAAATATTTGTTTTTTGGCAGCGCTATAAGCAGTTTGATATCGATTTTATATTAGTTTTGTTGCTTTTATTTTCTGTGTACTTAGGACTCGCCCAATTAACCCTTAGTCAACGATTTGAACTCGTTTAGCTTGTTATTGCTTGGTACATAGATTTTTATATACTTATTATTATGAAAAACTTTGAATTTTAAGGGTGCCAAAAACTCAGGGGTAGATTTTCAGAAAATATTTATTTGAGTAATTCCAAATCTGTGGATCTTTTTGTTTAGTTTGTCATGTCAATTTTTCCAACTTCCGTATAAGTCATTCACTGTCTCTTTAAATAAACTTTAAAAGCTTAAAGTGCCTATAAAATTGGAATGCATAACCTTTTTTTATGCAAATCTTTTTAAATGCAAATAACGTTTCGTTTTTTGTTCAAAAAATGTGGCAGTGGCAATATATGCAATTAACCTTTTTATATTATATACCGCAAATAACAAATTCAAAGCAATTTCGATATTCAATGCAAATTTAAGCAGATATCCCTTTTGTTACGCAAATAAAGTTAATATTCAAATTTGTGCAAATCAATGATTTTTATGCAAAAAACTTTGCATTTTTACCAATTATACTTAAGTGCTTTTTATAAAGATACATACTTCAATTTTATACACTTCTTTTATGTATTAAGCTATTTATGAAGATAATGTATCAAAGCGACGATTTTTTACTTTTCTTAACCCTCTAATGCCCAATAGGGCCTTTGGGGCACTTCTTATTGAAACATATTTTCTCATACAAAAGTATTATTGAGTGAAGATTGGAACTTCCGAAAATAGTCCATAGCATCCACAATTCTTCCACGATTTTAAAGGTCTTCGACTACAAATTTTCTAAAGCGAGAATTTTTAACTTAAATTCTAAGGGACCTTTTTCAGATGTACTCAACTTCCCGGCAAACGAACAATCGTACATAATTTTAAAGGTCATTTTTGAATTAAGGAGAATATCTTAAAAAAATTATTAACCAAATATTTTCAAAATGAGTATTAGAGGGCTAAAGGTTATAGAAATAAAAAGCAACACAGTCAAATATAAAAATTAAAAAAAAAATCTATTTGTTATTCATTATAGTATTTATACGTCGGGCAGAAATGCAAAAGTGCAAAATGGCCCAAGTCTAAACTGAATTATGTCATTTCTGCCTGACTCCTACCTTTCAATTTGTAATTTATGGCTCTTCTTCACTTCAGTATTGCTAAAAGAAATTAAAAAAATTCGTATTTTAAGTTTTAAACGGCTCTTGTAAACAGCCGTTTACACTACAATTTTCTTTTTGCATCTTTGTTTGTTTAGTCGGGCACTTCTGCATTTCTACATTTCTAACCGTTTTCATATGTTATGCAAAATTATGCTGCTGATTCATTTTATCGAGACAAACATATCGAACAATTTAATTTTATATTTTTTATTACTAGTGGGCTTCGCCCCCTGCATGATTCGCTCACCAACCCACACCCCATCGCCGCAAGCGGCTCAGGATGGCCCACTTGAAATTAAATTCAGCTCCATTGAAAAAAATATTTGTTATTCCCTTTTGTATACAATTTTTAGTTTTACATAGAAATAAATCTATTTAAACATGAATTAAGGCTGTTCCATGCATTTTCTCGTATACTGTATCGCCTCTTTGCTCCATGTTATACGGATTCAGAACCATGATGACAGCCTTCCGGTCAACAAATGTTTGCGGATCTATAACGTTGATATCAGTAGTCAGTGCCAGGTATTCGTTATTCTTGCTTTGGTTATTTCGGATTTTATTTTTGGCTAAGATGGAATAGGGGACGACTTTTTCTCCGCCGAACTCAATCAGCAAAATTTTTTCCAATGGTCTTGAAGAGGTAAACTCATAGCTTATGAGAGATCCCCCAGAATACAATATATTTGATTTTTTTTCTCTTGTAGGCAATTCTTTTTCTACTTTTGCACCTGGATAGGCCTACATACAACTGCCCATGTTTGAATATCGTGTCTTCTTTATTCACTACTAATCCTACGCTATCGAAACTCTGACCCTGTGATTCGTTTATAGTCATGGAAAACGCCAACCTCACAGGGAATTGCAGCCGTTTGAGCACAAACGTCATATCAATGTCGCCCTTAGTGTCTAGTGTATTCGCGGTATGTAAACCATTTCTTCGGCTTTGTCAGAATTTCACATATCAATATGTTCTTTGTAATTCCTCGTATTACTAATCTAGTCCCATTGCATAGTCCATTTGTTATGCAGAGATTTCTGAGCAACAGGACTATGCACCCTGTCTTTAGCTGTAGGTCCGCTGGTGGGAGGCCAGACGGTGTTAGGGAATTCAAATGTTCGGATGGATATTGCAAAGCGGCACTCTCTTTATCAGCTTCATAAGTTTCCACAGAATCGGCTGTATCAATCGAATGACACTTCACAACATCCCCCGGTAGTCTATCAGGAGTAGACAGATTTATTTTTTTCGCTTTATCATTTCTTGCGGCTAAAATTGGTTTCGTTGCCATTTCTTCAACATTAATATCGAACGGATACATCTCGTCGATTACGACTTCACAGAGCATGTCCTCTGGTATATCTAGTTCTTCTATTTTATGGTCACCTACATCTTACAGCCAATTGGCACAAAGGCGATGTCTTCAAACACGCCTTTCTTCACTACAGGCAACACTTGCCTAAATCGCCACCCAGCACAACGATCTTCCCGGCGAACGGCTCTTCGCTTGCGTATATATCGCGGAAGGTGCGGTATACTCAATATGGCTTGAGGTATCATCGAAGCCTCATCCCAAATAATGACGTCTACGTCCTGTTATTGTTGCTTCATTTCTCTACTCCAATTCAGCGTTCCGTGTTTATTCCCAAAGTGTTACGGCAAATTGAAAGTCTTGCGAGCCGTTCGCCCGTATGGAAGAAGTATAGAGAAGCGATCCCAGTCCAGGCAATATTTGACATTTTTATCTTCAAGGCCTTGCACATATGAACTTACGCTTTGTAGAGAAAAGTCTTACCGGTTCCGTCAGGTCCATCTATAAAGAGTAACTTCTGCGAGTATGTTTCTGCTCTTCGTTCATCTGCTCGGACATGCTGGTAAACAGACGTTATTATAAGCTAATTTATGAAAATTCATCAAAAACATGAAAAAAAAAAATATTTTTTATATAATAGAAGGATATACCTTTCTTTATGGGGCAGACAACGATAGGGAGCAAAAACAAAATTATAAAAACGAAACATAGTTCTTAAGTAAAGTTTCTCCGCGAGATTAGGTCCTTATAGAAAACGATAAATTTGAAAAATTGTCACAAGAGGGAGCTAGAAAATATTACCAAATGATAAATAACGTTCGGTGCAGTAATTATTAAAAATTGAGGCAGTGTAAACTTATCTTAACCCTCTAAAGCCTATATTAAAAATATTTGTATAACAATGGACGAATAACTTTTTCTGAATTACACTTCGACACAAAAATTACTTTTAAAATTATAAACAATTTTCCCTTTTTTTTTACAGGTAAGTGGAAAATCTCAAGAAGCTTCTTAAGGATTTCAATCAAAAACAAGTCGGTAATGAAATTTTGGTACTTTGATTTTATATGTTAATTTTTTTATGATCAGTTTTTATAATATTAAAAGATTATTATATTATTTCTTGCTATGGTATTTTAAAAAAAAAACTTTGCAAAAAACTCGTAACCGAAGAAATAAACCCAAAAATCACAAGTGCTGTGATTATAAGAATTTAAATGGTGTAAAAACCTGGACCTTTTGCAATTATAGACAAAAATACAATAAATACCTCAAGTTACTATTGGGCATTAGAGGGTTAAAAATATCAAAGCTCAGCTAGCTTCAAAAAACACATCTTCGACTGATATTTTCTCAAAAATCTATCTAAAATATGCGACCATGATTTATAGTGTTTCAAACCATTGAAGCACATTACAGCCCATTAAAATCTAATTAGTTCCTATGAAGTGACCTCCAAAAGATGTTCAAATAAATTAAGACAAGCATTCCTAAAAGAGTATGAAAATATTATGTAATGAAAGCTTATACAACTAAAGCCTACAGTAAGCATTAATTAACCCAAATAACTCACATAAAACCGCCCACATCACCATAGATGATGTACCACAATGGATATGCCCCTAAAAAGGCGAAAAAATATATAACGCTGAGAACAGCAAAAATGCATTTACTGCAACCACAAACGTCGAATGCACTTAATTGCAGACTAATTGACTTAATTTTTTATAATTTTTTAAAATAAACATTTGAAGTCAAACAAAAACATTAACCCGACTCAAAGCCCACTCGCAATTTGTTGGATATTTTAATTAAATTGAACGAAAAAAAAAACTTTTTGTGGCGTACAAATTGAAAATTTGCATTTGACGTCAAAGAAAGAGGCAGCAAAATTACGGAGTGTGCCGAACCCATGGACTGGGGACTGCACTGACCGTTTCTTGTGCCTGGTTGACGTGGCCAGCTGTGACCGCAAAAAGCATTTAGCCCACTTTAAGTGCATGGCTAGAAGCAACTTCACTTGGGCAAAAAACTTGCTTTGGCTTTGCCTAAGCTGCAACTACGGAAGCTTAGTGTTGGCAAAATGTGCGCAGAGTTAGTTGTACAACACTCTAATTTATTGTGCAGTAGCATTAATTAGTCCAAGTCAGGCACAAAACACAGATCACTTCTGCAATGTGCAATGCATCCCCAGCTAACTAAGCCAATTGCTGCTCCGGCAATGCATATCAAGTGACCAATTGCTCCGGTGCGGCCAAGTGTGAGGTCAATTTGTATATTGGCACATTGCTCGCTTGTATTTGGAGGCCCTGCAGCACTCCTGGCCCTGACTATAACATGGTTTGACCGTCGCGGCTTGTGTTTGAAATGTAGCAAACATTTCCCTCGTTGGATGTCATGAAACCCTATAAAAAACTAGGAAAGCCGCAGCTTACAGTGGTACGAAGTGCAAGGTTTTGGGGTTAAAATGGGTTTTTGTGCAGAAGACTCCTAAGAATATTATCTCTGATTTGTGTGTCAAGTACTTTACAGATCCATGTTTCTGAAACGATAGCATTAAGCTTTGGAAACCTGTTGCGGAAGACACAAGAAACCAAAGTTACCGAAAAAAATCGATTTTCGAGTTCGGAGTTGAGTTCATGACTATGGAACCGTTGAATCTGAATCCAAGGTCCACAAAATCCAAACATGTCAGGGTTGTAATATAATAATCTGAATAAATCATTTCGTAATCGACAGTTTTTATAAAATATATATTCAGCCGTGCTCCGGAAACCGAATCCGAAAATGACAGTCAGCTGGTTACACTACAGCATATGTAAATTTTTCGAAAAAAATCACAACATTTCCGGAGCAGGGCTTATATTATCTTAAAACACAATATTTCGGTTATGACTTTTTTGGTACGCCCTTATCGTCAAATACTAATAATTATATCGACTTTTTCTTGATAAAAATAATTATTGAAAGCTTTATCATCTCAATAATTCCAAAAATGTCAAACGAATATGCTTAACATTCATAAAAGAACCTTCGAATATTTAGATATAACCTTTATTATGGCATCTTCTACATATACCGAGTTTCTATATTATTAAGTCTTAAAGGCTCTAGACAAAATATTTAAACAAATAAAAATGTTTCTTGTAATCTTTTTGCCTAAACCCAACCAAAAAAACTTGACCACAACTTTCAAATTTCAAATTGTTACCAAAAATGTTTGTTTTTTGATTTCTTGCAAAGTGTCATGAACTGTCTTTTTCCCTAACTGATCTTTAAAATTTATGTTCCAATTTTAAAATTCCAAACATTCATAATTACACATTTCAAAATATGCATTATTTTAAGCAGAGATCATCACTCTTATAATTATTATATAAAAATCATCAAATAATTATTATTTTTTGATGTTTTCGTCAAAATTGCATAATAATTCTTATTTATTATATATTAAAAATGTATTGACTAATTTTTATTGTACAAATTGAGAATTAGAGTTATTCTGCGGTTTTTATTATATAAAAATAACTTTTTTCACTTTGATTTTTTTCAAGTCTTCATAAATATAAATTCAAGCTATTCAATAAGAAAAATAATATGATTCTTTAGATCTTGAAAGCTGCATCAAACTACCAACTTGCTCCTAATTGAAATACTTTATTTGTAAAATAAGCTATATATAAAAACAAATCATATTTAAGTAAAGCTTTATTTTATCTTTTATATTTTGTATTTATCATGTAGCGCATTGTCTTTGTCCCACTGTGCCTCTCTGCTCTCTCTCTCTCTTTGCCGCAGAATGTTCAGGCTCTGTGTGAAAACCATATCAAGCACAGCGACTGACATGTCGGTTCCGGACACGATGGCGGACATGACCATGCCCATTGCATTGTCGGCAACAGCTTTATGTCAGAACTCAGCAGCCATCAACTGACACAATTTTAAATGCTTTTTTTTTTACTTTATTTTATTTCATGTAATTTTGTGCTTCACGCCACTAGGGCAGGCTGAAAATGTTGGTCCAGCAAATAGGGAAGAACTTTTTTGAATGAAACCGATGAATACCTTAAAGCTGTCGGACTTTAAAATAATTCACGGTTCTCCCATTTTGTATGCTTTCTAAAAAGTTCAGACATAAGTCGAATTTTTCAAAGGATGATAATCAAAAAATGGCGTACGTAAAGTCGGGCGCGGACGACTTTAGGATACCCTGTACCACTAGCTTGTAATAAAGTCAGATTTCTTCACAAAACACCAAAAACAGAAGAAATTTTTAGCAAAATTTTTTTTTTTGACCGATCGTTCCTATGGGAGTTATATGATATAGTCAAACGATTTGGATTAAATTAAGTACAGTGCTTATGAACTATAAAATACTCACGAATGTCAAATTTGGTCCCAATATCTTAACAAACAAACGAAACACAACAAATTTTGTTAAAAAATCGATTTTTTGGAAGATCGGACCTATGGGAGCTATATGATATAGTCAACCGATTTTGTTCAAATTTGGCACATTGCTTAAGTAAATTTCCAAACGCCAAATCTGGTTACGATATCTTTATTAAAAAACGAAATATAGCGAATTTTTCTTTAAAAAAGTTATTTTGGCCGATCGGTCCTATGGGAGGGAACTATAAAAAACTTTCGAATACTAAATTTGGTTACGATATCTTCATAAACAAACGAATTATTCATCCAAAACGCCTTTTTTGTCGAGGTCGTCTACGCTTTTAGTTCGAATTTCAATAAAAAATGAAAGCCAATTTCACGAATGGAATTAATTGAACAGCATCGCAAACCAAATTTTTTCCTTTTGTGGAGTCCAATTTTAAGTTGAATATAAATTTTATATCATATATGATTTTATTGCAATTCTAAAGGATTAAAGGACATTCTCCGGTTATCGCAGTAATGGATGGCAAATCCTATGGAAAAATTACAGCTTTAACAGTTTCTCTTTTACTCCTTTGAACTTGTTCACCGTATCCCTTTCAAATTCAATTTTACGTAATCGTCTTTCTCTTATGCTTTAAGGGTTCGATTACGACGTTTGCAACTGCGAATCCAGAATTTGGTCTAAGTGGGGGTTCTTATATGTTCATATATCAGAGCTCGCAAAAGACTGACAGTCTTTTATTAATGATATAATAATATTTTACAATAATATCAAAATGAACAAGGGGCGGCAAAATTTGAGTCACTTGAATTAAAAAAAAGAAACTATTTGATTGTACAATTCGATCAATGTGAATAGACACCTCTCTCTATTTCCACAATTCAGGAATACAAACCACTCAGGTAGCGTCGAATGAATCAGAATCTGCAACTTGGTCACAATAGAGACAATAGTACCCAATTGAGTGGCCTTGACACCTTTCGTGTCAACACATTCAACGTTACCTTGGACCGTACTTTAACAGAATTGACACGAAGACGTAAGGCATATCAAAAAATCTATTCAAAATTTTTTCTCATCACTGATATGAAACATCTGAGCAACGAAGAATTACGTAAGAAATCTATCATATTGAGCAACTAACTACTACACGCAAGATCTTGAGGAAAATTTGGGAAATTAAATGGTCTTTTTCAAGGCATACTGCATCGAAAAGAACATTTTAAATTATTTTCCGCTGGAACTGTTGAAAATGCTGAGACAGGCTTATCTGCAGATCTCTTACCCTAATATTATAATTCCGTAGCGGATGTTTGTTTCAATTCCTATCTCGAATCGTAGCGCAGAAAATTTTAAAACGCGTGAGAAACTATCTCAGATCTTCATTGGGCGAAAACAAACTGAATGCTCTTGCGTTGTTAACGATAGAGTCAGATTTGTGATGATATCATCCGCGAATTCGCAGATGAAAAATCAAGACGTCAAGAACTGTGAATAAATAGTGTTTGATAAAGGGTTTTTGTTGAATACCTTATCCATGCCGATGTCGAATTTGTTAATTCTGGTTTATATTTCATTAATAAGGAACTACGAGTATATTGTAATAAAGCACTGATGACCATCTCAATCGCATTTAATATATTTTTTCTTTTTTTTTGTGATTGCCTAGGGCCGGCAAATATTTAAATCCGCCACTGCAGATAAGTCTTGAACGCTCCTAACGTAATTACTAGGCCAATTACTTTTCAGCCCGCCCTCGTATTCTCTTATTTCACAGTGCAACACGTGCGTGGGCTACATAAACTTGCGGCAGAATATATGCAAATGATAAATAAAATATATTATATACTATATGTACATACATATAACATAAAATATGCAATGCTAAATTATATATGAGGGTTGTCATTGTGTTTGTTGTTTTTGCTGCTGTCAGACATAGTGACGTCATGCGGGTAAGAGGCAAGTCTCTTGCTCTCTCTCTATATTTGCCACTTGCATTTGCATGTTAATAGCGCCGCGTTGTAATTTATGCGTTATATGATGTTGTTTTTGTTGTTATTGCTTTGGTTTTTATTATTGCCTTCTCAAGGTCAACTTGCTTGTATGTTATGTGAGTAAGAAGTATCCGTATCCATCGTTTCCTGCTGCTAAATCAATAGTGATGAAACGCACGCCCAACACGCAACTCTTCCTGTTGTTGGATATGGTTTAGGAATAATCTTATTAAACGCTTTGAGCGTTATAGCGTGAATCCTAAAGATTGTTTTTTTTCTTTTGAAAAATCAATATGGTATTAAATAGTTGTTTGGAACAAATAGCATATTTTGGTATTTTCCATAAATACAACGGCGTAGTCCTTCAAATTTTATATTTTGTTGATTTCTGGTTGAGTGATATTAATTCTAGAGCTCTTTAAAAAAAGTTTAAAAATATATTTTTGAGATAACAAATGTTGAGTTATTGATTTCTTGTTTTCGGTTCTTTTTGATGGATAAAGCGTTGTTCTTAGCTCATCAGCTTCGATGGAATCAATGCTGCTATAAAGTCATATACTCTTTGATAGACATTTTTGCCTCCCTTTCTAGCCGAAACCCTCGAGAGCAAAGTAGATTCTAGAACTGCTTTTCAATTATGCAAATTAAACAACATAAATTATGAATTGTCGGATAGTCAATAACACAGTACTACAAAATCAAAACACTTTTCAAGTGACCTAGTGTACGTTTTAGGTCTTGACGAGTAGATCATGATAATACGTTTCAAAATTGTCTAACACCCCGAAATTCTCAAGTTATTGCTTAAAAACCGTTTTTCGGGTACTTGCGATCACTCCAACAATCACAACGTCGTAATTTTTCAACCGATTTTCGATTGCTTTACGGTTTCGGAAGAAGAAGATTGCTTGAAGATGATATACATTTGTTTATACTTCATACAAAACAACTACGAGATTTTTAAAAGTTATCTAAGATTTACACTTTTTTTTCCCCCGATTTTAACACTTTGACGTCTTGATGTCTAATTTTTTTCATCTTTCAGAACAATTTAAGTTTATTCAAATAAATGCTATATTTCCAAATCATCGATAGGTCTGGTCCTGGCCTATAGGTCAGGTTTTTGAGATACTTAAACCAGCAGTTTTTAGTCTTTCTCTTTTGGTCCACATTCTTAAAACTAAAATTTTCATGAGTTCCTTACAAGATTTAGTATTTATTTCTCGATTGTACGTTTTTATTGAACTCCAATTTATATTTGATCCTTTTAATTACGAAGAAGTTGTGGTTCTAAAAAACTTGTGAAATAATTCTTAAAGCGATGAAATATTTATAAAAAAACTAGGTATATAAAAATTTTATGCGCTTTTTTAGGGTCAGTAATAAATTTAAAATTTTTATACCCTGTACCGTATGGTCAAGGGTATATTAAGTTTGTGCAAGCCGAAAATGTATGTAACATATAGAAGGAGACGTCGGAGACACCCCAAAGTTACCTAAAATATGATCAGGGTGAATAGAGAAGTCGATATACCCATGTCCGTCTGCCCGTCTGTCCGTCCGTCTGTCCGTCCGTCTCCGTCCGTGTGAACGCCTGGGTCTCAGAGATGGTAAGAGCTAGAGTTACCAAACTTTCACATTAGATCCCATATTATTCCATAGGAGGCAAGTTTATTTTATTTTTTTGATATCGGGGATAAATTATATAGCTCCCATGGGGGTGTTTGAGACGACCTCGAAAAAGCGTTTTAGATGAATAATTCGTTTGTTTATGAAGATATCGTAACGAAATTTGGCAATCGAAAGTTTTTTATAGTTCCCAATCACTGTACCAAATTTGATAAAAATCGGTTGACTATATCATATAGCTCCCACAGGACCGATCGGCCAAAATAACTTTTTTAAAGAAAAATTGGCTATATTTCGTTTTTTTAATAAAGATATCCTAACCAGATTTGGCGTTTGGAAATTTTTAGACCACTTAAGCAATGTGCCAAATTTGAACAAAATCGGTGGACTATATCATATAGCTCCCATAGGTCCGATCTTCCAAAACATCGATTTTTTAACAAAATTTGTTGTGTTTCGTTTGTTTGTTAAGATATTGGGACCAAATTTGACATTCGTGAGTATTTTATAGTTCCTAAGCACTGTACCAAATTTAATCCAAATCGTTTGACTAGATCATATAGCTCCCATAGGATCAATCGGTCCAAAAACACGTTTTTTATACAAAATTCGATGTGCTTTGTTTGTTTGTAAAGATATTTGAAATAAATTTGGCATTCAGATCTTTTTTAAGGTATTTAAGCACCGTGTCAAATTTTATTGAAATCGGTTGACTATATCATATAGCTCCCATAGGAACGATCAGTCAAAAAAAATTTTTGCTTAAAATTCTTCTGTTTTTGGTTTTTTGTGAAGAAATCGGACTTTATTACAAGCTAGTGGTACAGGGTATCCTAAAGTCGTCCGCGCCCGACTTTACGTCCGCCATTTTTTAAATTAATTTTTTAATTTGAAGCAGCCTTAATTATATTTAAAGAAGAATTTTTTCTTTTTCTTTTGGAATTCAACAGATAAATTTATGCAATAGCTAAAAAATATGCTCATAAAAAGACTATAATTTAAATTAATAATAACTAAATGATTGAAATGATTATGATAAAGCAACTTAAATTATTAAAGTTATAAAACAGTCGTATACTATATTATATGCTCATAAAGTAATCCCATTGAAATATAAACAAATGGTCAAACTCGGACTCATAACAAAATGTTGTAAAATGTTCATAAAGTTGATGAAGATGACGACAAATTTTATTAACAAAATTTTCAGAAGCTCTCTTCTAAAAAAAAAATTGCATCAAAGCAACGGTAGCATAAAAACTTTGTACATCCTCAAAAATGAGTCATTAAAAAATTACCATTAGCTTGCTCGTAAAAAAAAACTTTATCATTTCAACAGTTTTATGATGCTGCATAGTTGGTTTATGGACCAAGTGCATAAGCTGCTTTAGTTCAAGTCTCATCTTTGTCATCAGGATGCTTCACTTGTACTGGCAATTAGCAGAAGTAGCAGCTATTGATTTAAGAGTTTTCAATGAAGTTATGCTTCCAGTCTCGCCAACTTGTAAAAATTGTTGTTAACTCCTTTTAAGCCCACAGCATTGTGCCGTATCTATGCGCCTTTAATCCAATCAATGTCAAAAACTTCAATGCTGGGGCAGATGACTCCTTTCGTTGACTCCAGACTGCCTGACTCCTCGCTGAATGCCTGCTGGCACATGAAAGGCAGCATGAGTGTAGTTCTTTCTGCTCCAACAGGCAAGGATATATTGCCTTGTTGAATTCAATTTGCGTTTTACAAAAGGAGCCAAAAAGCCTGCCAACTGCCAGCTGCCAAGTTGTTTAGTGACGTAAATTGAAAATGGAAATGTTTGGCGAAAATGCATCATCAAAGTGGTAAAGAGTTTTCAGTTGTATACGCTTACCATTCATAAGTACTAATAGTTTGTAAAGTAGCTTTGTAACTGCTTAAATATGGATTACAACCACATTTGGCGATTTGAGATGTCCACATTTTTTCGTTAAAACTTATTCTATCTTATTCAAAAACCTACAAGTTCAAAATGAAAACATTTGTATCTATTCGGACAGCCAAGCGGGTATTAAGTTCTTAGTTTCGATGACTACGTGAATGAAGTCAGTGAATGACTGCCGATTGTCTCTAGGGGAGATGGCTGAGCAGATTTCAATTCACCTCATATGGGTCCCAGGACATAGGGGCTTTGAGGGAAACTGCATTGCGGATGAACTGGCTAGATAAGGAGGGCCTGGGTATACCCATGGCCAGCTGTAAGAATACAATTTTTTATCGCTTTCTGTGCAAATAAAACGTGGAATCGGACATCGAACACGCTTAAGATCTCGAGGCAAACCTGACATACTGCAGTAAAAGAACCAAAAAACGTTGCTGTCTGATTAGAGCCCAGTGCTCATCTGTTATCCGTACCATCACGGGACACTGGTTGGTAGGAAACCGCGCATCCAGGTTGAATGCTTCCCACCATGACTTCTGTAGAAGCTGTGGCGATGAGGAGGAGCTGGAGACTGTGGAACACTTCTTCTGTCACTGCCCTGGACTGGGCAGTAAAAGATTTAGGTTCCTGCAGTCACACTTTCTAGACGATTAATCTCAGCTCTCTGAACAGGTTGATTCAGGCAGCCGGATGGCTTCCTAACATTTTATAGGGGACCTCTCAAGTGGGGAGAGTGGTGAACTAGCTCACTCTAGCGGTATCGCAACGGGCCTATCCTTGGCCTAAGTGAGTTGGTACGTCAGTCCCAGCTGCCGCCCTAACCTAACATATTCTATCTTGGACAGAAGTCCAAGGAACATTATAATTCTTGTCGATAGTCAGGCTGCAATTAAAGCTCTGTCATCGCATACCATAAAGAGTAACCTGATCCGTAACACGACGGTAGCGCTCAACAGTATCCATCACCACTCAATAAACCTCTGCTCGGTTCCGGGTCAGTCAGATGTTCCTGGTAACGAAATAACGGCAGTTAACCTTGCGGTTACGGACATAAAAATACCATTACAGGACATTGTATTGCGAATCAGGGTGACGGCTAGACGCATCTCCCGAGCTCTCTGGCTAGATAGTAACGATTTCTGCCGCAGCTGCGGAGATGAGGAAGAGACAGAAAGCATCAAACACCTGCTATGCGACTGCCCGGCGCTTTTTAGAAGACGAACCCAGTTTGTGGGTAAACCATTCTTTCAGGATCTGGGTAGTCTAGCATCAACCTATATGCCCATAGCGGATCTGGCTGCTTTCGTCTTCTTCAATCCCCACTTTCTGTTAGGCGTCTTCTCCAATTAGGTCGGTCCCGGCTCTCTCTTCTCATCTCTGCCAGGGTTCTGCCCCTTATCCTTCCCACATCCTGGATGCGATTTTCCCAAGTTTTTCGGGGTCTTCCTCTCGGTGCATTGCCTTCCGTTCTCATTTCCAGTATCTGTTTTGCTTTTCCTGACTCGTCCATCCGATGTAGATGTCCGAACCATTTTAGCTGTCTCTCCCCGATTTCTTGTACATATAATCGACTTCTTCTGCCCTACTTCTGAACGTATTCTTTCTTTCTGGCCATATCTCTCCCCGTTTTTCCTGCAACCCTTCGTACGTACTTCATTTCTGTTGCCTGGAATTTACTCAGATGTTTTTTTTTTTCTAATAGCGGCAGACACTCGGTACCGAACAGTGCTATTGGTTGGCTGCTTTCGTCGATTCCTCAAAATGGCTCTGCAATATGAGAGACTTAGGCGATTAGGGATGTCCTATCTTCCTCCACAATGCCTCCCTTTCTTCAATTCTTTTCCTCCCCTTCTTTTAATTAGGCAACACAATGGACCTCTGGAGAGAGATTATCCGGTCCCCGGGGGAAATCTCGGATCCGGGTCCCTATCAATTTTTCTTAGTTCTTGAAAATACGTATAATTGTTGAAAGTGTGAGATCAACATAAAAGCCGAATGTCTATAAAGTCCGAGCCCTTCCGTGAGCTCCGGGACCGGGGGAAAAAGTCACGATAAAAAGTTTCGATGATGAAAAAACTATCGATAGTCAAGGCGGTGTAATCTGCAGCTTTTAAGCGAAAACAACGCCTGCTAGACATAGGCAGCTCTTTTACAGATCAATAACATTGAATGACGTCATAAACACTAAAGAAAAATCTTTTGGGAAATCACATAATTTGTGAAGCTACAGTGCGGCTTAATTAGGAAAACCGAAGAGTATCCAAAAGATGACACCCCGCAGTGAGCAGCTTGCACTGGATAGACTGTTGTCTTAGTTGGTGTTGTGCCTGGGCTTAATCAGGCGGCATTGGATGAGCTGCCGCTGGCGTGTGGTGATGCTCTTTAGCTATGCTTATTTGGGTGTTGATTTTCATTAGCAACCCGCCAACACACATGACTGATATAAGGAGAAGGAGGTATCAACGACATTAGCATCATCCATCCATCACAAGATGAGGCACTTGGGCTATGAGTTATGGCACTTGTTTATTGTTATGCCCATTGTTGTTGTTGGGTTTGTTATTGCTGTTGATGCTCACCTGTAGCCAGAGCAATCGCTTAGTTTTGGTTAGCATGCAGGTGTGATAAACGGTAAACAGCGCCCGTTGGATGACACGGATTACATGCTTCATTAGTGTAATCTTAGTGTTTGAGTTTGAAGCATGTCAAGCCACCAACTGGGTCAGCTAATATAGATGACTGAATGGAATGTAATAGCTTCCAAGATGCTTATCGATCTTTTTACACTTTGTTAGTGCCTGTCGGTGTGCTTGACAAATTAAGGCTGCTCGCTGCCTTCAATTCCAATTTAATTTATGTTTATTGTCGAAGCACTGTTTTTCCCAGAGCTTATCCCGGCCAACACATGGCCATGAGCAAACTGTGAAACGGAAAAACCCAAAAATAAACGCAAACCAAAACCAAATGCCACGCCTTGAATTACTGCGTTGCGCTTTTTGTGGCCGAAAGAAATGTAGAAAAACAAACCAAACAGAAAAAACAAAAATTTTTATATATATAAAATAAAAATGGCCGCTGGTTCATTTCCGGCCTTGGCTTACAATGCGAAAGAGAGATGGAACAAGGCAGGCCCTGAAAGCGTAGCGAACTAATTGAAATGTCATTTTGGACCGTCTAATTTATTAACAATGCAATTAGCAGACGAATTGCTCGGGATATATATAACGATAACGAAAATTCATTACAAATAAAGCATTTATATATAAATGCAAACAATTTGTGCTTTAAATGAAAATTGAAAGCAAATTCTATAGCGGGCAATTTGATTAATATTTAAGGCATTTATATAATATTAACTGAAGCCACCACAATCAAACACTCGCCCAACATAAATAAATACACAACAGTTGAGGCTGCCTTTGGGCAGCATTAAATTAAGCGAAATGTAAACAAATGGATGTATGGAATACTTCTTATGAGTAGGCGAAGTTTGTATGCTCTAAAGGGAAAACAAAATATTTTGGTATAGACAGTTTGTATGTTTTTATTTGGACTTAAACTACCTGAAGTGCATCCCAACAACCATTTGCAGATTAATAAATTTCAAGCGATCTGCTATGATAGAATTTGAGATGATATTTGGCTAAAAAAAAAGAAAGAGCTTTGAAAAGCTGCCTATTTAATATATCCTTTAAGAAAACAACTATAAAGACCCATTTTTGGAAAATAGTAAGTTTCAAGCGATATGCGATTATAGAAGTTGTGATAATATTTGGTTAAAATCAGTTAGAGCTTTGAAAAGCTGGCTATTTAATATATTTTTTAGGAAAAAACTACATATAAGGGCCCATTTTTGGAAAATAATTAATTTCAAGCGTTCTACGATGATAGAATTTGAGATGAAATTTGGTTAAGAAAAAGATAGAGCCTTTAAAAGCTGCCTGTTTATTATATTATTTAAGAATAGATCCATAAGGGCCCATTTTTGAAAAGCGTGAATATGTGTTCTAAGGTGAACAATAAAATCTTGATATTCTCTTAAAGTGTATATAGTTAAAGTTAATTGTTACACAAATGTTCACCCTGCCCATCGGAGATCCTTATCAAAATGTAATTAAGCAAAAAATTTATTGATGCCTATATAAACAAATGCTCATCTATTTTATAAATAATTTTTGACTTTTGTTTGTATCCAAAATTAAATTAAATTTATTTTTCTGCTTAATTTGTTGGCAAATTTGTGCAGTAATTGAAGCGCAAAAAAAGGACAACAACAAAGATCGAATCAAAGGCAAATTTACATAAGCACTCATACAATCATACATCAAGTACTAGGGCAGGCAGAGAAGTTATTGAACTAGCAACGAAATAAATTTTTTTTTTTCACCAATACAAACAGTCATCGGTTCTTTAACGCATGGAAGCTCGAACCCAGGGCTCAAATAAGGTATATGGATCACATCTTGGTGACAAATAGCACCTTCCTTTACATTCTTGCACCATTTTTTTTTATTATTGTCAAGCTATCATATACCAGTTCCATTTATCATACTGTCTTAAGGCAGTCGAATTAAAATCTTGAAAGTGCAATCGTCTACGCCATTGCGATCCCCTTGTTGACTCACAATCTGTCTTTGGACATCTTTGTTGCCAATTTCTGAATCAAGTTTATTTCTTTGAGTAAACGTTGGTCTCTGGAACTAAATTAACTCCACAGTAACGAAACGTACCAAAAAGTACGATCCTGTCTATGGTCAGCAACTCCCATTTTACAGACACCTTCTCAATATCCAAATATACTATAGGTGCCATATATAATATATTTTTTTCTTCTTTTTGTCGTACCGCCCGTGGCCATTCCGTAGATTTGATTAACTTTTTCTGGGGTGCTGACTTTTCTTATCTAATCTGTAATGTTTTTCCACTCTTAAACCCAGCTGTTCCATGTTTAATGGTTAAAATCCAAGCTGCAGACATTCTCGTTTTTAGAAGAAGAATTTGAATAAACGATCATCATAATTTTTGCGGTCGTACAGAATTTGCTCTCTATTAACCTCCATTTACCAGAGACTACGCTAAGTTACTTTTTCTAGGGTCTCTTGATAGACCCAACTTTCAATCGCGAAACAGAGTAAGAAATGGCGCACGTAAAGTCGGGCGCGGACGACTTTGGGATTTCCTGTACCACTAGCTTGCAATAAAATCCGGTTCCTTCAGAAAAAACCAAAAACAGAAGAATTTTTAAGGAAAAAATTTTTTTTTTACTTATCGTTGCTATGGGAGCTATATGATATAGTCAACCGATTTTGATTCAATTTAGTACAGTGCTTAGAAACTATAATAAACTGACGAATACCTAATTTGATTTCAATGTATTCACAAACAAACGAAACACAGCAAATTTTGTTCAAAAGTCGAGTTTTTGGAACATCGGCCCTATGGGAGCTATATGATATAGCTAACCGATTTTGTTTAAATTGGGTACAATGCTTGGGTACTCTAAGAAACTTCTGACCGCCAAATCAGGTTACGATACCTTTATTTAAAAACGAAATATAGCGAATTTTGTATAAAAAAAGTTATTTCGGCCGGTCGGTCTTAAGGGAGCTATATGATATAGTCAACCGATGTTGACTAAATTTGGTACAGTGCTTGGGAACTATAAAAAACTTTCGAATGCCAAATTTGGTTACGATATCTTTATAAAGAAACGAATTATTCATCTAAAACTTTTTTTTAGGGGTCATCTGAAACATCCCTATGGGAGCTACATAATTTAACTCCGATATCAAAAAAATAAAATAAACTGGTCTCCTTTGGAATAATATGGGATCTAATGTGAAAGTTTGGTTACTCTAGCTCTTAGCATCTGTGAGATCTAGGCGTTTAAACGGATAGACGGACGGTATATCGACTTCTCTAGTCATCCTGATCATATTTTAGGTAACTTTGTGGTGTCTCCGACGACTCCTTCTACATGTGACATATATTGTCGGTTTGCACAAATCTAATAAACCCTTTGTACCATACGGTGCAGGGTATAATAGCATTTCCATGCTATCGTTCACCCTTTGCCTTTGTAATGTCAAGTTATCTTACATCAGTTCCAGATATCGTTCTGCCTAAAGGCAGTTGATTTGAAATGTGACAAATACAATCGAACGCCTTTGCGATTACCTCTTTGTTGACGATTTCTGAAGGAAGTCCACTTGTTTGACTATTCGTTGGTGTCTGGAATCAAGTTTACCACACAGTTACAAATCGTAGCAAAAAGTACCCTGTCTATTGTCAACGCGGCTTCGATCTTACTAACAGCTTCTTTATAGCCAAATATAGGTGCCATATATTTTGTTCTTGATTGCATGTCATATCCGAAGCCATTTTCTTTCTCTCACACCTTTTACCACCCATGACCATTCCATAGATTTGATTACCTTTTTCGGGGGCTCTCACTTCTCTTATCTGGCTTGGAAGCTGCTCAACAAACATGTTGGTTTTCCATTCCTAAAATCTGCTGTCCCATGTTTAATGGTTGATATCCAAGCTGCAGAGTTCGCATTTGTATTTTCTTTTAGGAGAGGTATAAACGATCCACAGAATTTGTTCTCTATTTACCCCCACCCTAGCGGCCTCGATAGCCTAGCGACAGTCCATTAGACGATCATCCCAGAGGTTGTGGGTTAGAAGCCCACTTCAGGCATGGTCCTGCACTTACCACTTTTCCTATTGCCGTAATTTTTTCTGTTTATTCCGTATCCTTATTCCCGTTGTTGGTATCATAAAGGGCCCGTTCTTGGAATAAGTGAGTTGGGACGCTAAGTCCCAACTGCCGCCTTAACCTCCCTACCTGTTCGTTAATTATCTTTTTATTAGGAAGAACAGCCCTGCTCCAAAGAGACTGAGCAATGCGCTTACGCCGCCATCTGAAACCCCGATGAGGGTTCGGGTGGAAAATAAGGCTGCAGAGATGCCATCATCTGCGTTAGTAGCCTGCGTGGCCTAAGATGCTGAAGGCAGCGATTGTGCCAGATGATCCTTAAGATCGAGGAACTCTCACTGCTTGAGGAAGATACTGGAAGAAATAGTATCATCGGGTTGGGACTCCCCAATATCGTTTGATGGGATCTACTTCAGGGTGGGCCATATGGACGTAGACTGCTCTGACTAAGAGTCCGCTGAGTGGTTGCGTCTGGCAGCCCCCTCCCTGCGTATGTGGAAAGAGTAGAAAGGAGTAGCATAGTGATAGACCCACCTTTAAATCACGAAACGGCTTAAAAAATCACTTTTGTAGTCACACTACTGTGTGCTCACCCACATCATATATTTATATTCGACGATCGTCAATAAGCATTCCCTGGATTTTCTACATGTGACCTCTCTTGTCTCGAAATTTAAAATATATATGTTTGCTTTGGTGGTTAAATTCATCTATTCAATATAAATAACATATATCCAAGCTGATATCCCATTCATAAAATAGTCCAGTTTGTTTTTAATCGCTTTATTTGTTCGAATTCAATTTTACCAATTTCTGCGAACATGCGCAAGTTGTTCTCAACTAACACAGGGTAATAAAATTGCCTAAAAAATGGACAGCAATCAGCAGCAACCAAAAACACAAAAAATCAAAATTATTGCTAGTGTATTTTATTGGCTAAACCCATTACTTTTCAGCCTGACCTCGCTTTGTATCTTTATTTATGTCAATTTAAATGGTTAAAAAGTGCGTGTGGCTTGCACTTGCAACAAATCAAGTTGAAAGCCGCGTGCAGCGGAAATGCTGCAATTAAGTGTGAATAAGCTGACCTCCGTTTAACCCCTCCCCAATACCCAACGCCCAGTTTTTATGGCTTGCTGTGGGCATTTTGTGGTTGTTGGTTTTGTTGTTGCACGACACGTGCCGTCGAGTTTCTCGGTACTAAAGAACGGACGAACGCAGCTAAATCAATGGCAAAATGAGCGCCATTTGTAACGCCATGTTTAACAGCAGTGTCGCCAGCTCTGTCTCTCACCCTTTACTCCCATTACCATAGTGTGTCTCACTCGCACGTTGACAGTGTTGCCAGCTTGTAATCAGTTTTGACATTAATTAAAGCAGGAGCTGAGCACAACGTGCGCTTGCATTTTCTTTAAATTAAGACCAACAACTTGAGCACGTCGGAGCAAAATAGCTAAAAACATTATAAGGTATCTGGCTTTACTTCTCTCGACTTCTTTTTGATTGTACTTAAACTAATTCAATGCGTTTGTAATCCTTTGGCCCCAAAATGTTTTTACCCATGCTCTTTTATCAGTCTTATTGAAGGAAACATGGCCAGTTGGTCTTTAGTTTGGTATCTGGGTCCTAGCTTTGCTGTCCATTGCTTTCATTCATTTTGAACCTTAGCTCAATTGAATTGAATAGAAATGTAATGAAAGGAAATGTAAGCTAAGTGCAAAGTGCTGCCCATTGGCAGCAAGGATATATAAAGATTTCGTTGTAGTTTGGCCATTTTGTAAAAATATTTACTTTAAAGCTTTTAACTTTAAATAGCAGATTATTTAATAAAAGACCACAGACAACGCTAACTCACAGTTTTTGATGTTACATATGTTCTATGTGTTCAGAAAGCAAAAGTTATTTAAGGAATCTTTTAATTGGAAACGGAACTAACAATCTTTTTTCTTTCTTTACAGCTTTTCGTTCATCAAACTAAAAGAAGAGGTAAGCTTGTGTACATATTTTAATGACTAAACCCGTAGTTTAGTAACAATATAACAAAAAATGTAATACAGTAAATTTGCACCGAATCGAAAGTTACGTCAATTAAAGCATATTGGGAAAGTTTCCAGTTGATATAATAAGGGGTGTGGAAGATAACATGCTAAATCGATTACGGGGGATAGGATGTCCGCATCGATAAAACTTGGATGTGGATTTGTTCATTAGAGTCACATGAATCAACTTATCAAAATTGGTGATTCTAGATCCGTTGCTGCCATAATACTTTTTTTTTTTTTTTTCCTTCTAAAAGGGTTTCTCACAGAGATGTGGTGCACTGTACCGTACCCTTAAGTTAAAGCAAAGAGTAGGTCTTTTGTTGGTATTGACCTGAGGTGGAATGGACTAATCTGTTCCTTTCCCATGTGACAGGCTCTGTCCTATACCAGCGCTGGGCAGTCACAGAGAATATGTCTGGTGGTTTCATCGTCTTTTAAACAGAGCCTGAACTCTGAAGAGTTCGATAGGCCAATTTTCTGTAGATGGCATCTAACAGTGTGGTGGCCAGATAGGTAAGCTACCAGGAAGTTTAGGTCCGCTCTGCCAAGATCTTTTGTCTTGATCGCATCCAGAGGTTTGACAAGCACTTTTGCTTGACGAAGTCCCGGAAGGGAGAATCAGTACCTCCCATGTTCTCCATTTGTTTATCATGGTTTTTATTGTGGACCAACCAATACCACAAAACGGCACAGGAGATCTAGTCAGGGTGGAAGCACCCTGTCTTGTTAGATCGTCAGCGATCCTGTTACCATCCACTCCCGAGTGTCCAGGAACCCAACATAGCACGACTTTGATCCGGGAGGACAGGGTTTGGAGGTAGTATGGCATTCTTTAACCATCCTGGAGGAGATACTCCAGGATGACAATGCCCTAATAGCAGCTTGGCTATCTGAACAAATGCATATGTTTGCTCCCCTAGTCCCCTTGAGAACGCAGATCTCTATGGCATGAATCCCCGCTTGAAAGACGCTGGGCCAAATGCCCATTGCGGTAGAGATTCTGGTGTCGGGTCCAACGATTCCAACACCTACACCCTGCTCAATTTTGGACCCATCCGTAAATCATTGTTGCCACCGGGGGTTTCCAAAGGGGCTGCCGTCAGCCGAAGCCTCCTGACTTGGGAAAGAGATCTAAATTTCCTGTTATTTAAGTTCCGCGATCTTAAGATCTGATCTAGAGCAGATCGATACGTCAGGAAGGGAATATATAAGTGCGGCATGACCAGTGTCCCTAGAGAGATATGCATACTAGTCGTTGCAGCTTGCTGCATTTATTGATGGCCACATTTTGCTGCGTCTTGGGCCACCACACAAGTGTGGACTTTGGAGATCACTTGTTCTAAGTGGGAGTTCCAGTTGAGTCGTTTGTCTAGGACCACATCTAGATATTTGACCTGGTCTGAGTACTCCACCTCAATGTTGTTTATAACAAGGTTTTGAAGCTGCATGTCGTATCTTTTCGTGAAGGGAACAATCACAGCTTTTTGGGGGTTGATGCTAAACCCTTCACTTAGACACCCGTTTAGGGTAATTTGAAGAGCATTATCCATCATCTCTCTGATGGTGCTTTCGTATACCATATTTAGATAGTGTCAAATACTGACGCAGATTATAGGCAAGGTGTGGTAATATTTTACATTTTTGACTATAACTTTTGTCCGATTTTGTTTTAATTTGACATACGGATGTATGAGATAGCGCATCGCTCTCTCAAAACTTAACATCAAAATATTAAAAGGGTTTTCTCTGGGGGAACGGGGGAAAATATCGAAATGATTCAACAAACTTCATCCTCTCAGGAATTATGCTCATCAAGTGGTAAGCTTTCGTATCTCTAGTATACCCTTTGTAGCTATAGGTAAAGGGTATAATCAACGAATCTATTTTAATATGTGCTTTACAATAAAATTCTTTTAAATTGATACTTCTTGAGAAAATTCCTTAAATTGTTTCCCCAATTCCTATGCATTCCATTAAATTGCACTATTCCCCAAAAGTAAATAAACACATATTGAGGAAAAAAATTATTTAAAGCGAAGCTTGCACATCGGTAAAGGATGTTGATTGGTTTCTCAGTAATTAGCTTTCGTTTAGTGCCATATTTTACACCACCTGTATTTTATTGGAATTATGCAAAAAAAAATCTAAAATTTTTCTAACAGTCAACATCTATTACGTATCGGTTCTAGCCTCCGCTATATTCTATATTGAAAGCCCGTCATCAATAAATATAAGAATAATAGCGTTGTTGTTAAATGTCAGGCAGCTGTCAGGCAGGATGAGGCAGCTTGTTGTGTTTTTTGTGTATTTGGGTATGTGGGTATATATTAATTTGATTAAATGTAACTGAAAAAAAAACACGCCTGCAACATACACAATCACAATATCAAGTTTTGTCACATGCCCAACGTTGTTTTTGTTGCCCCTGTTTTAACTTTGATGACATTTACACAAGGCAAGAATCACGCACACACGAACATTCAGTTATTGGATGGCAAACAAGAAATGACAGAAGCAGAGGATGTGCTCCAAACGGATATGGCAAAGTTCACACTGTGTGTGTGTATATGTGTGGGTGTTTGTTTGCTTGTTTTCAAGAGGGAAGTGGGAAGTGGCATATAGGGGCTGCATTTTTTTCCCTTGTTTGTCAATATACATAAAACACCGAAAGACATGCGACGACATAGGCGTCTGGCGACATCGTGCGTGCTGCCATTTTGACACAGATAACCCAAAAGAGGGTGACAGCTATAGGGAACAGCCGTGAGGGAGAGAGAGCAGAAGGGAGCTTGGAAACTCTTGCGTCATAGACAATGACTGAGCGGATCCTGACAAAAGAACTGATAACAAATATGCAGCCAGTACAATATAAAACGAAACAATGGAGAAAATGCATTTTACATTGAAATGCTAAGCAGCTTTAATGCTCTTAAAAGATTCTGAAAATGTTGTACCAGAATTGCTCACACTTTTGTCACAGGTATTGCAGATATTCGTTCAAGGGATTAAAAGCCTTTCTACAAAATTTTTGTGAAAATTTCATAATCCTGGGCTATAAATGACTAAATTAAAGCATTTATGCATATTGAAAATAATTTGTAATAATTTCCATTGCATGAATATGCTGCCATAGTTGGCAAACCATTTTGACAGTTTTGGGTCTGCCTCCCTAGTTTTATTTTGGAAAATTCTAATTTCTGAAGAGTTTGGTTTTAATACTGGTTTTAAAAATTATTTTGAGCACCCAATTTTACTAAATATATTATTTCCTTATAGCCAAACTGTACTTAAAGCTTGCAAGTTTCCAGCAGACTCCAAAAGAAAAAAATTATTATTATTTCCTTTAAATATGGCCGTCGGTGGCGTAGTGGTTGCGTACTCGCCTCTAAAGCTGAAGGTCGGTGGTTCGATTCCCCGCAATAGCTCTGGTGCATTTGCCTAGCACTGACATCGCTAGCTCAAAGAAAGTCTCTATTAATCAAAGGCACCATCGTTCGGATTCGGCTATAAACTGTTCTGTTCGAACAGTTATTAATAGATCCCCATGACCCTCCCAGAGGTCCTTCAGCGAATTACGTATATTTCCTTTAAGACGAACTGTGCCCAAACCTTTCAAGCTACCAGCAATCTCGCATAGAAAGCACAAAATTATCTTTATGAATGAATCATATTGCTGTTATTGGATTACACCCAAAGGCAAGCAGCTTTAATTCGTAAGTCCAATTTACTGCCCATTATATACTAATTGTCCTTTCTCCGTCATTGATAAGACAATATTATGTTACCTTATTGTAGAATGTCATCACCTCGTATGGCTTTTGTGTCCCAAGTTTATATTAATTCTACTGCAGTTTTTTTATTTGTTAGAAAACCTAAATCTATGTAGATCCTTAAATAATTTTAGAAATGCATATTTTTACAAGTTTTTGATTAGCTGGAAAAATTTGCATAAGAAAAAAATGCGCTACGCTTTTGAAGGCGGCTTGGTAGCCAGTTAACTGAATGTTAAGATGGCTCTGCCAACTTATGTTACATTTCAGTGTTCGTTACCAATTGGTTTTTTATCATTTGAGTTGAAATTATTGGGGGTACAAATAGAAAACCGCTACACTACGCCGAGCTGGTCCCACCAAATACAGAACATCAGTTTCGAGCCATGAATGTTCTGTGTCGCTGTTGAAGTTGTTGCATGGCCGGGAAGCCCCACGATTTTTTCCTCCTGGGTTGTCATAGATTATCCACTTTTCATCGCCGGTCAGGATTCGATGCAAAACACTCTTTCTGTTTTGCCTTTGGAGGAGCTGTTCGCAAAGTGCAAAGGCGCGGTTCGATGTCCCTCGTTTCTGAATCATTCCTAAGCTTTTTAGGCTATGAGAAACGGCTTGCTGAGTCACGCCCCAAAAATTTGCAAGTTCCTGTTGCGTTCTACAACCAGAACGATCCTTGTCTTGCACGACATATTCGCAATTTTTAAACTTTTGAAACGCTCTTTCACTAATACAACTTTCAGCCAAAAATTTTCCCGAAAATGACCTTTGTTCGGCTCAAATTTTGACATTTTCGCACACGAACAAAACAAAGCACCGTAAAAATAGACAAGCGAGATTCTGTGGAGTTGTTCACCGATGGCTGACAATTTATCGATTCTATTCGTACTTAACGACCGATTTGCAATGCTGGCGCCACCTATAGGAAAACGGCGGTTTTCTATTTGTACACCCTTTACATTTTTAATTTGGCTTTTATAGTATATTCTCTTCCAACATCCTCAACGATTATCTTGGGGAAGTGGCGCAAGTTTTTGTATAGGCTGTCTTATCGCGCCTTTTAAAGTTTTAATATCAGCGACTCGTACCTTTCCGTCCTTTCCAGGAATGGCTGACGTCATTCTGCCCAGCATCCTACATTATTTGACTCAGCTCAGAGAGTAGGTGCGGACCAAAATCGCATGAGCTCACTAAGAAAATCTGATCCCTTTAGTCTTTAAATCCATCACTCATTGACTCAAAACTATATAGGTATACAACAAAGCATGGGTCAAAATAGATATGAAATAAATAATCAAATAATCCCCTTGACTCCTCAGCAGGCTTAGGGGATTCACGAAGTTCAAGCTTTAGTATATTAATTACCGAAACCGAAACATCCTAAAGTCCCTATGCTCCACAAGGGGAGAAGGACGAGAGTAGTAGTAGAAGTAACATTACAGTAGGATAGTTGCCCAACGATCTCGAGCTATTTAAGAGAGTGTCCCATTTAAACTGCGGAAAGTACCTTTAAGTTCCAAAGATATAAGTGTAATATGCTCACTTGACTCTATTTTGGCTGTCCCCTTAATGCAAACAATTTTTAATTCTCTACACTTATAACCTCTTTAGCTTTAGAATTTGAAAACCAAGTAAACAAATTGGATCGTAATTTCAAACGTTTGTTTTTTTGACCTTAGAAGTGAAATAAACTATTTTCAGTTTAAAACATTGCATAGCTTATATATCCTTTTCCATAAGTGCATAAAACTGCATAGTTGAACTAATGTCATGGCATGCAAATATGTTGAGCAAATAGGAAACAATGCAAGGACCTTGCAATTTAGCTATGTACTATACGGGTATTTGGGTATATATGTAAATTTGTTATAACAAACGTTTTTCCGCTATGAAAAATGCCAAGAGGTAAACTTTGCATATGTTGCAAATGTGCTCAGTAAATAAATACATATTTCGGAACTTTTAATATCAAATAAAAGCAAAAGAAAAAAAATGGCATGCCATGATGAGCTTTTAACACATGTAGACACGCCCTGTCGCACATCGCATATTTCTACCGTATAAGAAATATTCCTGAAATGGTTTTTTTTTTGGCAAATGTTGCTCTCATAACTGCAGGCACTTGGTCTTGGTCCTTGTACTTGTCGTGCTAGTGGTGCTCCAAGTTGTTGCTAGCAACTTTTCAGTTATCGTCGAGTGAGTGTTGAAAAATGCATGGAAAATTACAACAGGAAGCACGCGCTAACATCAAGCGATAGAGCACACACACACACATATGCACACACTCCTCCTTGAAGCCTTCAGGCAGGCAATGTAAAGCACAATCCTGGCAAGCCTGATTGCATGTGCATTAATATGATGATGATGGCTGTGTTGATGATGCTGCTGCTGATGATGATGATGACGTCATTGGTGTCAGCCATAATGGTCACATTTATATTTTTCGCACATAATGGTAGTGAATGGTTCGGTATGGTTGCTTGGTTTGTTGATTTTTAATGGCTGCCATAAAAAATTAAAGTTTAATTAAGCGTTTCAGATAGATTGTGTACATCTGCAATGCCCCGAGGCATGTTAATTCCATGGACACTCTGTGCAGCCTCATATCCTGTGACTGGCATAAAACAATGCAGCTCATCGGTCGCACAGGAATCTGCAGGATATATAAATTTTTATGTTTTTTTGCCAGGTTTGTTGTCTCCTTTTACATCTGTGCACTGCTCAAAAGTTATGAAAGTCGAGTTTCCGGTTTTTCCGGTAACGAAGTTTATTAACTTTTAATTTTTTTATTTCTTTGCTTTATGCTAGCCTGGAATTTTAGCTGTAGTATGTTTGAACTTTAAAACTGAACTGTAATTCAAGGTTAAGTGAATGAGCGAGTGAAGTGAAAAATTAAGAGCAGTTTTGTTTTTTTTCCGGTTTAAGTCCTAAAACTTTTCGGATAAACGCTTACTAACCCGGCTCTTGGTTTTTAAACCTTTTAGGAGCGACGAGGACTTAAGAGATATTTGACTCTAGAATTATCTTAATATAGCAACAAAGAGTCGCAAAAAAATCTCTAGGTCCTGCACATCCTACTCTAGACAACGACTCTCCTGGTGTTCCAATTAATGAATTTAAGGTATTTTGGATTAGTTTCAAACCCTTTTTTTTCGAAATAGGGTTCCTCACAGAGAGGTGGGTCCCTTGGACCACAAGGTCTTTTGTACCATACCCTTAAGTTAAAGGAAAAGACTTTCCGATATCCGAAAGAATAGCAGTATGTCTTTTGTTGATATTGACCTGAGATAGAAGGGACTAATCCGTTCCTTTCCCATGTGACAGGCTCTGTCCCATACCAGCGCTGGGTAGTCACAGAGAATATGTCGGTGCACTCTGAAGATACGTCCGATAGGTCAATTTTCTGTAGATGGTAACAGTATGGTGGCCAGATAGGTGAGCTTCCAGGAGCTTTAGGTCCGCTCTGCCAAAACCTTTTATCTTGATAACTTCCAGAGGTTTGACAAGCAGTTTTGCTTGACGAAGCCCCGGAAGGAAGAACCAGTATCTTCTATGTTCTCCTGCAGCTCATTTGTTTATCATGGTTTTGATTGTGGACCAACCAATACCACAAAATGACGCAGGAGACGTAATCAGGGAGAGGCACCCTGTCGTGCTAGATCGTCAGAGATAGTGTTACCATCCATTCTCGAGTGTATAGGCACATAGCACGACTTTGTTCCGGGCGGACGAGAATTGGAGGTAGCTATGGCATTCTATAACCATCCTGGAGGAGATGCTCCACGATGACAATACCCTAATAGCAGCTTGGCTATCTGAAAAAATACATATGATTGCTCCCTTAGTTCCCTTGGGAAAGATACTAAGGACGCAAATCTCTATCGCATGAATCTCCGCTTGAAAGACACTGGGCCAGATTCCCATTGCGGTAAAGATTCTGGTGTTAGGTCCAACGATTTCAAAACCTACACCCTGCTCAGTTTTGGGCCCATCCGTGAACCATTGTTGCCACCGGGGACTTCCATAGGGGCTACCATCAGTCTCCCGACTTGGGAGAAAAGATCTAAATTTCTTGTTATGAAAAAGTTCCGTGATCATAAGATCTGATGTAGAGCAGGTCGATACGTCACGAAGCGAATATATAAGTGAGTTTCAAACCCTTTCTACATTACATTTTTTTTTTTTATAATTCTCGTCTTATGTTCCCTGCTGTCGCCAAAGGCTTAGAAATTCGGGCACAATTGGTCCTTGATATTATCCTTCCAATAATTAAAATTTTTAGGTTTGGGGTTTTAGATGTATTTTCAATGTATTTCATCTATCTTGTTGCGTAGCATTGAGCTTTTAAAAGATTTCGTTGCTAACATTTGTGAATTCTATGTTAAAATTTTCAATAACATAGGGAATGTTAACTAACATTTATGCTAAATTAGTTTGTGTTTAACAGAGTGGTGCCTAGTATAGAGTTTTACACTAGGTTGAACTTAAATTGAATTATATTTAGTTCCTTGCTCCAACAATATCCTTATTTTTTAACTTTATTTCCTGCAATATGCTTTGAAATTCGAGAACCACTCAAAAGCGTGGCTTTGGATGCAGCCAAGCGAAAATATCTTCCTTTATTTTTTTAAGTGTACCCGCATGGCCGCGATATTTTCACATCCGTTGCAGCACCGGCAGCATAAACAACACCAACAGCAACAACAACACCGTATCCCAACACAAAAACCCTAAACACAATGCCAGATGAGAGCACGTACCAACTGAATCCTTCGTTTGTGTAACACCCATAAGCACTTTAGCGTTATTGTTGGCTTTATTGCGCGGTTCGGCATTATATTACGAAAATTAAACAGAACGTTAGTTTTGATTTCAACTTTACGGATTTAGTTGACATGGAACATGAGTTCTTGCAACATTCTGGCCTGCAGCCAGTTCCAGCAAAAAAATCGATATGGGTTTTAATGCTCACGTGTGTATTGAAAATCGGCTGCTGCTTTACGGTTTGTTTGCATTTTCTCCATGCAGCAGATTTTCAGATGTGTTTTACACGTACCACGACGAATTTGATGCGATTTTTAGCTTTCCGACTGAGTTTGCCTGCAGCATTCGGGAATATTATTTATTTGTGTGATTTTTGTTTGGTTTTCCAATTGTCGCTGATAAAATTGTTAAAAAGCAACAAAAACGAGCTGATATTGAAATTTTATGTACTACAGGTCGTATGAGTGATAGAAATTTGAAATGTATTTTTGTTTATTTGTGAAGCTTCATAATGTGTAATTTGAAATGCATGGAATACATTTTCGCTGAAAATTTACTGTGTGCATAATTTAGCAAGTGTAAAACAGCAGCCAGGTAAAAAAAATATATATATATGAAGCTACACACCGGAAGGAAGCTCGCACGCCATCGGTGTACTCTTTTTTTTTGGATCCCGAATACATTTTAAGTATAAGTTATGTGTAAGTTTTTCTTTTTATGAAATTATTTTGTATAGGGTGGGCCATCTTTTGGTTTATTTGTTAATGGCATTTTATTCATATAATTTGTAACAAAATATATGGTGGGCCAATCGTTGATTTGTTTGTTAATTGCATTTTTTTTTGTATATTTTCCAACAAAATTGGGAAAGTTTAAATACGAAATCAAAGTTTGAAACTACTAATTTTTGTATTAAAAGTAATATCGCGGATTGCAGCTCTATCTAATTGGGTTTGAAGGTCCGAATGACGGGAAGAAAATAGAACAACATCATCCGCATATTCTAGATCTCCTAGTTTACGGTTAAATTTCGAGTTGATTCCAAAACTATTTAATTCAGCTGCTTCAAATACCAAACCAAGAACTGTGATAAAGAGCTTCTCCCATCCATGGAACGAAAAATAGGAGCTGTTAATGGTCCATGGGCTTTAATGGCTGTGTCATTTGAATATTGTAAGCGTGTAAATGTAGATTCCATGCAAAATTCCATGCAAAGTGGTCTTTCCAAGGTCTACTTGCAAAAGATGATACTTTGACCTTCCCGGCGCATCGTCGTCACTGACCATTCTAAGCACCATATCGCTGTAGGTTATAATACAACCTCTCTCCTCTAAACAAAATCCCATACCTTGCGTCGTTTAAACATAAATTTAACAGAAACTGAATTAAAATTTAAAAAAATATATTGAAGCCATCCTTCTTTACACAAAATTTACCTATTAGAAAAAATAGTGTATAGCAATAATAATATAATAAGATAGCTTTGGTGGATCATCTCCAAAAAAAAATATATTTAAAATTGAAAACTTCAACGTGTCCTATAGTTTTGAAAAGCACTGCAAGTCATCCATTTTTTACGGGTATGTTCCGAACTATGAGTGTTTAACAACCGAAGCAACAGATGGCCCATCCTACATATATGTTGAATGCAGGGGATCCCTAGAGAATTCCTTTGGAATTTAATATAAGACTTAGAAATACTATTCAATTCTTAAGGCCCTAATCAAAATTAATTGCATGCGATAAAAATATATTTTTATTATAGAGTAAAGGCATGAATCATGAGTTGTGCTTATGTTTGTTTTAATAATATAAAGATAATCAGTTTTAAATGAATGACATGAGTTTGATAAATAAAGATTAAAAAATTTGCAACTCTTAATGGTATGTGTCAAATCTGAAATTCAGCAAAAGTAACATAGAAAATGGAAAAGATATCATGTCCTTGATCTTTCAAGCAGATTTTAATTCAGAATTTCATTTTTTTTTTTTTTTTTGCTGTTTACTACTAGTTCCCAAATAGCACCTAGTCTCACAGGAAAGTAGCTGCTCCTGTCATTCTTTCACTAATTTTTCTTATTGCTTTTAATGCATTTTTTTATTTTTTTTAATAAGTGAAGAATCTGTACATCAATTTTGTACCATAACAACACATGGATGGTAAATTAATAACAGCCAAACCCCATAACGCCGTTTTAGGATTTTATTTGTAGGTAATCTTCGCAAAACCTGGCAGGGAGTAATGCTCTTGCGAACATGCTGCGGTGTCTTTGTATTCTTTCGCTGTATCTGCTAGTGTGCCTACCAATCTGCTTTTCAACTGTGTGCAGATTGAGGTCTCTATGGAGTGTGGAACCGCGTACGTACCAGGGATAGTTGATTATCTTTCGTAATACTCAATCCCCCAAATCTGCACTCCATAAAGTCATATCGGTAGAATACAGTGTCCTTATATAGCTCTTTTACATCTCAGCGGCAAGGTGCTCCTTTTATTGTAGAGCCACCTCAGTTGTAGCAGTCTGTGACTTTGCTCCAGGGTAACTCCCTCTAGCTGGATTGAAGGAGTATGCGTCAATCTTTTGAGTGTGAAGCAAGGGCTTATTGTTTTTAGTGGGCTAACCTTCAAATTCCACCGTTTGCACCAAGCTGCCTTAGAGAGAGCTTCCATATATTCAGAGGAAGGGCTGGGTATATCAGAAATATACAAAGAAAAGAGCAGCGGACCCAGAACACAGCCTTGCAGCCCTCCTGCTCTCATATTATAAGTGGACGAGTATATGTCCCTAACCTTGACCTTAAACTCTCATCCTTCCAGCTATGACCTTAAAAGGCCATAGTACGGTGCTGCCAAAAGGTTTTTAACTTTGCACAGTAGACCATCGTGCCACACCCTATCGAACGCTTGCTGCATGTCTATGAAGACAGCGTTAGAGAACTAAAGGTCGTCAAAAGCCTGCATGATGTGCTTCAGCAATCTGTGGACCTGATTCACAATGCCGTGTGCCTCACGAAAGCCGAATTGGTGATCCGGCAAGATATGTCATTCACTTATAATGGCAGTCATTCGATTCGCAATAGTACTCTCACATAATTTAGACAGGGAGGGTAAAAGACTTATGGCCGATACGACTCAGGATCAGCTTCTGGTTTGCCAGGCTTGTGAATCCTAAGAATCGCAGCTAGTTTCCATTGCTTTGGGAAAAAAATCCAAGCTTCAATTTAAAAGTGGTAGACGCAATTCTTAAAATTGTTTGTGTCTTATACAATTTTTTATGCATTTTTTTATTTTGACGCCTCTTTTTGGCCGCTTTTACTGTAGAACCCTCATAGCTGTAGAAATTATGAAACAAATCCACAAAATGGCTCTAGATGAGCTTGGACTAAAAGTGGTTAAGCTAAAAGTGTACGGAAACTCACCAACACTGGTATGTTAGGTCGTATAATTCTTTGACGGTGCTGTTTTTAAATTTTTTAATCATCGCATTGTACAATTTTTTTTTACTTTTGTAATGAGCTATTCGTGGAAAATCTTAACAACACTGTCAAAATTTTCGTAAACACAATAAAAAAGTGAAATCAAAAAATGTTTATAAATATTTAATTTTAAAATTTTATATTGAAGTTTAACATAAGTAAATCATTCGGACATTTTCGGTTTTCAATTGCGACTTATGGAAATGATTGTCTACCGCAAGTTAATGCGTTTCAAAAAAGCGCTTTAAACAAATTAACCCTTGGTAAGGGCATAACAAATAACAAATAAACTCATTGTTTAAACATAAGCTTTCAACAACAGCAACAACAAAATAAACAATAAACTCAAAAAGTCATGCCAAAAAAATGGCGGACGTAAAGTCGGGCGCGGACGACTTTAGGATACCCTGTACCACTAGCTTGTAATAAAGTCCGATTTCTTCACAAAAAACCAAAAACAGAAGAATTTTTAAGCAAAAATTTTTTTTTGACCGTTCGTTCCTATGGGAGCTATATGATATAGTCAACCGATTTCAATAAAATTTGACACGGTGCTTAAATACCTTAAAAAAGATATGAACGCCAAAGTTATTTCAAATATCTTTACAAACAAACAAAGCACATCGAATTTTGTATAAAAAACGTGTTTTTGGACCGATTGGTCCTATGGGAGCTATATGATCTAGTCAAACGATTTGGATTAAATTTGGTACAGTGCTTAGGAACTATAAAATACTCACGAATGTCAAATTTGGTCCCAATATCTTAACAAACAAACGAAACACAACAAATTTTGTTAAAAAATTGATGTTTTGGAAGATCGGACCTATGGGAGCTATATGATAGAGTCCACCGATTTTGTTCAAATTTGGCACATTGCTTAAGTGGTCTAAAAAATTTCCAAACGCCAAATCTGGTTAGGATATCTTTATTAAAAAACGAAATATAGCCAATTTTTCTTTAAAAAAGTTATTTTGGCCGATCGGTCCTATGGGAGCTATATGATATAGTCAACCGATTTTGATCAAATTTGGTACAGTGATTGGGAACTATAAAAAACTTTCGATTGCCAAATTTCGTTACGATATCTTCATAAACAAACGAATTATTCATCTAAAACGCTTTTTTTTTCGAGGTCGTCTCAAACACCCCCATGGGAGCTATATAATTTATCCCCGATATCAAAAAAATAAAATAAACTTGCCTCCTATGGAATAATATGGGATCTAATGTGAAAGTTTGGTAACTCTAGCTCTTACCATCTCTGAGATCTAGGCGTTCACACGGACGGACGGACGGACAGACGGACGGACAGACGGACAGACGGACATGGGTATATCGACTTCTCTATTCACCCTGATCATATTTTAGGTAACTTTGGGGTGTCTCCGACGTCTCCTTCTATATGTTACATACATTTTCGGCTTGCACAAACTTAATATACCCTTGGACCATACGGTACAGGGTATAAAAATTAAACAAAGCGTGCATAAAAGGCAAAAAATTACCCAAAAATGTAAATATATATTAATAGCTGACTTCCTGTACGCCATCCTTTGAAAAGCAAAAAACGCAAAAATTCAAAGGAAACAATATGGACAATATAAAGGCTGGCAGGCAGGCAGTCAGGGAGACAGTCAGACATACCGACGACCAGTTTCAGTCCTGCTTTAGGTGCAACATTTCAATTACGCCCAGGCACACTACGCCCAGCTTCAGCTCCAGAGTCGGTTCGGGTCTCCGGGAGGAGACACAACCACTACTAACTGGCTGGCTGCTGCAGGCTGCAAGCTGTCAAAGTTGTGGCCGTTGATTGTCGACAAGACAGAAATTTGCATTTGCATTTTAGTGTGCGCACCAGGAGGAGCATTTAAGTTGAACAACGAAATATTCCCACGCTACAATTGGCCAAGTTCATGTGAGACGACGCAGAGCAGAGGGGGGAGGTGTGTGATAAGTGAGACAGGAACAACTACACCACAGATACAAGCCACATGCCCCATGTGGCCCATCTGGCGCTGGGTTACATGCAACATTCCGTAAATTTTATAAAACGTAAAGCGTAGAATTCTTTATTTCCATGCGCAATTAATTAAAATTCTGTTTTTTATTTATTTGCTTATACAACTTGTTTATACATATTTTCCATTTGGAATTGTTGTATCGGATTTTTACAATTCGCATATGGAGAACAATTTCCATTTATTTGTTTACGTAAAGTAAGCACACCAAGTATAATTAAATTCTGAAGAACTTTTGTAATGCCAAGCAGCAATACTGACAAATTAACTAATTCTCTGGAACTTTAATTGCAGTTTTTGCACACTTTATGGTATTTGTAGCAAAGTAAACCAATTAAAGTTCTCAAGTATTATACAAAAAAATGTCTCATCAAAGTTGCCCAAAAGTTACGC
Organism: Chymomyza amoena; assembly: GCA_037043745.1. NCBI lineage: Eukaryota > Metazoa > Arthropoda > Insecta > Diptera > Drosophilidae > Chymomyza > Chymomyza amoena. Next base: position 114,764 of record JBAMAX010002627.1, read on the forward strand.
AGCCGAATAACGAAAGTTTTAACTCTTGAAAGAAGAGAAAACTTATTTTGAGTTACGAAAATTTAAATTATATGGCTTATGTTCGCTGTTGCATTTCCTCTGTATTTACTATATAAAAAATAAATTTGTCCTTTAAACTTTGTGCTTTTTCACTTGGCTTAATGGCGTTGTGGATTTGGTTTCAGGCAGATCCTTTGCGTAAACTAATGAGTAGTTTTTGCTATAATAAGTATGTCTAGCTGCTTTACTTTGTTTAGCTTTTATATCCTGTAGCGAAAGTTCAAGGATATAATAAGTTTCTGCAAATGTTTTTAGCAGGCAGCAGGACACCCTATAAATTCTTGACCTTGTATAGGCTTGTCGATATAGCTATAACTTTCTGTCCATCTGGTATTTTCTTAACTCAGAAAAAAGGTACGATCCAATTATGCCATACGGTACATGGTACAAAGAGTATATTTAGTTTGTCCAAGTCGAAAATGTGTGGAACATACATAAGGGAACGTTGGAGACCACCCAAAGTTACCTAAAGAATGATCAGCGGGACTAGAGAAGTCTATATGCATGACCGTCTGTCTGTTTAAGCACCTAGATCTCAGAGATGGTAAGAACTAAAGCAACCGGACTTTCAGATTAGATCTCTTGTTATTACATAGGAGAGAAGTTGGTATTATTTTTTTTATATCGGAATTACATTATATAGCTATAGGGTGGGGTCGGTCTATGCCGAGCGCTTGCGTGGAAAGTTGTCTGACACGGGAGTGACCAGCGACGATTCCCTAACTGGCCGATCAAAGTAGCTTACAACCTCCAGCTTTACGCTAGGTACACTCTGGTTAGCCCTTTCCAGGGGTGAGCTAATGTGAGTAGGTGACCCCTCAGGCGAGCTGCGTTTGAGGGCGTTTTGAATGGAAGCGTAAGTGGGCATCTACTACAATGCAAGGGAGTCGAAAGCCCAGTCAGCCACTCTTAAGTTTTTTATAAGCACTGTTCCAAATTTGTAGCAGAATTGGTTGCCCATAAAATAGAGCTCATATCGGCAAAAAAAATCGTTTTTGGGTAAAAATTCGTCTTTTATGGTTATTTATAAAGGTATCGAAACCTAATTTATTATTATTAAATTATTATTTAGGCCCGTAGCCAGGAATTATTTTTTAGGAGAGAGGATATTGGTTATATTATGGGTATTGCAGCTCCAAGAAGTTTTGTCTGAATCAAAATTTGGAACATGCTTAATTCTCGCTTTGAGATCTTACACTATTAAGTGAGGAAGATGTTATACTTAAAAGCCCCTTAGTCCGCCCTCTAGTTATGTAACTGCATTACGTTTTTCATCTGTTCTTGTTCTTCAAATCATCCCATTTAAATTTAAGAATTTCTGCCATTTTTAAAACCTATCTAAAATAAAGTGAGCTTAAAAAACAGATTTTTATAATTTAAATTGCTGAGTGAAATTCGGGGACTATAACAGCTCAAGTTTAGTTTTTCTACGTCTTTAATCTGCGTTAATTAAAAATGTATTTATAATTTTTGCCATTTCTCCACAAAGGAGACAAAATACCGATACTCTTGATAAAAAAATATTTAACAATTAAAGAAAAATATTTATGAAACTATAAAATACATTATTTACAACAAGCTGCATCTGTGACATTCCCGCTAAGGAATGCACTGCAATATTTTTTTTTTCATTAGAAAAATTTCTACGTTCTAAAAATTTATATATCAATACGCATGTAGAATTTCTTAGTAAACTTTACTTGTTTATGAGGACAAATGTTGGAAAAAATGTCGAATAGATTTAACAATTCACAACTATTTATGTATATGGAACAAGCTATAACCAAGGAACAAGTAGTTCCTAAATAAATGGTAAGAAAAATAGGGGGCTGGGTCCCTACTTGCTTTACGCCTTAGCCTCCGGGGGATGGTTACAGAAATGGTTGAGAAATCCCGACTGCTCTATTATAATATGATTTTTTACTGCATACTATATATACCAATTTCAGCTTCTTAATTTTGGTCTATAATTCGCATATGTAGCTCTCAAACGAAAATAAAATAAAATTTGCAGTAATTGAATTTCAAATTATGGACAGTCTAAGGCAATTTGTTGGTTAAAAAATGCGATAGTAGTCCACAAAATTCTATTGGAGAAGGGGAGGGCCAATATCAAAAAGTAAACTTAAGTCAAAAACTTAACTATAAGACGCACCTTGGGGGAAAATTTCAAGCTCTTAGCTTCGTTAGATTTGAAAATCAGACAGAGAGACCAAAAGTCGAAAACGTTTTTAGGGAAATTTTGTGTAGAGAAACACGAAAATGCAAACCTCTTTTTTTCTAAAGCACCGTTTTTGAGATATTTTGTAAAAAACACATTTTTGGAAGCTTGCTTCAGTTATTCGTTAATAGCTCGTGAACAAGATTTTTTAAGAATTATGCCAATCTTTAAGCTGAAAGAAAATTCTTTTACGAACATTTCGAGTCTAAGATCTTTTAAATCGGCTAATAATTTTAAATGCTATGGAAGTTTTGAAAAAAATGAAAGAAATATATATCCTTGATAGCAATAGTCGGTTGTAGACTAAATAAGCATGTACCAAAAGGACCTATTTTTTATTATATGAAAAACTACATTAAAATTGACTTTAGAAGATACATAGAAATCGGGTAATGTAATGTGTTTCTGAATAGAAGTCGAAACTTGTGCTAAAAAATCGGCTTTGACTGAGAGAATAAATTTCAATTAAAAATTTAGACTAAACTCCTTAAAAATTAATACCAACTTTTAACACATTCAATACAATAATCTAAATTATAGAAAATCGAATTATTATCCTCTTTGCCTTTATATTTAAGTCGAAGTCGGAAATGCCGAATTTAAGCAACAAAAAAACAACTTAAAATCATACGACAATCATATATCGATAAGGGATAATAATCGATACTAATACTGCGATAAAACTAACAACGTCGATAAATTGATATTTATATTAGTCCTAGTTAATTTTCAAAAAATAGAACAAACAAACTTTCTTGTCTCGTTTATTTGTTACAAATCAAAAATTATCGTTGAAACTATTGGTAAAATGTATTTACCAATAAACAAAAAATTTCAACAATTTAAGTTCATACATTATTGCAGAGTGGAGTAATTTTTCAATTAAGGTTCAATTAACAAGAAAAATGCTGTGATTTTTGTGCGGTGAACAACATAATTAAACTTGAATTCGATTTCCATTTCTTTGGCAATGGCGAAAAACATTGTAAAGTGCAAAAAGAGAAACATGTGCCAAATGGATACTAACGTCCGTCCGTTGATGCAGCTAGACCACAAAAAGGATGTTTGTGGTTATCCTGGCAAACAGACAGTACAATTCACACTGGTGCGAGCAAAGTGCTCCACGTACACACATCAATAATTACGGCACACTAAGCGAGTGCCAACGGGATGCACGTGTATAGGGTGATTATTTAAGCGTTTAGTTTTAAAAATGAAATATTAGCTGTTTAGATAGTTTTCAGCAGCAAAAGATGTGTTAAAGGTCGGAATTGTCAATGTCATAGAATACTCATGGAAAGATTCTTCCAAACCGCAAAATCAGTTTATCATCGAAGTCTTTTACTAACATATTTGGTCATAAAGTGAATAGTTTGCTGAATCCGCATGGTGACTAAATTCAGCTCTATTATACGAGTATGTGAATTTTTGCTCCCGAAGTTGCCTAAAACGACGTAACTCCTATTTTCTTCGATTCACCATTTTAGACAACTTTTGAGCTTCATGGGGTCTAACCGTGATATTGCTGAGCAAACCAATAATCATAATCAAGAAAGAGAATGATCATAAGTTCAAAACGAAGTTAACAAAAAGATTTTATTCAAAAAAGGAATCAAAAAAAAATAAAGTTGGTCATTGACTGTAGGGTTGTTCTCGAATTCGTTAATGAAGTACGGAGCAATAATTCAGCCCCGCTTCGAGAAAATAATTTTTTAGGGAGCATAAGATTCCATTGGTATAGGAAATATAATTTTTAAAGCCGATCATCAAATTTTTACAAAACACGAATTTTAATAGTAATCTATCTATATATGTTTATAAAACAAACTTATGTTTTACATGTTACGCGTGTTCTCATGAACGCGTCGAAGAATTTCAAATCTGATTTTTTCGTGTATTAGAGGTTGTCAATGCGGAGGTTTTAAGCCTATTGTTATGTTTATATGTATTGGTTCGTGAGATATACACATTTTTGTGAATATCGTGAATATAGATTTAAAGTGTTCCACAAAAAATTCCCATACAATTTAAGCTCGTCTCGAAACACACCTGAGCTGTCAAACATATACGTTTAAATACCAAACACCTGAGAAAAAACACCCCATACATTGACAGGATGTGTAGTTGTTGGGCTATAAATGGCAAAAAAAAAAAGAAAAGTAGGGAGCAGCATCCATTTGTATGGTATCCATCGGACTATCTGCCTGACCGGCGGCATGCAACGGAGCTTGAAGTTCTATTTGACTTTTTTTGATTGGCTTTGACGAATGTCTGACTACATGTATGTAGTGGGTAGTCTGAATAAGTGAATATGCATTCGAGTGTGTATGTGTTTGAGCCACTGTCATTCACTTAATCAAAAGATTTCACGTCTGACTTACTTACATTATGGTAATTTATCAAACGATGTCGACGCAAACAGTTTCCCTTACAATGTCATCATGGCAAAAGCGCCGTAAATCATTTTGTGTGAGTTTTATTTTGCCCGATTTTACGATTTCCTTTCTTATGGTTGTAATCTTGTGGTCAGTCATGCTTCACGTTGAGCGACAAGTGACGTCGAAGTTGCTCCTAGTGGCATATACCCTGCAAAAAGGATATATGGAGATAATGCAAATGGCATTAGCAGACGCGAGTTGCATTTTCTGCATTAGTAGAATCTCACGCGAGTTGCATTTTCTCCTACTAATGCATGCACTCGTTTTTAAAAAAGCACGTCAAGACAAGACTCATGTAAAACCAAAACCTGAATCTTTAGTACCTTAATACCATGAGATTTGAAGATTCCAAATTTATGCAAAATAAGTATGTTCCAATGACCCTATTTTTTACATTCTGAAAGCAATTTACCTGGTTTTGGACAATTAAATATTCACAAAAAACTTCAAAAATAACAAGTTTCAAGATGGTGATGGTTTAGTAATAAGAAGTAAATAAAAAAGTTGAATTTTTGAACATACTTACCACTTATCTTTTGAATAATTCTTTCAAATTTGGTCGAGAAAATCGATTTACACAAAATTAAAGCTACATGTTCGTAGAATATGTGTACGAAAGGATTTTTTGATGCTATCAATATTTATAGAAATGGAGCGTCTTGAAGGAGTCGAGCACGCTGAGGAACTTTCTAAAAACTTTAAGCGCGTTTTTCTCAGAACCATGTTTTTCATTAGAATTTCAAGGTCTTGATCTATTGTTCCGATTCCCTTCATTTAAGCATGCATATAAAAATATAAATGAACAATTTTTTTCACAACGTCCACACTTTTGTTAATTTTTCTTCAAAACTCATCCTGATTTAGCATAAGCCATTGAGCTTTTCATTAATTTCAATAAACAAAAAACATTTTAAATTTCACTACAAGGTACTAAAAAAATGGCATTTAACGATTAAAACAGAAAGTTTGTACGTCTTTTCATCATACCACAAATAATTTTCGGCTAAATTTGCAAGAAACTCCTCTTAACACTACAAAATTATACTATCAAAGGAAATATTTTTATTGTTTTTATGTAAGATGATTAAATTATTAAACATCATAGTTGAAAACCACGAAATTCTTCTACGAGGAAAACCGAAATTATTCATCAATCTTTATCTGAAGAAGGACACTACGCTGATGATAAAGTGTTGTGTCTCTAAATCGTGGGGTCTTCGAAATCAAGTGTTCATACTGGCAGACAGGCTGATAGAGCCAACTAGCTATTCGAAGTTACGAGAAGCATTTTGGTGTAAAGAACATAGAAGCTAGAATCTTTGGGTACGAGGGTATAAAAACGTAAAAAAGCTGCGAAATTGGGCCTGTGGTCACTTTTTCATAACAGCCGCTTGTGTCAAAAATATAACCTATAACTATGTCAGTAATAAGTCATATAGTTAAACAAATTAGTAATTCTTTGGGACAAGCGCCTATTTGAATATACGAGACCAAATGGTAATACTGAAGAGATGATTCACCAAGACGGATTTCACCGAATGACTCTTTTCGAAAAAATTTAAAAAAATATTCTATTGAAACAAAATTTCAAGATATTTTAAAATAAGCTTTAAAATTGAAAGACTTTTTAAAAATAGTCTATAAATCATATGTAATTTCAATATTCATATTCTGCTTCCATGAAAATTCGGCTTGAGCTCGTTCTAGAGTATAAGCTTGTTTCAGAAGCAAGTGCAGCGTGACTCCTAGTCAACATTAAACATATCTCTTTTCGTCATTCTTCGCTATTAGTTTTCCTTCAACATTTTCGTCATCTTGTTTTTCTCACTGTGCATTGAAGAACGTGCTGAATTTGCTCCATTTACGTCAGTAACTTGTAGTACACCAACTGTAAAGAACATCATTAGTTACGTTGCCGCCGCAGTCCCATACGTGCATTCGCTCTTTCACACAGGGAGAGAGCACCAGAAAGAGACTCAAAACGTAACGCAACGAGTAAATTGAAGTTTACAATAAAAACTTTGCAACATAAAAAGCGTTATTTACAGAGCCGAACCACCCAGTAACCCTCCCTCCCTCTCCAGATACCATACATAAACGGTTCGTTGGGGCTTGTACCATAGAGAGCTTAGATAAAAACTCGAGAAAAACAAAAGGCTGCGCGTAAAGAAGACAAGCGCACAAAAAATGATGACAAGTATATGTACCTCAATGTATGTGTGTGTGGGTGTGTGTGTGTGTGTGCAAGCCGGTGTGTGAATGTGTGTGTTTTTATATGCGTATTTGTGCATGTGTGTGGGGGTGTGCGTTTGCTTGCGTGCTGCCAAAGGGTTAAAAAGTATAGAAAATCAGGTCAATTGTTTGCAGGATGCTAAAAAAGAAAAGCCACTATAAAAAATATAGATGATAAGAATAGCAGAAAGTGCTAGTTATGGCACAGATTAAAGAAACCAAACAACTGATCCCAAGCTCCCATAAGTCCATTAAGCTAACATGGTGATAATTGTGCACTTTAAAGCGCTTAAGCTCTGAGTTTATAATAACAGCTCGACTAGAGAGCGTTAAATTTTTATGATAGTAAAATTTAGGTCAGCAAACTTGGAAACTTGGTTGGACCCAATTCATACGCATTTAAAACCAAAAAAATTCTTTACATCTTTAAAATGCTTTAATGAGCAAGGACCGGTGCAGCATTAAATTTAATCGGACCAGAAGCACACTTTGGGATTAGTAACCATGTGGTACGGGATCTACTGAGAAGGGAGGAGGAAAACAAACGTCTGATTGACTAGGCACAGATAACAGGTCTTAAGCAGTCAAAGACCCTCCTCTATAACTACAAACCTAAGACGTTCAAAGTCATGGAACTCACGGGAAAAATACCGTGAGGATCCTGATGGGACTCTTGTAGGGATATTGTAAGCTACACAGTCACTTAAATAAAACTGGCATAGCGGATAGTGGACTATGTCGCCTCTTTAGCACGGATTAAGAAACTTCAGTACATTTACAATGTGAATGTGAAAATGTAATTCCCGGCTCAGAGATCTCCCAAAAGTTCTATAACCTGCGTGTACTCCAGTATGTTGTTTGGACTTCGGTACCAACGATTTCCGGTGGAGGAGAAGAAAAGAAACAAGTTCCTGGGCATGTACGTTCCTCCTATTTCCAATCAAGTATACATGCAGGCCATAGGGCTTTTGGGAGAGCTCTGAGCCGTGAAGGGAGTACAATAGACCACTTGGGTTGCAGTACATTTTACAACCAGTACTTAATAATAATAATAAAAATGCTTTAATTCAATTTACGCCAATATCAAGTTATATAAAGTTTTAATAACTTTATGTAGGTTACCTGGGAAAGCTCAAAAACCATTAAAAACATTAAATCCGCATTCATTTTGCGCCGCAAAACACTTTTACTGTAAGAAGAGAAAGCAACATTTGCATTAAAGAATAAACCCACCAAGCCAAGCAAACAATTCCCCTTAGTCCCTTAGTTGCATACTTTCAGGCGCTTACACTACAATCACTTATCTTATGCTTTAACTTCCGTCTATTTGCAGTTGAACACCCCATTTAAATACAGACGCCGCCAAGCCAACGAACTCAGCAGACAGCAACAAGACGCCGCAAGGAAACCATAAAGCCCGCATAAAGAACAAACCTCTTGCTAAACACTCAGCCAAAACCAACAATGTCTAAGCACACGAATAACGATAATCTACGCAATGACATCTACGAGAATCTGCCTTGTCAAGCCATGTACAATGAGTCGGTGCGCAAGATTCAACAGCAGAAATCCGCTCAGAACACATCTTTGGGCCAAGTTACTGGCGCCACGGGTGCAGCGCTATCACAGCAGTTGCTTCTAAACAACATCAGCAATCAGAATGCCAACTCCATAGGCAATAGCAACACTAATGCGGCTACAACCAATTCCAACTCGGTGGCAGTCAATAATAAACATCATGGCGCTGGCAATTTGCCCAAGGAGATGCTTTATGCTACGCCAATGCGCAAATCGGATCGCTATAAGAGTGGGGAACGTAGTCGCTACTCTGCGGGCAGCAGTGGCGCAGCTAGTACGGATGCCAAACTGTCCAATTTGCGGGATTCAAATAGGTTGGCCTGTGCACGTAATGGCAATGCTGTGCAAGTAACCGATCTGGATGACGATCAGGATATGTTGGATGCTTGCGCACCCAGTGGTGCCTCCATGTACACTAATGCGCCTGCCTCTTTGCCATTGTTGCCCTCCAGTGGCACGCCTAATCAGCAGCTGGAGGATCGACGCATTTTGAACTTTTTAAAAGACACCACGCAGCTGCAAAAGAAGCTGGAAATTAGTGGACGTGATTGTCCCAATGCCAGCTTTTCCAATTTGGCACGTGAGGAGCATTTTGCCAATTTGGTGCAGCAAAATTTTCCACAGGAATGCACTAATGGCGGCAGCAGCACAGGTCGGCATAGCTTAACAGCTGCAGGCTCAGCACCGGAGGAGGATGGCCTTGAAGCAGGTTGCGGCAAGCTGCAGCCGGCTACAGAAACCTCTGACAACCTGGAGGCCTTGATGCAACGCAAACTGTCGCCAGATAAGGAGGTAAATGGACTAGTACCGCTGGACCCAATGCATACAGCCAGTAATCGCATTGTGAGCACAGTTTACATACATCGCGAGTGGGTGCTTAAGAAGATTGCCTTATGTCTGGAGCAGCGCACAGTGGGCAAAAAGCCTATGCCTGGACTATTAGGCGCTGCCAAGAGCGAAGCTTTGGGCGCAGCAGGCGCTGCGTATGTGTCGGCGCGCTCCAAAGCCGCAGCCATATCCAGTTCCAGCTATAATGGTTGTTTGGTATTGGGCTCCAACGGCTCTGGTAAAACTTCAATCTGCCAGGCCATCATGAAGGGCAACTCCGGCACCAAGGGCATACTCAATCGTAAGCTGCTTGCCTGTTATCTCATCGAGTCGCAGAATCCCGAATGTCATAGCTTGTCTTTATTCATACGCAAGATAGTGCTCCAGCTGCTTAGTCATGCTTCTCTTATAAATAAGGATGATAGCCAGAAGATTATAGACGAAGGCTTCTCCTTCTTGCAGGACGAGGTGCAACAGCAGGAGTCTAAGTTAGATGAGGCCATGCATAATATAAGTTTGGGCGAAAATGCTGAGGAGCTGCTAATCGAGGAGCTTAAACGTGGAGCTAACGAATGTGACACCAAAGAGTTGGATAGCTTCCAGGCGCGGCGCACCTCCACTTGCAACAAGCAAAAGTCGAGTCTGACGCGTCAGCAGTCTGAACCGGCACCAGCCCAAACGCTAAGCTCACCAGAGCAGGGCGAAAAAATTAACAACTATGGCACACATCCACCCAAGCGTGGTGGCGGCGCACAAAAAGAGCGTGACGAACAAGACAAGGATAATGGCAATGAGAAGGAGCAAAAGCAGGTGGTATTGGATAAAGAAACCACAGCACAGTCAGCCAAGAGTAGTCCATGTAAATCCAAATCTAAGATACCTGTGAAGCGTGGACGCTCTAGCGGACTATCCTCACCAGCAAAGGTAATTACAAACAGCAGCTCAGCGGGCATGAATGGACAGGCCATACAACAGGGTGGTGGCGAGGACATTGCTGAGTTGGTTAGCGAGCAGCTAAAAAGCGAAATAGAAGCGGCAATCAACGATGAGGTTAATGAAGAGGAGAAACATACGTCAGATGAGGCAACGAATGAAACTAGTAAAGACAACGAAGATCAGCCTGAGGCTGATAAGGATTTGGCTGAGCCAAAACCAGGCGGCACAACGAAGGAATCGCCTCAAGAGACTGAAGCAGAACCATTGATAGACTTTGGCTTAGAGAATGGAGAGAAGGCTGCAGAGACGCTGCAAGATCTTAACTTGCCGCCAGCTGATGCGATTCCCCCAACACCAGGACAAAAGCCGCGTGTGCACACAAACACGCTGCCACCGCCCTTGCCAAAAACAAAGAGCTGTCGCACCATTATAGCTGATGGCTACTACGAGCTGCTGATGTCAAACCCCGAAATATTGGAGTGCTTAAACGTGGATAACATAGAAAAGAATCCAGATGAGTGCTTTAAAAAGGCGTTGTTGTTTCCTTTACTGGAGCTAACACCGCCTAAAACTGCGCTACTGCTGCTTATTGACTCCATTGATGAGAACTACATCAACGAAGGCAATTTGATTACCACTCTAAAAGGTGGTCGTGGCACCGCTACCAATCATAAGAGTCGCAATGTGGCTGAACTGCTTTCCAATCACATACATCTCTTTCCCAAATGGCTGTTTTTGGTGTGCACCACCAAGAAGCAAACCAAGCAGATAACTAAGATGTTTACTGGTTTTAAGAAGATTACGCTAGATGATTTGCGCAAATCGCATGTGGTCAAGGATGTGCAGGAGTATATTATTAATCGTTTGAACTCCGACTTCAAAGACAGCATTATGCTGACTAAGGAAATTATTGAATCCCTACATCAGCTCTATATTAAGTCTAATGGGTGCATACTTTATCTGGAAAAGGTGCTTAATGGCATTAAGGAAAACTTTTTCAGCTTTCGTGAAATCAAGCTTATACCCTGCACCCTCAACGGTCTCTACCTCTATATATGCCAGAAGTCGTTTAACAAGAAGCAGTATATGAAAATACGACCTCTGCTCAATGTGCTGCTAGCCTCCTCCGGATATGTGGACAAATTGTTCCTCTTCAACTGTCTTCGTACCCACAACTATACAATAGACTGCACAGAATTCGAAAAGCGTCTGCTGCTTATGCGTAATATTCTAGCCTATGATTCGGATGCACAGCGTCTTAAAATATTCCACAATTCCTTTTCGGACTGGCTTGTAGATGTTAAATTTGCCACCAAGAAGTTTATCTGCGATGTCAATGAGGGGCATGTCATGATCTCTATGTACTATTTGCTGGTGGCGGACACGCTCTGCGCGAATAGCGTGCGTCGCTTTGCTTACCATCTGATCAAGTCAGGCGAGTACCTGACCAGCCGTAATATTGATTTGGACTTGATACTGATGTTGTTGGAATCACGTCTAAATCTAAGCGATTGTTTTTATACAAATCATTTGAATTGCTGCGCCAGTTGTGAACATGATTTTAAGCATGATCCAAACTTCCTGAGCAAGACGCGTGCCATGATCGAAAAGTTTTTGTCCAATGATTTGAGCGACGAATTCTGCCAATTCTTGTGTGACTTCTTTAAGCCCAGCTTGCCCACGGATGCAAAGATACTAAAGCTGCTCATCGAGACGGGCATCAACAATGCCGAGTCTCAGGTAAGACAATGTAATAATGATCTCACCCTGATTCTTTACTAAAACCAATTTTCTTTTATTACAGAACTCCTGCGAGTCTTCGCTCATGTCCCCCGAGCTATCAGAAAAATCCCAGAACATTGATTTTGAGCTGGCCGATTTGCTCATATCCAGCGAGAAATCTTGCATGTTAGAGACCCAACGCGCTACCAGCCCTTCTGAAAAAAGCGAACCACATCATGAGAGTCAGGATGAAAATGCTTCCAGCACACTGCATCAACTCTCGGACTCGAATCATATTGAGCTGCACAAGGGCAAGGCGCTCATACACATATTGGCCAATGATGGCAACCATCAGTTATTAGAACGTGCGCTCAATGCTTGCAAAAGTCCTATAGACTTGGAAATCGAGGACTACAATGGACAGACGGCTTTGAACATTGCAGCTCGCAATGGGCATTTAGATGTGGTTAAGTTATTGCTTAGCTTTTCGCAACCTTGCAATGACGGCACAGGTCGCATGAAACGCGTGGATGTTAATCATGCAGATCGCGATGGCTGGACACCGCTACGCTCTGCCTCTTGGGGTGGACACACCGAAGTGGTGAAACTGCTCATAGCGCATCCAGCTTGTAAAATCGATCTGGCTGACAAAGAAGGTCGCACGGCATTGCGCGCTGCAGCCTGGAGCGGTCATGAGGATATTTTAAAGATATTAATTGAGTCTGGCGCCGACGTGAACTCTGTAGACCGACAAGGTCGCACCTCGCTAATAGCTGCATCGTATATGGGACACTATGATATTGTAGAAATATTGTTGGAAAATGGTGCTAATGTTAACCACTTGGATCTGGATGGCCGCAGCGCTTTGTGTGTGGCTGCTCTTTGCGGTTCCTCTGGCTATAGCAAGGTTATATCCACCTTACTCGACCATGGTGCAAATACCGATCAGTTGGACAATGACGGCATGTCACCATTACTGGTCAGTTCTTTTGAAGGAAATGCCGAAGTCTGCGAGCTACTACTCGAGAATGGTGCTGATCCAGATCTGGCCGACTTTATGGGTCGCACACCTTTGTGGGCTGCCTGCACCGCCGGGCATGCCAATGTGGTCAAGCTGCTGCTCTTCTGGGGCTGTGGCATAGACTGCATGGACTCAGAAGGACGCACAGTGCTAAGTATTGCCGCAGCTCAAGGCAATGTGGAAACGGTGCGCCAGCTGCTTGATCGTGGCCTAGATGAGACTCATCGCGATAACGCTGGCTGGACGCCTTTACACTATGGTGCATTTGAGGGCTTCCATGATGTGTGCATACAGCTGCTGGAGTCAGGCGCCAAGATCGATGAGTGCGATAATGAGGGCAAGACGGCACTGCACTTGGCCGCTCAAGAGGGTCGTTTAAGGTGTGTGCAAGTGCTGCTCGATATACATACTAGTTTTGTGGATCAAAAAGCACATGATGGCAAAACAGCTTTTAGATTGGCTTGTTTGGAGGGGCATTTAGATACTGTTGAGTTTCTGCTAAAGTTTTGCTGCGATGTAAACTCAAAGGATGCAGATTCGCGTACCACGCTCTACATTTTGGCGCTGGAGAATAAGATGGAGCTTGTGAAGTACCTGTTGGATATGACCAATGCAGATGTAAATGTGCCAGATAGTGAGGGACGCACTGCGTTGCATGTGGCCGCCTGGCAGGGACATGCTGACATGGTGAAATTGCTTATAACACTAGGTAAGTAGGTTTTTAAAATAAAACTTCTTAATAAACACCATTTTAATTAATTTTAGGCAATGCTAATGTCAACTCTATGGATCTGGAGGCACGCACACCGTTACACTCATGCGCTTGGCAAGGTAACCATGATGTCATGAATATACTCTTATATTTTGGCGCCGCGGCGGATCATGCCTGCAAGCAAGGTGCCACCGCCTTGGGCATTTCAGCACAGGAAGGTCATGAAAAGTGTGTTATTGCCTTGTTGCAATATGGTGCTAATCCTTATAAATCTGATCACTGCGGTCGCACACCCATCAAACTGGCCGCCAAATCCAATCGTACTAGCATACTGAAGATCTTTGAGAACTATACCAAAAGTAAGCAAAAGCTTAGCAAGTTGTGCAAGCTCCGCCGTTTTTCGTTCTGTTATTAATTAAGCTCGGCTTTACCCTCTTTGCTTTTGCCTTCTAGATGAAGCTAACAATCCCATCGAACCGAAATTCCATCCCAACATGTTGCGCTCACCTGACCAACCACCCGCTTTGCCTCTGCACCAAAACCTTGGCCTACAGCCGGCACCCTATCCACCACATGCTTCTGCCTCCTCCGTCTGTTCGGCTGCAACCACGGCCACAGTGCACAATGGCAACAATTTGCAGGCGCTGAATGCGTCTAGCTCGACGCATAGCTCCAACAACTTTTATCAGAATACCATGCAGTCGGATGCAAGCAGTTTGCACAAGCGCAAGAGCGTAATCTCTAGTCAGTCAACGGGTAGCAGCAATGATGTAAGTAAATCTTAGAAATTGTATGCTATATGGCTCTAAACTTATGCGTTCTTTCCAACTACAGCTAGTGCCGCTTACCTTTACTCAGCAATTGCAGCGTCAAAGCAAACTAAGCTCACGCCATAATCCTTTTGTGCAGAATTCACCCATGATCAATTCGAAACATGCCTCTACTTCTTCGGGACACAAATCTAGTGGCGCACATCAGCGACACTCTCAAGTGTTGCCGGATCTTAGCGAACATCAGCTGGGTAAGTTTAATAAATAGTAAAGTTTGGAATGAGTCGCCTTTCAAAATTTAACACACATTATGCAATTATATTAACATTTACTTTTGCCCTAGCAGCTAACATGACCAATGATGCAGATTTATACGACATGGAGTGCATGTCGCCACTTTATGCCACACCGCCGCATTCACCTAGCAGCGAATTGAGTTCGCCGGGCCAGTTGCCCGCTTTAAATGCATTTGTTGACGATGATAGAGCGGGAACTAGCGCTGGAAACAGCTCCGGAAAGCCTACGCTGCCCGATAATCATTTTGCGCGCGACACTCACATGCGCATTATACTGGGCAATCTAAAGGAGAATCAGCCCAGCTCATCAAGGTAGGATTTGATGAGTTTAACATTATGTGCGCTATGATGATCAATCTTTTATTTATTTGAGCAGCAAGAGCAAACGCAGCGGTGGTTCCGGCAATCCAGCTATGAGGCTTATACGCAGTCGCTTTGATTCGGCTGCGCAATTGATACGACGCACCAACAACATACTATCCTCCAGCAGCAATCAGGGCTCATCCAGCATTGGCGTTAAGTCGGGCACGTTTCAGTGGCGCAAGGAGAGCCAAATGTAAACAAAAGCACACACTACCTGCACACACACTCACACAGATACACATACACTCACGGATACGCACTTACATATATACTCAATTATGTAATTGAATTTTGCCGAGTTTTCGAGTTTTTTACTTTGTACTTGTTAAAAAGTATTTGGTTTTGTGATAGTTTCAATTTTAGTATATTTTTTCGTTATATTTTTTTTAATTTAAATTAACTAAAGGCATATTTATATAAATATAACTATACATTGTAGACATATGACGTAGTTGTAGACAACAAATCGTAGCAATTTTACTTAAATTAAGCTGAAAGTCAGCTGCGCATATAAAACAAGCTAAAAAAAAAATATTTGATTAAACAATTTGGCATAGTATTAAAGCAAAACCTTTAACAGTACTAGCATGAAAATTAAGAAAATTATAAAATTATGACATACATATACGTATACCTAAAGGCCTCAAAAAAAGTTTTTGAAAATTATTTGGAAACTATGAAATTAGTAGTGCTATTTTTTTTTAAGAAAAGCAACAAAACTGAAATGTCAGAAAATGGCTATATTTAACTTAAATAATTTTTTATAGTTTAGTATATCAACATAATATTACTTGCAGACATTTTCAAAGATACTGTTTACATTTTGAATAAGTCTCTATACTACTTATATGTATATTGAATCAGCTAACGAAATATATACTAAATTCAATTTCAAGGTAATTTATTATATACTATTGTATATTATGAGTTGCATTAATAGCAATACGTTTAAGGATACATAATAAACATTTATGTATTTTAATATATATACAGACTACAAATACGCACGCAACAATTTGCTAATCCTGCAAAGCCTTTTCAATTTATGTCAATTTTAATGCACTTTTCCGACTTTGTTGATCCTGATCCTAGCCTACATACATACCTCATGCAAACTTATATACGATTAAAACAATAAAGACAAGAATAATGCTGCAAATCGGTTCGGAACCAAATCACACGCATTTTTAACACAACAGACCTAGGAAAACGCGATTACCTATGAAACATTGAGCATCCTCTATATGAATATATTTGTTGTGAAAATTTATGGAAAAATTTCGTTTATAAACATTGTTTCAAACCAAAATATTAATTCACTCAAGCCGGGTTGTAGAGCAATTAACAGCACATCGTCTTTTCTTGCAGCTTCGCAGCCTTTTTTAAAAAACTCACAATATGCATATGCATAAACATAAAGATTCTCCACAAGAGTCTTGATAATACCTGTAGAATTATAACAAGTACTTGCAGTAACATATGAGGTACATTTATATAGAGCTGTAAAAGTAAAGGTCAAATATTTTCTTAAACTCTATTCACACTGCAAAGCAGCAAATCACACACACAAAAAACACACAAGAGTACTTACATAAATGAACACCAAGTAAATGGCTAACAAAAATAAGTTTAAAGTTGAACAGCGAAATGTTAAATAAAATTTTTGCAACAAACAAAGTGTAATTAATTGTTAACAAAAAATGATATTGCGTAAAATACAATTGTTTAAATATACATTTGCAAAGTATATATAGTATATAGAAATTATATTTCAAAAAAACACATATTTACAAGTTAATGCGCAGTTATTCGATATCGAAAATACAAACATACCTATATACATATATTATAACATTATACAACTATGGCAAAGATAACCGAACTAACTAAACCTAAAAAGCATACATATAAACACAGAAATGCATGAGGGATCTGGGTCTAAACAACCAAAGATAAACGTTTGAAGTACATTAATTATATTTATATATATAAATACACATACATATATCTTAACATATACATTCATCTATATGAAATGATTATGATTATACATTGGTAGCGTTGTAGTTTTGAAAACAATTGCATTAAAGTTTGATATAAAGCAATGAATTATTGACGAAAATTGATACAGGAACATTTACAGCAATTCTGAGTGTGTTAAATTTAAACAACCTTTTTTTGTGTATTTCATTGCACAACAAATGACAAAATATTGAGCATATACACATAAATCTATATATATATATAGAAACTTATATATATAATTTAAAGAAAACCTTAAATAAAATGTATATTCATACAAATAAATTGAGCCAAGTCTTTTTCTATTTCCCAAGGAATGCATTTATTTGTGGTTATCAACAAGTATCTTGGGATTTGCCACACGGAATACATTAGGAACCATGCCAGAGAGTGTGGTGAACAGTTCCTCAGATATATCATGTGGCAGTAGTAATTGTAATGTACTGTAAGAAAATCAAAATTTAATTAGTATCTATTGTTCAGTAAGTAAATGAGAACATAATGTAAAATTGTTTGCAAAATTTCTGTCTATATATAATAGTACATATATTTCCTAAGCTTTGATTTCAATTGAGTGCTTTTCAGCACTAAAATGCTTGTTTTTCGAAATGCGCGAAAAATGTAATTTAAAATTTTCAAGATTTAATTATCGAACTAGGGGCAAAGCCCGAATACCAAAATGGATCTAAAAAGATTTTCGCTTTACAAATATTTTCGCATACGTTTTATAGAGTTGTCAAATAACGTACACGGAAACAAACCACCTATTTAAAACATAAGTTTCTTTCATAAACCACCTATTTAAAACCCATTTTTTTTTCATCCGGTTCCTAAATTCTGGTTACAGATAAAGTACCCCAGCAACTCACCTTAACTCCGCACCACCCCAGGAGGCAGATTCAATCATAAATCCTTTTGCACACTTGAAAACCAGCTCAGCGCGTCTCATACACCATTGCACGGTCATATCCTCGCTCATCTCGTGCCTCAGCAATGCGGGTATAGTTAACGTAGTTATATCGTGACGACTTGCAGTTTTCAAAATATTACGCAGACCCAAAATAACTGGATGACGAGAATTTATTTCGCTGGGACTGTTAATAGGCTCGTCGGATATTAAATGAAATATGACATGTGACTGCGAAAGATTCGAGTGTCGAGTTATGAAGAAATCTCCAGTTTTAAGCTTTGGCGTTGGGGATTTGGAAGGCGATGCACTGCCACTCCCATTGCTCGTGTTGCTGCTCGCGTGGCTATTGTTATTGCCATTATTGCTGGGCGTGCTTGAATCGCTGGTGCTTATAACGCGAATTTTCTCTTGAATTTTCTCCAGCTGCGCATCAATCTGCAAATGTTTTGCAAAAATTTAAAGATAGCCCTATAATTAGTCCAGAATGCTGCTTACCTGATCAAAATGAAATTCCGTAGACATATTGGCATTCTTTATAATACTCTTGTTGGCCTGAGCTTGTATAGAGGGCGTCAACACCACCACACCACATAGTGAGCTTGAATAAAGCCCAAGAGCCATGTTGAGACCATTTAGGCTTTCCTCAGCGTGCAGAGGACTACATAGCTCAGTTACATTGGCGCTAAGTATGCGTATATTGTGCATATGCTTTAGTTGAGAACCCAAGTGTATGGTAAAGCTTTCCTCCATAGAGGGCTGCTGTGAGACAAACATGGAGGAGCGATTGCCAAGCGGTGTGGCAACCGGAGATACTTGAAACATTTGGCTTACTTGGCTAGTAATCCAATTACGATATTCATTCTTCTGATGACCCATCATAGCCTCTAGCTCAGACTCGTAACGCTTGCGTACAAAGTTCTGTGTGGTGTATTGCTGTGCTAGCAGATTGTTGATGTCCTCTGAGGTGGTTGTTATATCAAGCTGATTGATTTGACTATCCATTTCCTGTTGCTGTGAGTTGTTTAACGTTTCCACCTCCGAGTCCATGTGTTCTGTCATATCAGCAATCACCTTAGCATATGCACGTTCCCTTTTAAGTATATCCTCAAGTGACGACGAGTGCACCAGACGATGAAAACTTTGTGCGAATATGTCCTCATCGCTGGGTCCCACTCGATCAGCAAACTGCAAAAGTTCCTCTTTAAAAAGACGTTCTGTGTCTCGCACTATAGCCTCCAAGTCGAGTTCCTCATTAGCTGCTTGATCCAACAACTTTTGAGCGTAGTCGTCTAGAAATTTTTGGTGCTCCTCGTCTATAAAAGCCTGCAGCTCTTTTTCCAAATCTATTTTAAAGCCAATAATGCTTTTTATACTGTGCTACCAACTGAGACACTATGCTTACTTATGTTTTCATCCAAATATCGCATCATGGGATCCATTTGCGCTAAAAGCTGCATTACCAAATCCTCCAAGTGCTCATCTTCAAACGGAAATGTCACGTCTAATGAAGCTACACAGTCTTTGTCTTCATGGTCCTTGTATTTATATTCAAAGAGAACTGTGCGCGTTGCTGCTGCATTGGCTTCCATTGTTAAATTTGTAATATTTTTAAGTAATTTGCTAAACCATTTCTATGAGTACGCCCCTGAAAAAGCAGTGCAACAACAAGCCGCTGATCAGCTGTGCGCTGCAGTCAACAGCGTTGCCACATCAGCATTTAGTCACAATTCAAGTGTGTACACACTGACGCCATTTTATTTTTGAACCAAGAACATGGCGGCTGCCTTTATAGCGCAAATCTCGACCATTTAAATTAAATAACACAAAATACAATCATTCATTTTAAAAAACTTTATTTTTCTCAAGTGTAAAAAGGCAAGGTTAAATTAAATAATCAAAACTAAATAACATTAAAAGCCAGCAGCTTTGGTGAGTCACGCATCTGAAAATTACAACAGTTTCTCGTTGAAGTGCTGCTGCAAAAAACTTACCCAGAGGATGATCCCGATCACGATTAAACGCTTCATAACCCAGCTCAGAGCAATTTGCAAGCAGGTGCAGTAGGTTTATCCGCATGTGGCTGAGTAGCACGGCGGCAGTCATATGTCAGCGCTTCGCTTTACTTTTTTTCAGCCAACTTGCAACAAAAATTACAATAATACATATTTGTAAAATGTCATAATATGGTATGTGTTTGTGCTTGCCAATTTAAAACAAATATAACCATTAAATTAATTAAAAACAAACAAAAAGGTAAATAAAAACCAAATAAAGTGCCCAACCACAAACGCTACAATTTACAAAACTGCTGGCTGGCTGGCCTGGATCTATTGGCTTGCCTGCTTTTTTATCACTTACACTCTGCTCGCTCTGCTGGTTGTTTTCCTGCTGCCTGTCGAAAATAAAATATAAGAGCCCTGAACGAAAGGTTGCGTCAAAATTGACAAACAATTCCAATAATGACACAAGCGAAGAAGATTTTAAAAGAATTTTAAAGTATCCAATTTTTTTTTACAGACTCCATGAGTCCACGAATCGTATAACAATTTAAACTCACTCCACACAAAAAAGAAAGATTTTGCAAAGTAAAAGAAGCTTCCTTGAATTCTCATCTTATTAGACAAGATCTTCTTGGATCATTTACTGCTGTGCTCGAGTTGTAGTACAAATTCATGTGATACGAATTTATAAAACATTTTTAAATTGGAACTCACACTCATCGTTTTTTTCTTCGTCCAGGGCTCAAATATATGTGTATGACGTATCCTGTCAAAAATGTAAGCAACATAAATACAAAAAGAACTACGCTTTTTACTAAATAACGATTTTTCGTATTTGGATTTTACATAATAAGTACTTTGCTGTAAATTGTTCATGTATTTTTTATATCTTTCTTTGCTACATTAAAATGTAAATTTTCGTTTAACATAAGGTCCTTAATTGTTGATCTCTTCCCTCTCTGCATACAAACTGCTAAAGGTGTTTTGATTTACAATTAATTTCTTGATTTGATTAAAACTAAACATTGGAGATTATTTAGTAAAATTTTTTTGCATACTCTTCGTCACAAACTTATAGAAAAAATTGTTGATAAAGTAAAGCCAAGCGCAAAGGCGCTGAGAAGCTTAGTGGTACTTAATGGACTTACAAACGCGAGCAACAGCTCGGAAGCTGGCCACATTGATCGATCTCTACTAGTAGTTAAAACTAAGACAACTTAAGCCTAGAAAAAGTTGTAATACATATAAATTTGTTATTTTTTACTTTTCTTTTGCACTGATTATCAAGATTATAAGAAATTGTGGGCGGCAACCGTATTATTTTTAATATTTTTGTTTTTTGTGTTTTTTTTGATTTGATTTTTTTTTTTTGTATGTTTTGGGAGTTATTTCACATGTCTACAGGGGAAGAGGCTACAATTTGTTTGTTGTGTGAGGCTGCCGCTTTGAAGATCTTGCATATATAATGTATATATATATAGTACATATAACTGAGTTGTTAAGTGTAATTAGATACAAATTTCGCTTGTTTTGGTTACTTATAAGTTGCACTCGCTACACACGAATTGCGGCTTGCTAATTTACAATATTACTTTTACTTGCTATTGATTGAATTTAAGTGTAATGATATTGATTTATAGAATAGTTTTGTTGACGGTGCTGCTGCTTAGAGAATGGCTATATAATTAAACGAATCGGAACGAATCAATCCTGGACAGCTGCTTCGTACAATCTGATTTATTTATATATACTTATAGATATATATGTCTGTATACTGCTGATATAGACTGTATCTGTGCTGACTGTACTGTATCTCGACTGCACTGCACTGATTTCTCTCCTGTATACTTTGGATTGGTTTACGTGGTGCTCTCGCTCTCATTTTCACACACTCTCTTTTTCTCTGTTTCTCTCTCTGTCTCAATGTTTATTTTCTTGCTTTGATTTGGGAAAACTTCTTAGGTATATGAACGATTGTTCATATCATTGAATTGCGTATGACTTTGACTTTTGGGCTTTAATTGAGCCTCTGCTAATTTACCACCTATAAAAATGTTGATAAATGAGAAATGTTATTTTAAATGTTTTTCAATTCTTAAATTGTTTGCAAAATCTATATAGTTTAAAATCAAACCAAATAAAAATTACTCTTATTAAAGCTTATTAGTAAAGAGAAGTAGTTTTCAAACAGGTATATAAACAAAAATGTTTGCTTTATCAGTCCCAAAAGATGTTAAGAAAAACTACCAAGAATATTTCAATGTCTTTTAAATTAACACTTAAACTAAAAAAAAAAAATAAATAAATTACTTATATACAATGTATAGCACTGCTAACCCAAAACGGAATACTTTTGGTTACAAACAAATAATAGAGATTGGGTTAAGAAGGATTATGTTAATGGGCTAACTGCTGTAGTAGGGCCTTAACTAGTTTAGTTGCTAGTAGCTCACCTCGTCTGGTCTGTCTCAATATCTGCGATTGTTGCCTCCATTATTGAAACCCTGATTGTTGCCGCCGCCATAGTTGCCTTGGTTGCCACCGCCTAAAAAGAACCCATTGAACCACCTTTAGTCACAAATCTAAACCAAACTAGACTAAACTTTCTGTCCAATAAACTATGAATTTAAAACAAAAAGTAGCTTTTTGGTAACAAGTAACATATAACAAGTTGGACGTCTGGACTGTCTCTCTTCTTTGAACTCGAGTCTTGCTTTTTTTATATACTAAATCTAACTGCTAGACTTTATGTTTGTACCAACAGTTAGTTAGTGTTCTGTGAAATTGTGTTGATGATTTGGAAAAGTTGGGTTGGATGATTGTAGCTTACCTGCTTTGTTAAAATTGCCTTGACCGTAGGGCTGCATGCGGTTGCTGTTGAAATTGCCACCGCCGCGCTGTGGACCACCGCCATAGTTTTGCTGATAGCCGCCAAAATCATTGCCACCATTGCTGCCACCCCAGTTTCCACCACCACCGCCGCCGCCACCTCCAAAGTTGCCACCGCCATTACCCCAATTGCCACCATTGCCATTGTCCCAAGGACCCGAATTGCTGCCCCAGCAGTTGCTTCCACCACCGCCGCCGCCGCCACCACCTCCATAACCACCGCCAAAACTATTGTTACCCCCCCAGTTATCATTGCCGCCACGATTGCCCCAATTACCGCCATTCTGATTATAGCCACCGCCGCCCATATTTCCGCCACGATTGCCACCGCGAGCACCCTGACCACCGCGCCCACCACCACCGCCGCCGCCGCCCATCTCGTTTTGCTTAGGCAAAGCTTTCTTTACATCAACCATTTTGCCATTAACCTGATGCTGTTTTTGCACTGTAAAGAAAATAGATGTCGAATGATCAATTAGAGACTACACATTGTTTTACTAAAATGTAAAGAATTTGGCTGTTTGGCATTGTACCAAATACTTTTCCATCATTGGTTCATAGAAACAACCAACAACAATAATATAATACTGGCTAAATGTTGATCTTACAGTCGTGAAACGGCGCATTAATACATCGAAAGTTACTATGCGGAGCTGGGACTGTGTAAATTGTAATATTTAGTTTGTATATCTCAAAATTGGACAACTCTGAATTTGAAAACCTGCCTTTATGTAGTCTAAACTTTTATGGTTTTTTTGTAACGAGGCTGCGTGTTACACAGAACTGGGATTTAATTTACATTCGCATAACATAGCGTAAGCCGACGCTTTAATTCGTCTCACAGCGTTTATAAGGAAAACGACGCAAGTGTGAAGCAAACTTGCCCATTTGTCAGCACTGTGTAATATTTTACCTAAGTAAAATTGTAGTCCATACTTCTGCTTCTTCATATATTGATATATTTAACATAAGGTTTCTAATTCTGGAATATTCCACACCTAATACTATATTGTAACGAGGCTGCGTGTTACGCTGAATTTGTTTAAATTTACATTCGCATAACATAGCGTAAGCCGACGCTTTAATTCGTCTCACAGTGTTTATAAAGAAAACGGCGCAAGTGTGGAACAAACCTGCCCATTTGTCAGCACTGTGTTAGGGGATGAATGACTAAACTGTATCTATATACTAGGTAACACTGTAGCATATACGTTTTCATCAAGTAAGCATAAGGGTGCTTATTTAACAATGATATAATATGAGCCAAAAAATGTTCTAACAGTACTGTAACGCCGCACAGCATATTAAACATGGTTGTACGGAGCTGGGACTGTATAAAGTTGTATCAAGTGTTTGTACTTACACACAATCTTGTCCACGGGATCGTAGTCATCGTATTCAACGAAAGCAAAGCCGCGCTTTTTGCCCGTCTCTTTATCCATGACAATATTAATGTCTACAATACTGCCAAAGTGTTGGAAATAATCGCGCAAACATTGCTCATCATGATCGTCTTTTAATGCGCCCACAAACAACTTCTTAACCGTAGCGCCCGCATTTGGATTATCAATATCCTGACGTGGCACTGCGCGTTTGGGTTCAACGACACGACCGTCAATTTTGTGCGGCCTGGCCTTCTGTGCCTCATCAATCATGCTCGAGTGCGAGTAGGTTATAAAGCCAAAACCACGCGAACGCTTTGTGCGTGGATCTTTCATGACAACTACATCGACAATCTGGCCCCACTTTTCAAAGTGTGCCTTCAAATTTTCATCAGTGGTGCGATAGTCCAAACCACCAATAAATAGTTTGCGCATATGCTCTGGTTCCGTAATGGAATCCTAGTTTAAAAAAAAAGCAAAAGAAAAAAAATACACACATATTGATTTTTTCAGTCAAGCAAAACCTAACCTCCAAGCGTTCAGGGCACATGCACATTTTCAAAATGGCGGCCACGGAGGCTCATACGCCATTTATTAGGTACATAGCAGTGAAAAATTTTCTAAGCATAAAAAGCAGATTTGTACTTACATCATCATGGCCATTGGAGTTGCCGTTTTGATTCGAGTTATCGTTGTGACCACCCATTTTAGTTAAATAGTTATTTTTATTAGCTTTACACTTGTTTTTTTTAAACACACAAAATCTAGCAGCACTTCGAACTTGTGCACACAATGAAAAAAGATAAAGTGATTGAAAAGTGAAAAGTAATGGTGTGCGTCATCGATAGGAAATGCCAACCTGATTGAGTTGCAATGAAAGTTATCGTTTGGGTATTTTAATACCAAAAGGGAAATTTGTGAGTACTTCAGTGAGTACATACAAATGCGATACTTTTATTCGTGCCTAACGATATATACTCAAAATATGGAAAAGTGCTGCGTAGGATTTAAAAATATGTGAAATGAGTTTAGTTGTTCTAAGAAAAACTGCCGATATTATTTAATTAATAATTAATTAGGTATGGGTAAGCGTATTTTTTTCTTTAAAATGCGTCAAAAGTGCTATTTGAGAAAATTTCAAACAGCGCTTTCAACTTAATCAATTGGCAAATTTTTAAACTCAGCTTGGCAGCCTCTTTTTTTTGACGTTTCTAACTTGCCTGCTAATTCGTTATTCTTCAGCCTTTTTGCAGTGTAGCTGTCACTTAGTCTAGTCTTCATTTCACTTAGTTTCCCGTTTATATTGCGGAAAATATTTTTAGTCAAGAGATTTTATGCCCAAAAAGGCAAATTTTCGTGTAACAGTTTAATCTTTTTATCAAGTCGTATGTTTGCTTAACAACTAAAATAGATTTTTTAATAATTTTTAATAAGATTTTCAGACGCTTAGTACGATGTCCGCTTCCGACCAACAGGATGATAAAGCAAAAAATGATGCAGCAGACGTGGAGCATTTGCGTAAAATTTTTGTTGGTGGATTGTCCACGATAACAACTGCCGACTCCTTAGCTGCTTATTTTGAGCAATACGGAAAAGTGCTCAGTGCCGTCGTTATGCGCGACTCCATAACCCAGCGCTCTCGCGGTTTTGGCTTTGTTACTTTCTTGAAACCTGAGTCGGTGGAAATAGTGCAACGTTCTCGTCCGCACACCATTGATCACAAGTAAGTTCAAACTTTAGCTTTATTTAATTGTTATTATATAGAGTGCATACCATAGAGCTGTTGAGACTAAATGCGCCTTAGCACGCCGCGATTACAAGACAAGTCCAACCAATACTGCTGTTGCAAGTTCGTCCAAGATCTTTGTAGGTGGTCTTAAGCAATGCCACAATGAGGAATCTTTGTACGACCATTTTTCGCAATTTGGAAAAGTCGTTGGACTTAAGATACTGCAGGATAGAGAGACAGGCCGCCATAGAGGCTTTGGTTTCGTAGATTTCGAAAGTTGCGTAAACGCAGAGCGTGCTTTAGGTTGGTATTCTTAATGTTTCGCTTTGTACGCCTATAATTAAGCCATTTGTTTTGCACACAGCTCATCTTAAGCACACTATAAACGATGAAGGTATTGATGTCAAAAGGTCATCGCAGCGTGTCGATCAATTCAGGCGCATGGTCATGCATAAGGGTGGTGCAGTTCAAGCTGCCTATGCTCCGCCGCAGCCAGCTACAATGGATACTTTTAATTACTCGCCCAACTATAATCCATATATAGCTCATTCGTCTTTGCCACCAACTGCCTTTATTAATGGTTGGGCCTCTTACGTCGCTCCCGTTGCGTCAGCGCCACTCGCTTATGTGGCTCCGCAGCATACCTATGCTAGTCGTGCAAACAACAAGCCATTGACTGCTCTACAATCTATCAATAATACAATCGATTGGCAGCGTAATGGCGTTAATCAGCATAAGCGCCCACAGGCTCCAAAAAGCTACATCAACGAGCCTTTGGGCAAATCACGCAAGACGGCTGAAGGTGAAACCGATGAAAATATGGAAGTTGGCGAAACTTTGTCGACTGCTTTAGCTGGTGGTGGAGACGCTCCCCAGCAGGGGACCGACTTCCTATCGCTTTTAAAAACTGCCATGGATTCTATGGATACTTCGGTCAACAGCTTGAATGAATTCCAATAAATCATAACATACCTCGTACTCTTCCGTGTAGAATGCAGATTCATAACCGGCGTTAAACAAGAAGCTTGCTGGCATGTGATTTGGAAATCGGAATTGTCTGTTGTTATATTTAATTTTGAGTACTCACAATAAAATACAATTTATTCTATAAATTGTTTACATCATTATGACAAAAAAAAATGTCTAACAATGGTTTTATATTTACTATCTGACCTGCGAATAAGATTAATGTTTAGTCATTCTATTCGTTGTTCTCATTCGCCATGGCTGCCAACAAGGAACGCACTTTTATCATGGTTAAGCCTGACGGTGTCCAGCGTTGGCTCGTCCGCAAAATAATTGAGGGCTTCAAATTGGTCGCCCTGAAGCTCACTTGGGCATCCAAGGAATTGTTGTTGAAACACTATGCTGATCTGTTAAGCCGTCCTTTCCCCGGTTTGGTCAACTACATGAACTCTGGTCCAGTGGTTCCCATGGCGTGGGAGGGTTGTCAAGACCGGCCGTCAAATGTTGGGGGCCACCAACCCAGCCGACTCGATGCCCGGCACCATTCGTGGAGATTTCTGCATTCGGGTTGGCCTTAACATTATTCACGGATCTGATGCTGTAGAGTCCGCCAACAAAGAAATTGCCCTCTGGTTTGACGAGAAGGAACTGGATCTACGAATAGAATCTTGCATTTCTGGCTTTGGTGCTTCAATACATTTGAAGTTTAAACTAAGATTCTTTTAAAGAATTAAAATTCCACATAATTATTAAAAAAATTTATCAAAACCAGTGCTCTGGTTTTTGTTAAAAATCATTCTTCTTCTTATGTGGCCATAACAACCCGATTACCGGATTAAGGCCTGCCTTAAAACATCTCTCCAGGCGCCTCTGCATTGCGCGCGCCTTCTCCAGTTGGTCACACCGAGCGAAGACAGGGCCCCTTCCACTTGGTCTTTCCAACGCAAGGTCTGAAGCCGCACTGATAAGGTCCAATCAGAGCCTTGGCGAGTGGCTTCAGTCTTTCACACAGTACGCTCGTAAGGACCTTATATGCGATAGTGAGAAGGCTTATACCCCTGTAGTTGGCGCAGATAGTGGGGTCTCCCTTTTTCAAAACAGGACAGAGGGCACTGAGGTTCCAATTGCTGGGCATAGCTTCCTCCAGCCATATTCTGCAAATGAGCCGGTGCACTCGGCACCCGACCAGCTCATCGCCTCCGGCCTTAAACAACTCAGCAGGAAGACCATCAGGGCCGGCGGCTTTGTTGTTTTTGAGTCGCTGTATTGCGACCCTGACCTCGTCATGGCTGGGCGGCGGGATCTCCACGCTGTCGTCGTCGATTAGTGCCGGTTCACTTACTTCTCTAGTGGCAGAATTGGTGCCGTCGTCGCCTCGCAATAGCATAGAGAAGTGCTGTCTCCATATCCTCAGCACCCCTTGCGCATCTGTCATCAGGTTGCCGCTTTCGTCCCTGCAGGCTGATGCTCCGGGCTTAAAACCTTCCGTCAGACGCTTGACGTTCTTGAAAAATTTTTGAGCATCATTCCTGCTCCTGCACATCTCGATTTTCATTATTATAAATAAAAAATTTAATAATTTTTAAAATCAAAAAATGGTTTTGGTTAAAAATAGCTGAAAATAATTATTCTTAGTTTTCCCCGCATAAATAAAAGATGTAAATTTTTGATTTTTGGACTTAAAATCGTAAACTCTTGTTTTTAAATTTTTATTTAGTACCATTAAATATTTCTTTTCCATTTCCCATTTTAAGTATTGCGAATTATAATTGTTTATTTTTCTGCACCACTGAATTGTTACACATATAATATATATTTATATATATATATTTTTATCCTTTTATTAATATGAAATTCTTGAATTTTTTCTAGTTATTCACTTTTGAATTTTATCAGTTTGTTTAGCTTTGTGCGCCTTTATCATTTCATTTAAATGCTAAATATAAAAAAAAAAAATATATATATATTAAAATAAATGAAAAATTCTGGCATAAGTTTTTATCAGTTTAAATAAATAGTTTTTATTGGCTGTTTTTTAAATTTAACGCGTTGTTGTTGCAGCTGCTATAGTTGTTGTATTTGGAGTTGTTTATTGGTTTTTGAAAGAAATGTTTCTTGGCTTAATTAGTTGTAGTTTTTTATACATATAAGTTAAATTAAAATTAAGTTGCTTATTTTTTCATCATTTTTTAAATTTAATTTTTCATGTTAATTGGCTTTTTGTTTTTGTTTTTTTGTTTGTTATTTTAACTTAAATGAGCATGAACGTTACATTTTGTGTTTTATATATTAAATTTACTGTTACATATTAAATTTAATTTTAGTACCTGTGATTTTTTACTCGTATTTTTATTTATTTTTAATTTTCTTTAACATTTGCAAGCATTTTTAGCACTGTTTTTGAGCTAAGATTTGAACACTAACATTTTCGTTTTACAAAAAATGCACTAAAAATTGCTTTAGACTCCGTCACAGTGCTAAAATTGCTTATTAATTTAGGCAAAGTAGTATACTAAAAACAATAGAGAGAAACAATGTGGAAGTTAATTAAAAATAAAAACAAAATAAATAGAGTAAAATCAAGAGCGAATTTTTTCGTTTTCTCAGTGCCAGGCGCAGCTTAGCTCAGTATGCCAGACGGCACACAAGTACAAGTACATAAATAAACAAATGATATGTTTTGAAAAACTAACAAAATGTTTATAATAATAGCAAGCAATAAAAATTAATCAATAATTCAATTTGCGTATAAAAATTAAGTTTAAAATTAGGTTTTTGCTGGCATGGCTGAGATCTGGCGCCCGGTACAAAGTTTTGACAAGGTTTTTATCTAAGAATTTCTTTAGTTTTTCTCTTTTTTCTTTCTGCAATTATATAAATATATATATGTATTTAGATTTTTTTTTGTAAGTCTAAAAGTTAACATTAAATTATATGAGTTTTTTTTTATTTTTAATATATATATATGTATTTTTTTTGTTACATTGTTTCCTTTCTTTTAGCTTGCTTTACCTTGAGAGAAGTGTTAGTAGCTTGTGGTTGTTGTTTTTTTTTATATACTTTATATATATATATATTTTGTTTCTTATTTAAAAAATATGTTTATATGTACTACATTTTAGTTCACAACTGCGTTGGAAACACCAAATCGTTTAAGTTGCTTGACTTAGTTTGGTTTACGAACTCATTTCAAGAACCGCCACGCCCATAAGCACCAAAACACGCCACATTTTTTATCATTTTTTTTTGCTCTATACAAACTAAGCTAGACCGTGTTTTTTTTATATACTCTTTTTTTATGCTTTGGCAAATAAAAATGTAAATATTTAGCATTAAATCAAGCAAAGTTTTGTATTTTTTTTTAAATCATAAAGGCAAATGCGGCGTTTTGGTTGCTCTCTCTCTATACGTGGTACCTCTCCCTAATATCTCTACACACTGCTGTTACTAAATTAAGTTTTATTTTGTTGTTGTTTTGAGGTTTGGTTTAACTTCATTTTGTAGTGTTTTTATGTTTTTACATTTTAAAAAAAGTACGTACTTAAACTTTCAAATTGTTACCATTTTTTTAATTAAGTTTTCAAGTCTTTCTTTTGCTCTTTTTATTGCATTTTTTTTTTTTTGCATTTTGAAAAATATTTTTCATTTTTTTGTATT
Source organism: Chymomyza amoena (assembly GCA_037043745.1). Taxonomy (NCBI): domain Eukaryota; kingdom Metazoa; phylum Arthropoda; class Insecta; order Diptera; family Drosophilidae; genus Chymomyza; species Chymomyza amoena. The sequence continues at coordinate 145,496 of JBAMAX010002627.1, forward strand.
TTTTTATGTTTTTGTTGTAATTAGTTTTTAGCTAAGTTTGCTTTTATTTACTTTTTTTTTATACTTCATTTTAATTAATTTATTATGCTTAAGTAGATTTTTGTTGTTTTATTTTATTAAATTAAAAAACAAACAAAAGTTTCGCTTTTCCTTCGCAAATTTTGTTGACTTAAGAGTAAAAATTTGAAAATTGTTTGCCAAATGAGCTGAAATTAACTTTTACATTTACGCTAATTATGTGTGCATGTCTGTGTGAGTGAGTGTATGTATATGAATGGTGGGCTTTAATGAGACTTTTTGAGACTTAAACATAATACACGTGCGTTGTAGCTGTAGAAATGAATTCGTTACGGAAAAGTGCTGCGTTTTGATTTTCTTTTTTTTTATAATGGTTTTTCTTTTAAACAATTTTGAGCGCACATTTCGTACTTTTCATATTTTTACGTTTACAAGAAGAGAATTTGCACAACATTTTGCTTTTTGGCACGAGTTGGCTCAGATGTATATAGTAAAATACAATCAACTGCTTTGCATAGTTAGCGTCTAACGAGCGCATAAGCTGGTTTTCTATGATTTGGTTATAAAAAGGAAATCGGTCACTGCCTTTTAAACAAATTTCGAAACGCAGCTATTGCTATTTATCAAAGTTACTAAGTTTACAAAGATCATAATTATCCTCGTTCTCGTCGTTGTTGTGTGGTTGTTGCTCTCAGCAGCCTTCAAACTGTTTTGTTTTCCTGGCTCTCTGTAGTCACACCTGTTTTTCTCGCTGTATGTTTTTTAGTGTATGTGTGTGTGTGTGTGAATTTGTGATTTTATGAAGTGATTTTTGTATGTTTAGTTTTTATGGAAGAAGTCGATGGTTTTAACGTTGGGTTTATGTTGCTTTCAACACTTATTTCTGGCTGCACAGCGCCAGTTTTTGAAGCAACATTGCAGCTGTGTTGCCGCCTTTATAATTTCGATTGCGGCACAGCTCCCTAGCCTAGTTAACGGCGACCATAGTTGTTTCCAGTCTGTCCATTGCCAGCACCACCACGCAGTGGTCCATTGGTTGAGTTGGCGCCGCCGCTGCGGTTGTCATTGCGGTTGCCATATCCGCCACCACCGCCGCCTCCATTATTGGCGCCCAAACGGGGACCTCCATTACCGCCACCAGTACGCATGTTGTTGCCAGCAGTACCGTTGTTGCGTATGATGCCACCTCCGTTGTTGTTGTTCATGGGACGAGATTGTGGACCATTGTTTCCGGTTATACCGCCACGGCCCATATTGTTGTTAAGATTGTTGCCACCTAAGGCTTGGCGTGGTGGCAAATCATTGCGCATACGTGGTTTTTTTTCCTCAACATTCAGTTTCTGGCCATCAGGCGAGTTCTCGGGGAAGTACAGGGGCTGTGGATGCAATTGGAAACAGTTAAAATATCCAAGGACTCAAGAAAAAGTTTTTTTTAAAAACAACAAATAACTCACGCAATTGGCCAGGCACTTTTGCACTGCCTCGGGATCATCGTAGGTAATAAAGCCATAGTTCAGTGGACTACGCATGCCAGGTGGCACCTTGCTGCCAGCCTTAGACAGTATGCGCAGCTCCAAGACAACACCAAAGCGTGAAAATAGTTGACGCAGCTCTTCTTCAGAAGCATGATGTGGTATGTTGCCCAGAAACAGTTGCTGATTGTCTCCAAATTGCTGGGTGTTGCTCAGGCGACGAGGCTCAAACTCTGTAAGAGATTGTAAGGGTTAAGCGTAAATTTAAAGATTTTTTTATATATTTACATACCCTTGTTTCTAATCGAGTTGTTGCGCTGTGGCAAGGGTCCGCCACCATTGTCCAAACGAGGAGCACTATTAGCGTTGCTGTTATTGTGTGCTGAGGCTGTGCTGGAATAGCTCACTGGGCCGCTGTTGCCAGTGTACGATGAATAGACATTGTTAATCGGTGGTTGTTGCTGCTGTTGTTGTTGTTGCAGCTGTTGTTGCTGCTGCAATGCAGCATTGACAAAACCACTCGGCGAGGACGAAGTTGATTTGAACAGATTAGCATAGGTCTTGGGCTCGTTCTGCTGCTGCTTGGCTGCTTCATACTTTTCCTGCTGCTGCTGCTCGTGTATGGTCTTGAAATCGTCCACTGGTGTGGGTGCCTTTTGCAATTGACGCGGTGGTACCTCATTGGTGGTAGTCACAACCACACTCTCTTCAACCTGCTGTTGCGGCTGCTGCTGTTGTTGCTGCTGCATAAGCTGAGGCGCCACAAGCGGTGACTGCTGGAATCCTGCTGGAGGCACTGAAACGTGGGCAACTCCCACCGAAGCATTGGCAACTGGGCCAGTTGGCTGCTGTTGTTCCACTGGCGCAACCAAGGTCTGTGGTGGCTGCTGTTGTGGAAGTTCATCGTGAGCTACAACACCATTCTGCACAGGCGGTTGCTGCGGATTGGTGAACTGTGCAGGCAGCGGTACGCTGGCAGCCTGAGGAGCCACGGGCAACACAGAGACTGGCCTAACGGGAGCCGCTGCTGGTGGCATAGGATAAAAGATTGGCTGCGGTGCAGCGCCGGCTGCAGTGCCAGAGGCAGCAACCTGCTGCGGCTGCTGAGCTGGTTGTTGTTGCTGTTGAACAACTTGAGCGGGCAGCTGAGTTGGCTGCGGAGCATCGCCCACCACTTGAAGATTGGGATCAGAGCCGCCTACTTGCACCTCATGCTCTTCATCGTTCTCAGAGCGGGATTCGCCATCCTGCTCGTCCTCAATGTACAGATCTTGATAGCGGAAGATGTCATTGTGTACATAGTACTTCTTGGGCGACTGCGCAGCCAGAACAAAAGTCTGGGTGAAACGACGCATAGGCTGACCGTCGTTGGACAGCTCGCCGGTGACCTGCACGACAACGCCGTTACCCAGAGTAGCCTGGGCATCAACTTGACTGATCTTGGCATGGCAGTCATTGAAGTTCAACTGCTGAATGCGGTTATGGATATCGCGTTGCCCCACCACCAAAGTAGACTCGCCGTGAATAAACGACGAGCTGTTGTTGTAGAAGCGATGCAAATGATTCGGCGCCTTGTTTAGCAGCGTATAATACTGACGCACAAATTCGCGTCCCACCGATTGGGGCGAAGGCTGCTGCGATTGTGTCGCATCCATGACCATTGCTAAGTGAGAAGATGTTAAGAGGAATACGGTGCGTCAAATGCTCTATTGATAAGTTAATTGATTTGTTTTTGCAATTTGTTTTTTTTTTTTAGTTTTTTGTTTCTTTGCGCTACAGACTGCTCCGGCACCCGTGGGAACGTGTCTTTCTGGCTATAGCTGAATGAGTGAACGAAACTGCAAAGAAAAACGAGAAAAATTCAATTATAGCTAATAAATATCAATTAATGTTATAGAACACTGCTTTACCTAAATTTAATTAAGAGCGCAAGTAGGGAAAAAAATAAATTTTATATGTTGTTTTACATTACGAAAAATGATACCTCGACTATTTTAAAAAGAGTATCGAAGTTTGTTTGATTAAAATAGAAGTTGCACAAGTTTTTTAAACGTTTTGCTAGTTTAGCCAAAGGCTACTTAGGTGTCAGTAGGTGGGATTTTTGTTTTGTAAGAGCTCTTTTGTTAAACTAAAAAGATTTGGGAACAAACTTGTAAGATTGTGAAGCCTGTTTATGTGTATGGCTAAGATCTTGTCGTTTTTCAACTTGATTGCGTTTGGTATATCAGTTTACTTGAAACACTATACAGACGTACTACACTCAGAAAAAAAATCTTTTTTGGCAATTATAATGTGCCGAACTCTCTCGAAGTTTTATTTCTTTAGCGTTTTTCGAGACTCACGGTATGGGATTTCTTTTCCACTATTATTTGACACATTCTAAAGGAAACCGTGTTTAATAAATTGTCCAAACAATTATTGGTAAGACTACCATATACATATATTGTTGTTTTTGTTGCTACTATGTATTGCATATATGCATTGACAAAGTGTGGGCACACACGCAAAAGGAAGAAATACACTAAAAGCCAAAGCGGTTGCAATTTGACCCACTTTCGCGCTGCGTCATTGGACACACACACGCGCACGCACACTCACGTAGAAACCGAAAATACATAAAAGGGGAAATTTGGGTGTAAGGCAGAAGACAAAATGCAGCTGCTGCCACTGCGACCGGCTTGCTCACTTTGTGTTGTTGTATTTTTTGGCCACTGCAACGCGGGATATTTTTTTTTTAATGGACACGTGCGAGTAGCTTGATCAAAGCGCACATACAAAAGGACTTTTTTGCTATTTACTTGGCGACACACAAAGTAAATGACCTCATACATAGGCAGAGAGCGAACAGCAGCGTGTTTGACAGCGGGAGCACACAGTATGTAGTTTGTTTTTTTAGGTTATGTTTGCGCTGCTCAAGGTTGTGCCGCAAAGGATGCCAACAACAATACACGTGCATAAACGTATATGCAAAGGTAGTTAGTTGCACATAAGTAAAACAAGCTCTTAGCTATGTACTTAATATATTGCAATAAACAAAAATTGATAAAGCAAACGTAAAGGCAGATTTTCGGGGCACTGCTGCGGCGGCGATTTCGCAACAAAGACGCAGACGCGAAAAGGTAAATTTTTAAGCACTAAAACGTTTATGCGCACAGCTGATCCATTTGATAAGCTTTTATTTAAACTATTTATTTACAAATATGCAACAATTATTTAAAACTTACCAACAAATGAAAAAATAAAAAAAATGCGCGCCGCAGAACAAGCAACCAACTCACAAGAGAGCGCACTGAACGAGTGTGTGTGTGTGAGAGTTGTTGCTGCTTCAACCGCGTGTGTAGGCAGCAGGCACACGAACAAAGAAAGAAGCGATATATAAAGGCAACAATATTTATACAAAAAATTGCAAAAACAAATTTTTATACGCGCGCATTAAATTTGTAGGTTAGGTTTTAGGCAAAAGCAAAAGCTTGTTGATGCCGCAAAAGATAAACAAATTTTGTGCTGTTTGTCACTTGGCATATATATATACTTAATATACACATGTATATTTACATGTAAATAAATATTTAAACAACCCCCACTAAATGTTATTGAACTATGTACGAATGTTGCATGCCCGTTCTGGCCACCACCCCGTGTACAAATTATGAGCCGGTACACTTACCTATGAAAACTGGCTTATGTTGTTTACTTCGTTGCTGCTTTTGTTACTTTTAATGCACACAAATATTGCTTTTGTTTTAAACAAATTGAAGTCAGTTTGCTGTTCGGCTGCACCAACTTCAAAGTTGTTGAATTTTCCAAAAGACGGAATACTTTGTTCAGTGTAAGGTGTTTTCCGATAACTTGCAGTGCTTTTCGTCTAAGCTGTGCGTGCTATAGCTAGGAATATGTTTTGTATGATCCTGTGGCCTAATTTGTAAAATTTGTTTTTTTTTTTGTAGTTTTTGTGATTTTTTCGTTTGGTTAATGCACACACACACACGCGCACGTTTGCCTGCTGCTGCTTCTTTCCTTTTTCGTCGCCGTCGTCTGATGCTTTGTTGCAATTTTTTCTTCAAAATTATTATAATTTTGGCAATTCTTTACGCGCTCTAAATTGTTGTTTTTTTTAAGATGTATTTGATCACAGTAGTTATTAATTAAGTTTGAATGCGTTGTTTTTTTGTTTAATTTGTGTAGAAAAGTATCGCAAACGCAGTGAAATTGAACAAGTGTTGAATTAAGAAGAGAACCGACGTTCGTTCCTCTAGTTGCCTCTGCTTCTACAGCATTTTATTCTCGTAGGCGTGTGTGTGTGCTGCCTTCTTGTATGATGGCGGCGTTGTTCATTTTGCGCAAATAGTTTGTGTACACACTGCGCTAAATGCACTAAATTTGGACATTTTACAACAAAATTTGTCAACTTACCTTTGTTTATTTTTTGGTATTTTAGCTTAAATTTGCACAGAGCTTAATTATTTTATTAATAAAAATATATGCAATGCAGTTGCTTAAAACCAATAAACATTGCTGTAAAACAGTGTGTACACGTCTTAAATAAAATGGCCACACTGTTTGTCAGTGCTGCCAGATAAGTGTAATTTGATTTTTTGTATTAATTTAAATTGGATTTTAGATAAAATTTTGCCTATGATACTGCTAATTTAATTTTTTAAATAAAAAATATGATGAAAATGTGTTTGAAAAAGTGCTGCTTACAATTTGTGCTCTTTTTTTAGAAAACATTGTGGCAACGCCGTCGCCGTATACACACGCTGTCGCTGCATTTGTCATTTTCCGGCCGACCAAAAACTAGTCGACAGCATACGCGCGAGTTTTGCGAGTGTTAAAAATAGAACTTTTTGGTTAAAAATCAACTTCATTTGTGCGCTGTGCATTTAAGTTTTAATTGGCAATAATAAAAACCACCTATCACAAAAAATAAATTTAAAATATGGCTGACAAAGTAGTCGACAGTGAAATGAACGGGGAAGACTTCACCAAGGATGTTACCACCGACGTGACGAGCTCAGAAAATGGTGATGCGGCGGGCGCTGCCGGCTCTACCAATGGCAGCTCAGATCATGCTGGCGCTGCAAACCAACGCGATGACGACAGGTATTTCAAGAAAAAAAAAAAGAAAAAAAACTTATACATACTATAAACTGAGAGCCAACAATATGTTTTTATACAAATCATGTGCCTTACTATTACTTTTTACCACCTACTACTACTACTCTGCTGTTACGTAAAGGCGAAGCTAACGCGTTGAGTGTAAAAAATTGTAGCGTCTTGTGGACAGCGGCGGCACTAGCGGCGGGAGTCTCTTGCTTGCCGCTGACCCCTTTGTTTTTGCGCGCGTGTGACTGTACCTCGCGTAGCAGAGAGAGAGCCGCAGCAGCAGAAAATTTCAACAAATGCGATATTATAATATGTACATAATGGAAATTGTTGGAAAATTTTATTGTTGCTCGTCGTCGTTTTTTATATATTATATGCAGTTGGGCAGCGCAAACAAGAACTTTAGTCATGCTATTTGTTAATTCGTTTTACTTTTGTGTGTGCATGCCTTTAAGTCGAGACTCTTTGTTTTGTTTATTCTATATGCTACTAGTAAATGGTGACAAATGCAATAAATTGTCATTTGCAACGCAATTCCAGTCGCAAAATTTTGGCTAATTCTAAGCACATTTTCACCACTTTGTGAGGTTATGTTTAGCTTGGCTGCACACACGCATAAAGCAAAAAAAAAAAAAACGTGTACATGTACGCTGCTCTCGCTCCCGCGGCTTCTTATGCCAGCTGCTTGCGTTGCCTTTCACTTGCAAAAAAAAAAATTTTTTTTTTCTTGTTACTTTGTTTGCTTTGGGCCGTCATTCGTTATTATTTTTGCCTTCGTTTGTTTCCATGCCTCTTCCAGTTCTTTAATCAAAATGGCGGTCTTGTGCTCGCTTTGTTTTCGTCACGTCGCGCTCTCTGCCGCTGCTGTGTATTTGTATTTGCATTTATTTCTTCTCTCTCTCCTCTCTTTACCAATCTCTTTTTGGTTGCCGGTTTCGCACTGTTGCTGAGTTATATTCTGGTTTTGCCGGCTGCGTATTATTGTTGTTGTTTTTTCGTCGTCAGTACTTTCTAAATTTTTTAAAGAATTGAACAATTGTTTGAACCTAGAAGTCGAAGCGTCTCTTGTAACTGTTATACAACTTAAGTATTTAGTTAATTAGCCGAGATGAGATGAGCCAAAAACAGAACTGATGAGAAAAGAGGTTCAAGTAAATTCGGCAACGTGAATCCTTTTTGTTGAGTCTATTCAGCGGCGTTTGGAATATTCTAGAAATTGGCAACGTCGTTATGGAAATGAAGCACATGTTACAAATCCAGTTGCCTATTTGAAATCGCTGTGCCTTTGATAAATTATAAATAATTTAATTAATTTAACATTATTGATTTGTAATTGGCAAAAAAAAGAGAATTTTAGGCACAAAAAATTTAGGCATATTTTAAAATTTCTCTTTTGTGGTTTCTGGCACGCCGATGGTTCTGCTTTTGTGTAGAATTTGCTTAGCTGAGATATTGGGAACACCGCTGAATTTTGCAACTTATAAATTTCATTATCTGTTGATTGGCATTTTCAGGTGGTTTCATCATGTTGATTAATTAATGAGATAACGATAACGGCAGCTGTTTATATATATATTTCTAATTAAGTTGACATTGAGCCCATTCTAAACACAACTTTGTTTGTCTTTTGGCTTAACTTTTGTTGACGACCACATTTCTGCTAGGTTGACACTCATGTTTACATTAAATATTTAAGCTAATCTTAAGTTATATGCTGTAAATAAGATGATATTATATGCCTGATGACAACTGGATGCCCGCACCACCTAAGAGAGAAGAGAGTCCCAGGTGCTACCAACTTTGAGTGTTAAACAACTTACCAAATAACTAAAAAAAAATCATAGCTTATCCTGTTGTGTTTGAGCGAACTAACCTTGTTCCTCTCCGGCAGGTCTTGAGAGAAGTTAAAAGCCAAGCTAAGCTATTCTCAAGCCTGAGACAAAGCCCTGGTCCCTACCAGTTCATACAGCGGAACTTGGATTAGACCGAACCTCTATCGGCTGCCCGAAGGATTGCAGTTGCAGCAACGCGCGCGCGTGCCACGGAGTTGCGCACTTGGCCAAGATGTTGATGATGGTATTTATCTAACCAAAATACAAAATAAATAAAAACAATAAAATACACACAAAATTATCAACAAATTCTCGAGTTCAATTGGATCCGATCTATATTTAAACGTACATTTTTATTGTTTACCACAAAGTGAGAGAAAGAGACTCGCATTTTTTGTTTATTTTTGCCTACTTAGAAAAGCGCAACCGATGAATGAAAGTAACGTAACGAAACTTACGCAAATCCAACCGTATTGCAAATGAAATCTCGAGTCGCATAAAGTTTTGAAAGTATCAATATCAACTTTTGTACACTAAATTCCGCCGCCGTGTGACGAGAGTTCCAAATTGATAAACCCCCAGAGACTTTTCCAAACATTAAGTAACGTACCAAAAATATTTTAAGTGTGCCTTTTACATTAAATTTTATAAAGTCGTAATAAAAATCAAGTAAAAAAAGAAATAAAAGTTAAAAAAAAAAAACCATAGCAGCATTAAAAAACTTTGCATTTTTTTCACATATCTTAAAACTAATTGTTAATGTATTAAAAAAAAAACAAAATATCGAAAACTATTTTTTTACTAAACTTAAAATTCACTCTTTGCATATATTTTTTCGCTCGTTTGTGTCTCTCGATCGCTCGCTCGCTCGTCGTACTATATTTCGCTCAGTCTTCACGAAAGTTTTTTAACTATATCAAAGAATTAAAGTAATTTTAAGAATATCTGTTTTCTTATATAGAATTTGGTGAGTTCTTTTTTTTTTTTGTATCTCGCTCTGACATAAAATTTTTCAGCCAAAAAACTAAAGAGAGTTAAATTTAAAGTAAAATTTTTAAAGTGTTTAAAATTGCTACGCGCAGTAGACACATTTTGTACCCTTTATCCCCCTTAATTGTTTGCTTAACCTACCTTTATTAGAAATTAAAATGCAAACAGCTGATTAATGCTTAAATTCTTGAAATTTTTCACAGAAAACTTTTTGTCGGCGGCCTTAGCTGGGAAACTTCAGAGAGTAAGTCTAAATAAAAGCAAATCATAATGAATTTTTTTAACTGATGTATTTTTTGTACTTTTAGAGGAGCTGAGGGATCACTTTGGCAAATTTGGTGAAATCGAAGGCATAAATGTTAAGACTGATCCACAAACTGGTCGGTCACGTGGTTTTGCTTTCATTGTTTTCACCAATACCGAGGCTATTGATAAGGTCAGTGCCGCTGAGGAGCATATTATTAACAACAAGAAAGTTGATCCCAAAAAGGCCAAGGCGAGACATGGCAAGATCTTTGTTGGCGGTCTCACCACAGAGATTAGCGACGAGGAAATCAAAACGTACTTTGGACAGTTTGGCAATGTAAGAGTTAACAACTTTAAGTTTTAAACAACAAAATACTAAGTGCTTGTTTTTTGTTTACACAGATTGTTGAAGTTGAGATGCCCTTCGATAAGCAAAAGTCCCAGCGCAAGGGCTTTTGTTTCATCACCTTCGATTCAGAGCAGGTGGTCACAGATTTGCTGAAGACGCCTAAGCAAAAGATTTCCGGCAAGGAAGTCGATGTAAAGCGTGCCACACCCAAACCTGAAAATCAAATGATGGCCATGCGAGGTGGCGCTCGTGGCGGTATGCGCGGCGGACGTGGTGGTTATGGACGTGGTGGTAATTATTTAATAAAAATATACCTCATTTAGTAAGCAGGTTTTAATTTACAAATTTCCAAATACACAGGCTATTCTCACCAATGGGATGGTCAGGGCTATGGCAGTTCCGGCTATGGCAGCTACGGCGGTTATGGTGCCGGCGGCTACGGTGACTATTATGCCGGTGGCTACTATAATGGATATGACTATGGTTATGGTAAATACAAAAACCAACATAATAATGCTCATACAAATTATTACAATAACAACGCGACAAGTAATTACCAACCTAAGACTAATAGCAATAACTATCAGCAATTTTAAAGAGTATGTAGTAGTTGTTACTACAACAAACAGAGAAAAGGCAAAAATAAAAATAGTGTAAACAACTATGCTATTAACAACAACTACAACTACAATGTTAAGTCTTTTAATTTTCAATAATTTTGCCATAGACCTAGAGAAAGAGAGTTCCATATATACCAATCAAGTTGTTGTTTGCCATATATTAAAGAGACTCTGTTTATGAGAGAGAATATATACATATATATAAAAGCTGAGAGAAAAACAAAAACAAAGAAACGTTTTGCTGCATTTCTATCAATCAATCAAACGAAAAACAACCAACAACAACAACGTCGCTAAAAACAAGAAAACTTTTTAATTATTAAATTTAAAGAAAACATTTTTATTAATATTAATATATAATTTTTAGAGCACTATTTTTGCAACATTTTAAAAAATCAACGTAAAGTTATTACTTTTTTTTAAAAAACTTAGTGAAAAATGTGTTGAAAAACTTTTTTTCTACAACAATAATTATACATACATGCATATATATACTTTTTTTATATAAAACTATATTTTAATTTTAAATGCAACAAAAAAAAATATTAATTGATTTTAAATTTTAAAGCGTAATTTTAATGCAATATATTTCTTGCTAGCTATTTACAAGAAGAAGAAAGCTATAAAATTTTTAACAAATCAAAACAAAAAAAAATATAAATTTTTTTTTAGTTGTTTAGCCTGTATAAATATAAAACTGACGAAGCGTGTGTATATTATATATATATTTTATTATATTATATATGATTGTGTTGTTTAAAGAAACGAAATAATGACTAGAGAGAAGTTACACAAGACGTACCAACAAAAACAACAAAAGCCAACCAACTGTAAACAACAAAAAACAAACAACTATTCAAAGTTGTTGTTGGCATTGTGTGTGCGATCTATTAAAGATCGCTTTGCCTGCAAAAATTGTGCTCAATGATGGAGCAAGGCAAACAACAGACTTTCCAAAGATGACAAAATACCTCAAACGCAAAGGCAGCAAAACAAACAACAAACAAACAAAACAACAACAACAACAGCCACACACAACAAACACATAAACAACAAAAACAAAGACCAGAGAGCAAAGTTTATGATGTGCCAATTATGTGAGAGAAATGAGAGAATTTTGTGTGAAAAGGCGCCAGCGTTTTGGCTTTTTGCACAATTGCAACTTGTGCCTTTATTTTATTATTGTTATATATACAAAAAAAGAAACAAATACTATAACTAACTACATATATATAACTGTTATTGTTTGATGAAACCAAATTCTGTTGACACGAACATGAAACGCATACTCATACACCACAAAACACCACCAACCACCACCACCCACCACCACCACACACACTCACCAAACATACTGAACAAAACTCACACCCTCAGCCCTAAAAATACAAACCCCCCACAGCCTACCCCTAAAATAGTTATTTAAATAGTTTTTTCAAATCGCCTTTTTTTGTTTTGTTGAACAAAACGCTAAAAAAAAAAAAGGCAGCAAAACCAAGCAACAGCTAAGAAACGAAACGCCTAAACAAAGCTTTGAACTTCTATTTAAATATACATATATATACTATATATAGCATATAAAAAATATTTTTAGATACATATAAAAAAATATATTATTTCTGAAAATGGAATAATAACAACATATTTGCAATGCATATGTTTTCGTATGCACATACCACATACATATAGATGTATATATACATAAATATAGAATGTATATTTATATTTTACATGCATACATTTTAACATGGTACTATTTTTGATAGTATTATTTTAAGGCCAATGAACCTTGTAAAACAAACAAACAAAAACAACAACAAAAAGCATTATAAGCAGCCCCAGCAGTTGGTGGAATTGGTATTATAACAAAAACTTACCGGAAGAGTAAGAAAAGGACTTCGAGCCTCTTGCATTTAAAAAAAAAAGGGTTCTAAAAATAAAAAATAATGCCAATCCTAAAGACTGCTGCTCTAAAAAAGGGGTACAACATTCTTTTATTTGCTTTGTTTGCATTTCTATTTCGTAGAGAAAAAAAAGTCGAGAGAGAAGAGTTAGAGAGTTAAATTTAAATTTAACGTAAACTTCAAAGAGCAGAAGAATTAAAAACACAACAAATCAATTTAGTCTTGTTTTAAGAGAATAATTAATTAATAATTAAAGTTGCGCGCAAAGCGGCAAAGCAGTTTGACTCTACAACAACAACTGTACAGAACAACAACAACTAACTGCAACAACAAACTGTAACAAACAAGAAAAAAAAACAAAAAGCGAAGAAATCAAGATCTCCGTACGTAGCAATTTTATTCTGAAGAAAAATTGAAATTAATTAAAACAAGCAAAAAGAACACACTTCGTCAATTTTAGTAATTGTAAATTTTTGAAAACATTTATATACCTAACATATATAATTCTTTTTAAATGGTTTTTTTTAAATATTAAGTTATACACATATATATACATACACACACTTTGCTTTTCTTCATATATGCAATATTAATATTTTATCTATATATATATATAACAACTCTTGCTTAACAACACCATATTTTGCTGATTTAAATTAACAAACAACAAATTTTCAACTATATATATATATTTGTTATGTATTATGAGCATATATAAACTTGAGTAATTTAATTTTAAAATTGCATGTTTCTCAATGTTTTTAGCAAGTTTAAAAAATCTACAAACAACAAAAAAAAAAAACCTATATATTTATCAAGTTTAAAGTTAAAGCGCCCTTTATATTAAATATTTTTACATACAACATTTTATATATATTATACATATATATATGCAACTTTAAAATGTAAACACAAAATTTTTGTATACTTAAACATTTATATATATCAGACTTAAATTTTGTGCCCATTAAAAATATTCTTTAATGATTTTTCAAATTTCAAAACTAACCACACACACACACGCCTACAGCTTGTGAGCAGCCATAACAGCGGCGTACGTTCAAGCAGTTGAAGCAGCGTTTTAAGCAGTGCGCACAACTCGAACGCCGCCATTTTAATGCACCGCAGCAAGCAGTGCCGCTGCTGCTGCTATGGGCGCTCACATTTTGAAATAAGTTTTGTGTACTACTTTTTAATTAAAATAATATGTTACTTTCTTTATTATGTTAATTTTGTATAACATATTTATATTAATTATATTGTAATACCGAATTTTCCGATGTTTCGCCTCACAAAAACGACAGAAAAAAAAAGAAACTTAAAGAGCAAAAGTCAGTTAAGCGAAAACAGCAACAACCAAGTCTAAATTCAAGCCGTCTTGCTTTTTACCAACACTATTTCCTGTAACTTGTAACGGTTTCTGGTTTGTTGTCGTCTGTATCCAAAAATTGTTTCTACACCACAAAAAAAGAAAGCAAAACCCAACAACTACCAACAAAACAACTACAACATTTATTGCCTTTGTAAAATGTTTTTTATTCTTTTTTTAAAAACATATTTTTTTTAATTAAATTTTATATATTAAACTAAATATTTAAAGTAATTTTAGCGTAATTAATATTTGTTTTTAGTGGAAACGCATTGAAAAATCGTAAAACGTAAAATCGTAAAAAAAAAATCTTAAAGTAATTTTAAAAAGTTCTATATAAATTTGGTTTTTAATCGAAAAGCACTAAAAAACCAACATTTTAAGCTAAACAGTTTTCTTGTTTTTATCAACAACCATAATTATACTGCAACAACAACACGAAAGTAAAAAGTAATTATAATACTTATATAATGATGCAATAACTCACGTTTAAAGTAAAGTTTGTTGACAATTTGCATTTGTTTTTGTTTTTCGCAAGACGTTTTTTCTTAATACTAATTTCGAAGCGCCCCCCACAAACCCTTACGCCCCTGATAATAATACACCCGTACAAACTACGAAACCTTTTTTTTTATAATAATAAAGAATTTGAAAACTTTTTTGCTGAGGTGAGACATTCAAACACACACACACAAGAGCAGCAAATGAATTCGCATGATTTTTGGCCAAATTTAAAGATAAAAAATAAATCAATTTTAAAAGCGATTTGATGAAATTTTGTTTATATTAACAAACAAACGAAACGTTAAAAATTAATAACATGCTGAAATTGTTGTGTGAAGAAAATGAGGTAAAAATTAAAAAAGAGAAGCGAAGAAAGTGTAAAAATTTGCAATACATTGTGAAACATGTTTATAAGTCGAGTTACAACTATTAAACTAACAAACACCGAGCACAACCAACAACAACAACAACTATCACATACAGTGTGTGCCACAACAGCTGCAAGAGCCACAACCACAACAACAACAACCCGCATATGTATGTATGTGTGAGAGCGCCGCATTGCGCCAAGAGAGCGAGATCGAGAAAGATAATTTCTTTTTAATTTTTATTGTGTACCAGCAGAAAATGTTTAAACTCAATAATTTTTTTTTTGTTTGAAATAACCAAACTCTATATATTGTATTTTGAGCTACAACTACGCATAGAACCACAAAAACTTATAATCAAAACCCATAAACGAGAAATGAGCAAATAAAAGAAACGAAAAAAACAAAACCAAAACGTACCCACTTTTTGTGTTCAAAATCAAAAGTTTTTTAGAACCAAAACGCACGAAACCAAACCAAACCGTACCGAACCGTAACTCAACCCACATCTTTAAGGAATTCGTTTGCTGTATGAACTGTGCGCTGTGCTCTTGAATTGTCTCCCCTTTGGCCTATAGCGAGAGAGAGATTAAAAAAGATTGAGTGAGTTTAAGAGAGGGATACGCATAAAATTTTGACCAAAGCAGCAAATTTCGTTTTATATATTTTTTGTTTTTATTTAATTGTAATTTTGCAATATTAAATTTTGTCATTGACCAATTCACTATTTAAATATCGTAATGTACATCAAATAAACCTCCAAAGATTATGGCTATGGCGGCGGTGGTTTTGATGGCGGCTTTGGCGGTAATGGCTACGGCAGCGGAGGCGGTGGCGGCATTGGTCGCGGTACCAGTGGTCCGCGCGGCGGTCCCAAAGGTATACACTTGAAAAAATACATTCACACGAAAGAAACTCCCAAAATTCCTATTTTTTATATATATATAAACTCATATTGGCTATCAAAATTTTGTTTCTAGCTTTGTCGTCTCTATTATATACCTTTTTATTTTATTTATTTTTTTATTCAATATAGATTTGGTCAAAATTTTTAAAAAAACAGTCGCTTCTCAATCGTTTTGTGCGTAGACCCCAGAACAGTTGCTTTCCCATTGAAAAACACTTTTCACTATTATAAAGTTGCCCCAAATATTCCTAACATTTTATTTACTACTTTTCAAACCAGGCGGTGGCGGCGGCGGTGGCTTCAATGCGGGCAAGCAACGCGGCGCAGGACGTCAGCCTAGGCATCAGCCCTATTAAATGTGGGCTTTGGAATAACTTTACTCTACAAACGATTTGAATTTTACTTAGAGTAGTTTGTTATGGTAAGTAACACGTTAATAATTTTAAATAATATTGCAGCAAGTCTGGTCACACTATTTGAAGAGTACAAAATGAATGAGTGAAAATGAGGATCAGCAACATCGTGATATGATTTAAGGAGTTTGGGGGAAATAGGTAGACTTTTTAAAGTTTTATGGATTGGCGCAGTAGCGCGACAGACTTCTTGAAGCCTGGTTTACTTACTTTACACTTAGTTTTGGCTGCATGCGTGAACTTTTAATCGGCGTTAGCGTTATAAATTAGCTTGTATCGGCTTCAATTTTTTTTTATATATTTTATTTATTTTACTTTTATGGTCCGAGAGGTTTTTCCTCTAAAAGCTTTCTGTAAAAAAAGATAAACTAAATAGTGAACTGAGTCAAAAATAGGGAAATAGGTCTTGAATTTTTTTTTCTTTAAAAGTGATTTAAACGTAAAATATTTTTATTTAGTACGATACATTTAAATTATAACTTTCAATATTTTGTTGGTCCTCCATTATTTTTAATGACCGATTTTATGCGTGTTGGCATTGAATCAACCAAATTTTGGATTGTTTTAATGGTAATGTCCTTGTACCCCACATTTTCCACAATCAAATCCAGCTCTTTTAATGTTTTGGGTTTCCACTTCGTTATATTATTCTTTAAATTATGCCAGAGATTCGCAATCGGATTTAAATCCGGACTATTGCCTGGCCAGTCCAACGTTGGTATGCCCACATTCTTCAAATAACTAATTACCTACAAAAAAAATCGTGCAAATGTAAATACTTAGTAATAAAATGCACAATAGGAAAAATATGACTTACCGATTTTGCACGATGGCAAGGAGCAGAATCGTCCTGAAAAATTAACTCATCGGAATACGAAAGGTGCTCCTCAATTGATGGTATAAGATGTTTGTCCAAAATTCGTTGATAGTTTTCTACGTTTGCAGTTCCATCAATAAGGGCCAGATTGCCAACTTCATAGTAGGAAAAACATCCCCAGACCATACGGGATACCTCTTGCCTTACAGTTCGTCTTAGGCACTCGTTGTTAAACCGCTCTCCGACTTTACGGCGTACGTAGGTCATCCCATCTGAACCAAAAAAGTTTATTTTGGAATCATCTGAAAATATGACGTCTCTCCAATCATTTAAGGTCCAAGACTCGTGGATTTTAGCCCAATGTAGCCTTTTTTGATGCATTTTTAAGGTTAAGACCGGTTTTTTTTTGCTGGCCGGCGAGCATTAAGTCCTTCCTCCACGAGGCGTCTTCGCATAGTCCTTGTGCTAATGTTGACTCTTCCTGACTAGACTAATTAGGTTCTTATATCTTCAGCGAATTTGAACCGATTTTCCATACTTAAACGCTTCAATATCCGATTTTCCTTGTCGGTCGTATTCTTCTTCCTCCCTGAGACAAGATTTCTCTTAAGGCTGCTGAATTCGTCATAATTGTTAAGAAATTGACCTATCGAAGATTTGCGGAATCCAAATTTAGCACTTATAGCACAGAGGGTCAAGTTTTCGGACCGCAGAGCCAATAGGGCTCCTTTATGCAAATCAGGCTTTTTGAGACATTTTTCACTATTAATTTTTTTTCACTTCCCAGAAAGCTTTGAGATCATAAAACTTATCACTTATTAAAAGCTAAATAACACACGATTACAACTAAGAAATTTCAAGTCGATCGAAACTTTTATGCGGCACCCACGCCGCTTCAAAGTTCGCATTTACAAGCGCAAATCAGGTGTACGGATATTTTTGTCCGTTACTGTATGAGCTGCAAGCTGAAGATATTTTTTGAATCCGTTGTCATGGTAGGGCCATAAGCTATTAGTTTTCTTCAATTCCCGACGATTCTTTCCGAAGAAAAATAAAATCATGTAAACTTTAAAGTGCTTCGACAGTGACAATTTTTGGTTTGGGATCATGTATTGGTATATTTATCATAACCAGCTACCTCGATGAGCGATTGCCAAGCTTGGAACAAATCCACGCACAATTACATATTTATGTTGCACAACTGCTCAAAGTGCAACAAATTATTAAGACAATCCTTTGGGGCAAAAGATTCTAAGTAACTAAAAACTCGACAAAAATAGTGTGACCAGCTTAAAATTCTAGCTTCTCATTTTTACTAATTGCAAGTATCATAATTGTTAATTAAAATATGTTTTTTTTGTTTAATTGCAGCATACTACAAACAACACCACATACACATAATATAAACACACATACATATACTACTACCATATAGACATGCTTAAAGTGACTGCAGGCAAACATAAAACTCTCTCATCGCATTTTCAAGACTAGAAGAAGCAGCAGCCATTCCAACAATAATAACAACTAAAAAACAACAACAACAAACATCAGCAACAACTAGCAAACAGCTGATTAACTGAAACTGTGAGCTTGAAGGCATTTGGCACACACATACACACACAGAAAAATATACATACATAAAATATATACATAGGTTTAGACATGTAACAAGTAATAATTCAGCAAGTGGCCAATTTTTCACTACCACGCGCTCATTAAGTGCTGCACAACAAGCCAACAGACACAATCCTGGAAACATACAACAACAACATTCAACAACAGCCAACAACACCCATCAAGCACCTGGCCACACACACACCCAACCGGAAAGCATATACGGCGGAACCACAGCAAACTCTAAAGCACGCAAAGCTTAAGATCTAATAGGAGTGATAGAGGAGAGGTAGTAGAGGAGAAGACGTTGTCTGTGTCAAAACTAATTTGTTTTTGTAATGTAGTCAATACATTATATGAAGTAAATGCTTAGTACTATATATAACTACATAATTTGTAAGCACCTATACAAACAAGAAACAACCAACACACACAGGCAGCAAAAGAAAGCAAAAATCACTCATACAGCTACAATGTTTCATAGTTACAATATTTATATACATATATATACATCTATATCTATATATATGTATACTAAAATACAATACAATAGAACTTAAGTATTTGTTTAAATTTAATTAGCATTGTAATATGTAATAATAATAAAACAAAAAGTACACACTAAATATATAATTATAAAACAAAAAGCAAGTCTACTTGCCAGAGCTGTACCCCTCCAGGGGGCCAAACACAGAGGCGCAACTAGCCCCACTGGGGGACGGTGGACGCCTCTGCTCTTGAACTACAACAAAACAAATCCACCAAATTACAAAACGATTTTCCGAGTATCAAACGTAAACGTTTTTTTGTGTATGTATTTACGCTCATAGTCTATTTAAATAATAATAATTAAAAAATAAAAAGAGAAATTTATATTTTATTAAAAATATAAAAAGAAAGAAAAAAAAAACTACAAAAACCCGGTTATAGTCAAAATAAATTCAAAGTAAAATCCACTAAATACAAAAAGTATAGTTTTTAAAGACTATTTCAAAAAAAAAAAAAACGAGTTTGTTAAAAATAAAATATATATATATATTTAACTATATATGCAGTATATACCATAGCTATACAGATGGCGATTTGAACAAATTTTAAAAGCTAAACGTCCCAAGTGCGTAAGCGTTAAAAATAAGCGATTAAGTAAGGGCAGAGTTAAAAATAAATGCTTTGAGCTTTGGTAAGGCAGTTAGAATTTTGGGTTTAGGGAGCATTGGATGAGTCTACGCTGGGGGAAGTATAAGAAAAGGAAAGGAATTTTCAATTGCAATTCTTAAAAAATACAAAAAAAAACAAAAACTATGTAAATTTAGCATGTAAAGCGGCAAGTTTTCATTTTATATAAATATATATATATAGTTAATACGTACTACTTACTATACAAAGCGAAATTTATAATTTTTTTTAACAAGTCCGAAATGCTCTTAATGCGATTTATTTAATTTTTTCTAACTTGACACTTTTGAAAAAGATCAATTACATGAATATTATATGCAAAACAAGAAGAAAGAAATTTCGTTTTTAAAGGCAAATTAAATTCAAAAATACAAAGACAAAAAACCAAACAAAAGTCGGCATTTTTCTTGTGTATAAAGTTTCGGGCAATTGGTGGGGTAAGTTAATCGTAATAATTTGGAGCACGTTTTGAGCTGGCTCAAATGGCTGTACCCAGGTCGTATCACAGGAGGTCTACTGATCGATTAGGGGCGGCCTTTTTTAAGCAAAGGCATCAAATCGCGACAAGATTTTATCTTAATTATTCAAAATGGCGGAAGTTCTTGGAGCATTATTGTAGTTGGTTTGTTTGTCTAAGATTACATATCTGGGCTCTTCTTCCAGTTTGCCGGAGTCAGCAGCTGGAGTTGCTAGGGTTTTCCTATCCGCAACCACCACTTGTTGGCTCTTCCGTAGGCCATGGACTGATAGGCTGCCAAACCGGAAGAACAACCTATGTATGTTCTTGGGCTACGATCATCTTCACAGTCGTCTCGTCGATGCCGATCGTTACAAGGAAACCTTGTGCCTGGGCACATACCGACATGACCTTCCAGAGGTCTGCGCACAGATTGTTCTGGCATTCCAGCTGGCGGATGAGGAAGTTCTCAGATTTTCCTATACTCTGTGGGAAAAACATTGCTATAGGGTGGGTGCTAGGAATATCGGCACCCTTTCTAGCTTCGTTTCAAGTTCTACTCCATTCCATCCAGAGACCCTCGGCGCCACACTGAAGAACCTTTATGTTGACTCCTCGCCAAGGCAATCAACTACCAGACATCCCGGCTTAAAGTGGATGCCAACTGGATAGCTTTCTCTATCGCGGTCTGGTCTTGGCTGCTAAGACCACTTGGGCCATGCGTGTGTATGACTCACGCATTACTTTGACAAAGGAGGGAGGACTCCTTCCGGCTGCCGCCGCCGACGTCCAGGGGCGCTCCCCATCGTCGACGATTCGACTTTCGCTTCCTTGTTCATAGGTACTACCATGGTGCAAGCCCTCTTGGGGGTGTTAGTGGGCGGCGTCAATGTTTCACTGAGCCTCTTTACAGCCTGCGTTGTCTGAACAACGGCACTACGCCGGTGCTCGTTGCATTCTTACTGACCTCGAGGGGGACTCCCTGGGCAAGATACCGGAGGTACCACTTGTACTATGTAGAACGTTCAATATATAGATATATGGAAATCGGCTATAAATTGGGCCTGCCTCCACAAGTTAAGCCTTTTTTTATCCCTTCCCCATTTTTAAGTGTTTCAGTTTTACACGAAACCCGTATTGCCCCAAAATTTTATATTGATTAATATTTAGTTTTTTTTTTTTTTTTTTTTTTTTTATTTATTAAGTGTAGAACCTGTACAATAAAATTTAAGTACTTTAACAATACAAGAAAGAAAATATATATGGAGCCGAACCTCAAACACAGTGTGAGGAATTAATTGTAGGTAGCCTTACTGGCTTACAATTGTTTTGGCAAAACCTTGCCGTCTAAGTCGCCTTAGAGGCCTTGCAGGGAGTAGAGCTGGCTTCGGTGTCTCAGCAACCTCTCGGTGTATCTGCTTGTGTGCCTGCCAATCTGCTCTTCAATTGAAAGCACTTTGAGGTCCTTATGGAGTGTGGAACCGCGTACGTACCAGGGACAGTTGGTAATTTGGCGTAGTACTCGATTCTGCAGTACCTGTACACGTTTGTAATTGGACTTGGCTGCAATTCCCCAGATCTGTGCGCCATAGAGCCAAATCGGCATATACAGTGCACGTAGACAGCTCTTTTGCATCTCAGCGGCAAGGTGCTCCTCTTGTTGTTGAGCCATCGCAGTTGTTGCAGTCTGTGGCGACATTTTTTCACCGCAGCTATGAGGTGCGGTTCGAAGGTAAGGCGTTTATCCAGGGTGATGCCAAGGTATTTCGCCTGCGCTGGTTGCTCCAGAGCTACTCCTTCCAGCTGGATTGGGGGGTGTTCGTTCTCAGCGTTTTTAGGGTGAAACATGGATTTAAAGTTTTAAGCGGGTTAATTTTTAGATTCCGAAATTCTGCAGCCACTTGCTTATGATTTCTGTTCGCCTGGTAGCTGAAATCCGTTCAGAGTCAAAAATTAGCGAAAATCGATTCAAATTTTTTAGTTTTAAAATAAAGTATTTGAATTTCAGTAACGGTTTTAAGCTGTTCAATAGGTTTGGAGCAACAAAATGATTCTTTCCATAGATTCCTTCAGCCAGAATATTTGATGTATTTTTAGAGAAAAGCAACTAAAACAAAATATCCGTTTTAAAAAACAATAAACAAGGTTTTTTAAGTTTTTCAGTTTATTTTTATTTCAAAAATAATAATATTTATACAATTTATAATAAAATGTTGCTATTTACAATTTTAGCTTGTTTATTTATATTATTTGATAAATTTAGTTAGTTTAACAATTTGTATATATTTAAATACAAATTTTTAAAATATGTAAACGTTAGTTATATATAGAAACTAAGAAGCAAAATTAAAAGCATTGTAATAATTATTTAATTTTATGTGAATAAATAAATAATTTAACGAAAAAACATGTTTTTTAATTTTAAAAAGTTTGGAAGTTTTCAGTTGGGTTGTGGAAATTGCAGGCTCAAATAGATTGCTAATTCGAATGACCTTGAGATTGGGCAGCTCACAAACAGCAGTACGAAAAAATAAAATTTAATTTTGCAATTTTTCCATACAAAATCGTCTTCAAAGCAGCTGAACTACCAGGCGAACAGAAATGCAGAACATTCAGAAGGCAACTTAAAATTAGCAACCAAAAGTATGCTACAAAATTTTGACAAAAAATTATTTTTTAAAAAAAAGTGTGGCATACTTTTAGTGACACTTTTAGAAAAAATTTTATTCTGCAGCCGCTTGCTTATGATTTCTGTTCGCCTGGTAGCTGAAATTCGTTCAGAGTCAAAAACTAGCCAAAATCGATTTAAATTTTTTATTTTTTTTGCCAAATCGTCCGCAGTAAATTTAAATATTTGAATTTCAGTAACGGTTTTAAGCTGTTCAATAGATTTGGAACAACAAAATGTTTCTTTCCATAGATTCCTTCAGCCAGAATATTTGATGTATTTTTAGAGCTAAACAACTGAAACAAAATATTCTATTTTAAAAACATAAAATATGGTTTTTTAAGTTTTTCAGTTTATTTTTATTTTAAAAATAATATTTATGCAGTTTATAATAAAATATTGTTATTTACAATTTTAGCTCGTTAATTTATATTATTTGATACATTTAGTTAGTTTAAAATTTTGTATATATTTAAATAAACGAAAAAAATTGTTAAAATATGTAAACGTTAGTTATATATAGATACTAAGGATTGTAAAAACTATTTAATTTTATTTGAATAAATAAATAATTAAAACGAAAAAACATCTTTCTTTTTAAATTTGGAAGTTTTCAGTTGGGTTGTGGAAATTGCAGGCTCAAATAGATTGCTAAATCGAATGACCTTGAGATTGGGCCGCTCAGAAACAGCAGTACGAAAAATTAAAAAAAAAAAATGTTAACCCACCAAAGAGGTTAAAAACTAAATCGTTACAGCGTCCCAGAATGTTCAATACAAACGCAAAAAAATTATAAATGTATATGTTGCCGACCACTGGTGAATCTGAAAACAGCTAAAAAAAAATTTATTTTGCAATTTTTCCATACAAAATGGTCTCCAAAGCAGCTGAACTACCAGGCGAACAGAAATGCAGAAAATTCAGTAGGCAACTTTAAATTAGCAACTTAAAGTATGCTACAAAATTTTTACAAAAAAATAATTTTTGAAAAAAAAGTGTGGCATACTTTTAGTGACACTTTTACAAAAAAAATTTTCTGCAGCCACTTACTTGCTTATGATTTCTGTTCGCCTGGTAGCTGAAATCCGTTCAGAGTCAAAAATTAGCGAAAATCGATTCAAATTTTATATTTTTTTTCAAATCGTCCGCAGTAAATTAAAATATTTGAATTTCAGTAACGGTTTTAAGCTGTTCAATGGGTTTGGAGCAACAAAATATTTCTTTTCATAAACTCCTTAGATTCCTTTGCCAGAATATTTGATGTATTTTTAGAGCTAAGCAACTAAAACAAAATATCCTTTAAAAAAAAAAAAAATCATGGTTTTTTAAGTTTTTCAGTTTATTTTTATTGCAAAAATAATAATATTTATACAATTTATAAAAAGATATTGTTCTTTACAATTTTAGCTTGTTTATTTATATTATTTGATAAATTTAGTTAGCTAAGTTAGTTTAACAATTTTCCTTATTTTTATAATATTTTAACAATAATAACAATAATTATACAAATTATAATAAAATATAGTAACTTATAATTTTAGCTTGTTTATATTTATTATTTGATAAATTTAGTTTAACAATTTGCTTTATTTTTATAATATTATATTTTAACAATAATAATTATAAATATAATAATAAGATATAGTAACTTATAATTTTAGCTTGTTTATTTTTATTATTTGATAAATTTAGTTAGTTTTACAATTTGCTTCATTTTTATTATATTTCAACAATAATAATAGTTATAAATATTATAATATAGTAACCCGTATTGCCCCAAAATTTTATATTGATTAATATTTAGTGAAATTAAAAAAAATTTTAAAGAAATTTCGTAAAGATATTTCATAAAGAAACGAATTTTACCTCAAAAGCTTTTCTTAATTTAGAAATGCTCTGTAATACCTATATGTATAGGAACTATATGAAATAATCGTGATATTGAAAAGATGGCGCACGTTAAAGTAGACTTAGGGATACCAAATACCACCACATTGCATTTAATTCCGGTACATTGCTTAAGAACTCCAAAACACATTTGTCAAAAACGCGTTTTTTTAAATATAATAATCTTCCAAATGCCAAATTCTGTTACGATATCCGTCTACCTTTTTAATAAAAATCTTGCATTTTCTTGAGGTTCTATGAATAACCCCTAAGGGAGCTACATAATGTAACACCGACTTCAAAAAAATAAAATACACATTTCTCCCATAGAAAAGTAAGGGATCCAATGGGAAAAGTTTGGTTGCTCTGAGATCTAGGCGTTTATACCGGCGGACAGGCAGACGGACATCGGTATATTGACTTTTCTTCTTACCATGATAATACTTTAGGTAATTTTAGCGGGCCCCAGACGACATAATTTGGATTTGGTTGCTATAATTTTTGACCTCCCTGAGCTTTTGGCCGTCATATTTATACCAACTTCTCAGGTCACTCCAGCCATACTTTAGGTAAGTTCTCGGGTGTCCTTGACGATGTTTCCGTTTCTATCTTAACATTTTTGGTACATACTTACACAGAAAATTGCAACCTTGATAGCCTCGCGACAGTGCAAGAGACTATTATCCCAGAGGTTGTGGGTTCGAATCCCATGTTAAGCATGGTCCTGCACTTTCCACTTTTCCTATTTGCTAATTTTTCGTGTCTATTCTATATCCTTATCACTCACTTCCATTATCGGTGTCACAAAGGGCCAGTTCTTGGCCTAAGTGAGTTGGGACGCTTAGTGCCAACTGCTGCCTTAACCTACCTACCTAACCAGGAAATTCCACAGAAAGCCACTTTGGGCTTAGGACAGAGTAAAACAAAAGTCGAGCCTCAACTATCTATAGTGTTAAGGATTCTGTTCTCTTTATTTTTCATGATATTGCCTATTTTGAAAATGTGGAAAAATTGACACGGTCAGCACCCAGATATTTTGCAAAAAAAATCATGCAGTTTGGATATTCCAACAATATTTGTGGATATATTGACATATAAGGTATATATTTTAATAGCTTAACTTTTGTAAGCTTAACAAATAAAATAATATTCACTTTCACCTGAAAACAATTTTTATAAATTTATACTCGTTTTAGCAAACTTGATTTTATAGAGTTACATCAAGAAGCGAAACAGCGACAAAGAAAGTTAGTCCAAATTGAGCTACAGAGAATTTTGTGACAAGCACCATGAGAACCCTATATAGACCTAAACTCCACTTAAAGGTTACGCTTAGTCTGTCCCGACTTAAAAAGTATGTCCAGTATGTTGAGAAATTCACGATAGTTAAAGTCCAAGTAGAGTCCACGTTTAACGGCAAAACATTTCAAGACGGCCTTCAATTCCCGACTACTTATCATGACATGCATATCGCGCAATGTAAGTCCACGTAAGAATTGATTTTTGGATATACAGCCGCATTTTACACGATCAAAGTCCTGGAAGACTTGCTTCAGATTGGAGATTTCATCTGGTTTACAGGCCAGTTTCATTAGGGCCTTCGAGCATAAGACACGTTCATCGAAGTTGAGGAAGCAATCAACGCAATCCAAGTTGACCAAATGCAGCAAAGGCACAGTGGTCACAACATTATCATCCAGTTTCGTATCCAATTGTATAAAGACTTCATTGAGCGCATTAACAAAGTCACGATAGCGCACACAGGCCTTCCGCATGTTCGACCGAAATCTGTGGAGCATATTTGTAAAAACATTAACTAGCATACAAGATCCAATAACTTACACTTTGCATATAGAATTGGTATCTTCCTCTGCCAGAATAACGTTGGCGCTCTGCAGTGCACGCTTAAAGTCCACCTCCAATATTTCACCCTCGCGATGGCGATCATAGTCGATGAGAAACTCCAGTAAACCTATTCCTCTGGTGTGCACTTGTCGTCTGGCTTCGGTTAGTATACGCACAATGTTCTCCTCACTGTCGTCTTCCGGCTTATCCTTATCACGATGGAAGGGCGGACATTCCTTAAGCTCCGATTTGTCTTGGAAGCAAGGCATGGCGTACGGACAATCATCCGGATCTACATCGTCCATAAACTTGGAGTAGTGAAAGCCCATTTCATTACCATATCGATGAAGTACGGACTCGAGTTCACGATCTGATAGTAATATGCCATTAGTGCGAAAGATTTGATTGGCCTGGTTGCAGCGCACATGACCGTGATTAAGTCTAGTGGAGGCGAGAAGATTTAGGGTAGTATTAGATGATTTTCTAAATAAAGGCAGATTCTAGAATTTAGGAAAGTTTTTTGTATCTTATTTAACGCTAATCGTATCTTTAAGACATGAAATACTAAGCAAAGAGGTGGTAGGGGATCGTCTATAAATAGACCCCTCCCTCTATTGACAGTGTGACATGTCAAGAAACCCCACACGCTAATCGTATCTTTAAGACATGAAATACTAAGCAAAGAGGTGGTAGGGGATCATCCATAAATAGACCACCACCCTCTTGTGACACTGTAAAATTTCAAGAAACCCCACACCCCCTGGAGGGGTACGTAATTTATGGATTATGCCAAAATTTGAATAAATCAGGAGTTCCACCAGTGCACCAACATTTTGCACCTATTTTTCTACCCGGATCGCTTCTTATCGTTTTCGGGTGCATGGTCTCCCATTCTTCCGTTTCCCCTAACATGCGCCTCATGGAATGATTCTGAGATCATAGAACAGTCCTAATGCCACAGCTACTTAAAATCTCACAGAGCTATAACATATAAGTTCAGTTTCCAAAACATTGAAATAAAGGATCTGGTCACTGCTTTGATGTCAGTGAGTAGATGGATAGATCTGGATAAGTCTTCCCAAGAAGGGATACGAGAAAAGCTGGAGTTTCTGTTCTTATAGGAACACCATTTCTTAGCGACGTTTTACGTCTTGTGGGGATTACAACGGATAGTCCTATTGATATATATACTTAAATGGATCGACGAATTATACCGAAACAACTCAAAGTCCCAATGGAGTTAGGAATTCCTATTAAATAAATCTCACTTACTTGTCATAGTTGCGGAAGAATGGATGCAAAAACAAACGACGATTGCGAACTCGTAGACGTATTTTATCCATGGCTTCATCACACAATTCGCGCATATCCTTCGGAACAGCTTGCCAATCGACGGCACCCTTGCGTGGTAACTCTACAATGTGTTTCAGTGGCGATTCTACAACGCACTCCGGCATTTTATCCAAATTTTTGATGGTAAATACTAAAAAAAATCAAATATCTCATTTGAGTTTTCAATTAAATACCTTTGAAACCATTTACCCGTATCTATTTCATCCACAAATCGACGCCAGCGGATGCGATTGGTGTCCACTGGATCCACATAGCGATCAGCCAGTTTTTCAAATTCACGCTGGGTCAGATGTTTGCCCACGCCCATATTATGTAAACCACGCTCAAATTGATTTTTGGTTATACTCCCAATACGCAGCGCATCAAAACATTCCAGAAATTCCGAACAACGCACTCTATTCTTTAAGATAAAGTTTTGTACACAGAAAATGACGTCACATTGTTCAGTATTCTTCTTAGGATGATTGCATATATCGGGAAAAAGGGGTTGCACTATCTTACAGCTATTTAGAGGTGGCAGCTGCGAGAGATCCAGCTCAACAATGTGACCGGGAATTTCAAATAGTTTCTATAAAAATGGAGTTCCACAGAAAATATAATAAAATTGATAATTATCTAATCATCTTACGCCATTTATATCCATGAGATGATGTGCTTTAAGATAATCTAAGATATTGTTAATGTGCTGCATAAAAGCGACATAATTAACCATATAGGAATCTTTGATATAGCGTTTCAGCAGCAGTAGAAAATCTTCATCGGAGAGCTCAATTTTCATGAAGTGTAGAACGCGTGAGAAATGTGCCACTGTGACAACGCCCATGTTTTTGGAAATCTTAGGGGACAGAGAGCAAATTATGTGGGAGAGACTGCAAGTTAGACACCACTTACCAGTTCATAGTCCTGAAAATACGGCATCAAAGGCAAATGTGATTCCTGCGCAATCTTAAGCAAGATCATGCATAGCTTACGACGATCCTCAGGGCGTCCTATAACGTTCAAGTGATATGGATCGTTCCATTCGAGACCAGTGACTAGGTCCTTGCTGGCAGTTTTATTCAAATCTGCAAAGGACTTTGTTTTTTAGGACTCAAAATTGAAATAAACGAACTTACCCTCGCTGCAGACCACTTTGCAAAACTGTCGATAGGCAATACGTCCATCCCGTATTTGAAAATAATCCGTAACATCGCGTAGCTCAAACTCAGAAAGCCCGCAGACCTTACGATACTTGCCCAGTACACAAGTGAATAAGGATTCTACGAATGAAGTCATAAAATTAAAACAGCTGTAGGAAATGGTTATAAAAAGCCAAGCAGCTGCCTACCCGACATAAAGCCGCTGCAAGTGGGATCGTGCTCCTTGAAATCGGCACAGATGTCATAGTTATAACGAAAAATGGCGGCTTGAATTTTACGACAGGCGCGCCAGACTTGATTCAGCGCCATCTCCTCCTGCGTGCGAAAACGAACATAAGCGCATAAGAGATTAGGGTAAAGGTCAGAATTTTAATGGCCTTACCCTACGGTCGCCCTCTGGTACTTGCGTATTATGCATCTTGGCTTATGATTTTTATTAACTCGATTTTTTTTTTCGTTTATTTTTTTATGCCAAAGTAATGAAAAGTATTGAAGTGTAGACAAAAGCATCTGTTTATGTTGGATTACAATAAAATGAAACAATGAAATCATGGCATACTTCATTATCGAGATGCTCATTCCAAGCTCATCATGACGCCATAATTCCAGCTTGATTTCAAATTGAATTTTGTGTTGTTAGCGTTGCTTTTGTTTCTGGTCGGGATGTCGGCACGCAAGCCTTGGCACTAATCACTTCCTACAATTGCAGCAGCATCAGGAGCAGCAGCCTGTCCTTGGCCACACGAAAGCCGTCTGCCATTCACACACACTTCAAACCACTTGTATAGTATCTGCTCATCGCATCCTTACCAAGTCCTGCTGGCATGTGTAGGTATTGGTGTAGCTGCTACAAATCGTTTGCAATCACGCGCTCATTCATTGCCCAGTTTGTCGCAATGCCAACGCCAAGAGTTTTATTCAATTTTCTATAAATGGCAAAAATCAAAGTGATTGAAAAAAACATGTCCTGGCTTTGGCCAGAGAGCACATTCTCTGGCTTCATCAAATGCAATTTTAGTTTATTGGAAAATCGCTGGCCAACCGACCAAAGCAAAAAGGTAAGCTTATAGCCAGCTAACCAGCCAGACAGGATGCTGCTCTTACCTGCTGCTCACTCCCCTCTATAACTTCTGGCTAAGCTTCACTCTTGGCCAAACGGAGTCAAGGTTGATTGGCAACGACAGCTGCGCTGCTTAGCTGCTTACTCTACTCCGGCCACTTACGCGCTTTGGCCGGCATGCGTTGACCCATCCAAGAGTATGGGCGGTACACAGACCAAGCTATCAAATCATTCAATTCTAAAAATAAGATAAGAACGCTTGGGTTAGCTTTACTCTCTGGCTCAGATGGTCTTTGATTAATATCAGGCAAGTTGTGAGTTGCAATAAAATTCATGGAACTGACAAACCATCACGAAAAATGAGCAGTTGCTCTTGGTTTTATATTTATAGTAACTTTTATTAGAGGTTTTTCCAAAAACTGTCAAAAGACAAAAGTTCGCTTCATTTATTGTTTTTATATCCGACAGTAATAAGGAAAAAGCTGTTACGTTGCTCCAATTGTTTATGAAGAAAGCGCGGATTTCATTCTGGCTTTTTCAAATATGAGATTTTGGGAAGCTGAAAGCTAAAATATCCAGCTTCAAATTTTGCAATAAAACTTCACAATTTCAAAGTTTCTCTATACTAACTTTTTACATTATAAAATATAAAATTCAAGCTAAATATGGTTCGCACATCTGCATCGGATGGACGAGTCAAGAAAAGCCAAACAGGTACTGCAAATGAGAACGGAAGGCAATGCACCTATAGGAAGACCCCGAAAAACTTGGAAAAATCGCATCCAGGATGTGGGAAGGATGAGGGGCAGAGAGGATGGATATCCCGAGGCTACCCCGGCGGCTAACAGCAAATGGGGATTGAAGAAGAAGAGTTCAAGCAATGGTGAATTGAAAAATGTCTGAATAAGAATTGATTTGTAACTTTTAGAAGGGAAATTTATTTTTAAATAAAAAAGATTTTAAAACTTCAAATGTTAAGAAACAAAAAATTCCCTCAATTTGTAGAAAAACCTTTTTTCCTGAAAAATTTTGTTTTTTAACTTAACGCTTTACGGATTAATTTTAAATACAAAAATGTGTTTTACTTTTTATTTATTTATTTATAAATGATGAATGAATTAAAGTTACAAACTAATAATTAACCTAAATGATAGATAACACTGGCTTCGGCTATTTACTTTTAATTTAATTTAAAGCAAAGTACTACATTTTTTTTAAGCATATTTTGTTATTTATGGGGTCTGCCACGCCTCCTTTCGTCTGTTATTTGCCCCAGATTATTACACCAGAAAGTTACAATGGGTATAAACGAGTCACCTCAATCATGTGCGGCCCCCGTCGAACGCGCTCAAGACAGGTTTGAGCTGGTTCGAACAGCATTCAAAGCGATGTGTGTTTGAGTTCGATCGAGTATGAGACGCAACATTTTTTATATCAGTTCAGTCAGTTGGCTTGATTGCATTTTAAGTTTTCATTTTGCTTTTGATATATTTAGGGTATTCACGCTTAGCGTTGAGTTGAGTAGAAAATTTGAGGACTTTTACAAAAATAAAATATACGCTAAAAATCAGCTTTATGCTTCAACTTTAAACTCAACTGATTTACCTGATTTACTTTTTCGCTGTTGAGAAAGTGTTGCATAGTACGGTGATTGTGGTGACCAGTACTGCAAAATTTTCAATTTTTTAGGCAATTCATGATATGAAAAGTGAGTTAATTATGCTCTCTAAAAAGAGTGCTGAATATAAAAAATCAAATTGATTAACGCAAGTTTTAAAAGCTTGGGCCTTTATTGTGCGAAATTAGGGGAATTAGATATTGCTACTTCTTGTTGGAGTTAACGCAAATAAAAGAGTAAAAAAACATAATAAATTTTATTATAATTTGTGTTTTATGCCAGCCAAATAATCATATGTCAAAAATAATGAACAATAAGCCAGATACGAAAAAAAGCATGTACCAGCAAACAGGGAAAGATCAAAAACAAGTGGGCTAAATTTCAGTAGCGCGAAGAGGAGGGCTTTAGTGGGTCGGACCATGTGGAAGTGACTCCCCTTCCGAAAAGAACGATATTTTTGCTAGTCCAAGTGGGTATAGTAAGAACGTCGATTTCCGTGAACCTCTATCAAGAAATGTCGTCGCAAGCTAGGCTTAGCAATTAAGATCTGCGTCAAACTTAGGAAAACCGCATCGGAGAATCACGGAACGATTAAGGATGCTGCCATGAGCCCCTCAATAGTGTTCCGGGTGGGGCGGGATCTTGTTGAACTTAAATAAATAAAAATGTGGTCAAACTGATGGACCTCCTGGTCTGTGAATGGTTCAAAAATATACGTCTGATTCTTAATGTTAGTGATTCTATATGCGAATTGGAAAATGCTGGGGAAGTCTTAGGCAAATATATGCTGGAGCTGATGTGAAGATAACCTCACCAAAGAAGAAGCGGTTTTTGTCAAACAATTTTAGCGCTTTTTGTCGCTAGTCAGTTGATAGCGGGATATGAAACTGGTCCTTCCAAAGCGATAGTAAAATTACATTAGTTATTTAAAATATCCTCAATTTGTGCGACGCCGCGAGACATTATTATCTCTGTACTAAACTTAAATTAAGTTTTTGTACTATAAATTTGATTAAGCTGACGTGGGAATAAAATTAATTTAATCCAAAGTCATTAATGTAGACTTAACGCTCTGTCTTGGAATACTTAATTCAAGATTTTAAATTTTAATTTTAGTTTGCAGTCATTTATAAATGTAAACAAACACAGGAATGAAGAAGCACAAACTCAAATTGTGGTTATCCGGAATATAATATTTTTAGCAGCAATAAAGTAATTATCATCCATAAGTAAATTAGATATAGATTATATAAGCCTAAAATAGTAACAACTCGCTTTTTTCATTCAAATTTTGAATATGGAACAGGAAAGAAGAAGACAAATTCGACACCTTAACTCATAAACTAAACAGAATGCATTCACGCTTTGGTTTGTTGACTTTTTTAACAAATGTCTCAACTCCTGACTCCTGAACTCAACACATAGCGTGAATACCTCAAATGTGTTTCATTTGATTGTAACTGACTCGAGTAGACTGATCTACAAAAATTATGGTAATTCTATTTATTTAAAATTATAAACAAGAAAAATAAAGTAAAATGTAATTTTAAAGCGGTACTATTCAAAATAGGAATTAAAGTTAAATTAAAAGCTAACGATAAATTCAATTCAACTTATTTTAAGTAAAATAAAGTTTGATTTGCCGGGGCGTTTAGAATTAAGGCAGAGGGTCTTTAATCCAAAGAAGATCAACTGGACTTATTTTCAAACACTGGTCGAACATGCGGTCGACTCGTCAAACTCCAACATCAACTCGGTAGACGAGATTGATTTGGCTGCAAACCAGCTTGAAGATGTGCTGATCTCCTCTTTCCAAGCCAGTACGGTTGAGCGTTCTTACCAGTCGAAACGCGAGGTTCCCTGGTGGAACGCCAACCTAACGGCAAAAAGGAAAACTGCTAAGGAGACTCTTTAATAAAGCTAGGAAAACCAGACAATAGGAGGAGTACAAGGCTGCTCTCACTAACTACAACAAGGACATCAGAAACTCTAAAAGGGAAACCTGGAAGAACTTCTTGCAATAATGTCCAAAACCTTACAGAGGCCAAAGAGTCCTCAAACGGGGTGGGTCTGTTGAGCAGGAGTGATGGTTCCTTCACTTCAGACCGTAGGGAAACTTTGGAGCTTTTACTCCAAGCTCACATTCCAGGCTCTTCAATCTGTAGCCGGGATGCCCAACTCACAGATTGGATCGAGCCAATCCTGCCAAAATATCTGGCTCCATTGAACCTATCAAGGCTCCTGGTGGGGACGGAATTTTGCCAGCACTTCTCCAGAAATGTCTGGATTTCATCCTAAGCCCACTGATTTGTCTGTTTAGAGCAAGCTTTGACTGGGAATACATACCTCACTCTTGGAGGAGTGTACGGGTTGTCTTCATCACCATATCTGGCAACAGGCCAATAGATAAGCACAAGTCATACAGACCAATCAGTCTAACCTGTTAAAAACCTAAGCAAAGGTTAGTGTCATGTTAGTGACATTAAAATTGATATTCCAATTAAATTAAACAATAATCGTATGTTATTTGTAAAAGGAATTATGGAATAATAAGATTTATACAGATTTTGGGTTTCTTTTTTTATAAGCAAATTCAATACCGGCCCATCCATCAGCTTAGCTTCCCTGCTAACAAAAACCGATACACAATCGAACTTGTATGAGTATGATTTCATACCGCAACAGGTTTGATTGTCTACAGACTGTACTCAATATCGTAAAATATGCAATTTATTTTTCGGGTGCGCCTATATAATGGAACTTGCCAATATTAAACTATAATTTAGTATAAATTTCTGATTTTAACAAAATCATTTTACGTATTATTATTTTTAAGAATCAATAGTTTTTTCCATTAACTTTATTCATACATTTATAACAATTGCACGAATTTATATTTACAATCCAGCTTATTTTTATGTCACCTATACCGCTTGTAGAGCTCTCCTAACCTAGATTAGTTTTATGTCCTATCATCCGATCATTTGCCACACTGCAGCTTAGTTTTAATTTAGTGCTTGTTCATTATAGCTTTAACTTGAGCGATCATAAAATTCCGGGCTCATTTTCGCGCTCATTTCCATTTTTAGCTATCTCTTTGACAAGTGAAGTTTTAATGCCTCACAAATGGCACCACAAAGTGTGGATGCCCTACTTTAAGGTAAGGTCATAAAAATGAATTGCAATCATTATCGTTTGCTTAGATGAGCTTTACTAGCACTTCAGCCCAGCCCCCACTATGGAGTCCCAGTCCCTAGTCCTTAACCCTAGCTGACACGTGCCACCTTTGGCGCGTGTTATATTGCAACTTTTATTGCACAGTTTTGATTTACTCACAAATTCAATGGTTTAATGGCACTTGGGTGGTGTGGCGGGTAGTTCGGGTATTCCGGGTGGTTGCCATTTGTCGTCTGTCTAGTTGCTTGCTTATAACATAAAGTCGTATTGATTGTGTCGTATCGTTATGTGGCTTGATGTTGCGACTGCGTCTTATGTGGCGCTAATTTTAAATTATAGTTTTTGACTTGTTTATATAACTAGTACGTATATGCACACCTACATATATGTATTTACGTATATATAGTTGGGATAAAGAAGCAGCAGCAACAGCGACTTGCTTATCGCATACAAACATATGGCGTTCAGCTGTCAGTTTCCCTTTTATACTTCGCTTGTTGTTTTTTTTTTGTTTTTTTACGGGTTTGTTATAGGTTAAGTATACGCCGCATCGTCACCTACACTCACACAAACACACACAAATAGTACATACGAACGGATAGACAAAATGTTGGCATATATTCATGAACCTGGTGTACATCTGCATAATGTACAGCAATGTAGTCCGTACATTGCCTTTTATTTTACGACAACGATAATCATGGGCGTAGTCTGTGGATTAGCGTTATGTAGGACAGCTTGATAAGTTAGCTAGGGGGTGTTGACAAATTTGTCTAACGCGTGTAGAAATACGGAAGTGCCTAACAAAAACTTGTATTGAACATGTTTGGCCCAGCTCACCTTGACCCTTCACTACTTAAAGAAGTGCACATCTGCACTGACAAGTATTGTAAAGAGCGCTAATATACCAGAGTGTACATATTTTTTTAAACAGTTTTGACTAATTTTGTGCTTATAATAGCATCGCCTCTGATGGTTCTCACCAAGTCAGTAAATTTATGGATCGGTCCAAATTACATATTTTGCATCAAACGTAGGCACAGGTCAGCCAGTTTAATACAATCCCAGATCACCAACGTTCAGCATCATCCTTGTGTATATTCAATATTCTTTTAAAAGGTAAAATATTATTTTGGGGCAACTTTGATGATGATCCACTTCCTAGGCCTTTACCGGGCTCCCTATAAGGCAGCAGAATTCGATTAGCTGTGGCTTAATCATAGCTTCAAAGCTACCTTCGACGAGTATATTATATAATTAGTATAAAAGATGAAAAAATGTAGAATCGATCTGTATTGATCGTCAGGAAATGGGTGCATGGAGTGATGCTTTAAGTTGCACAATGACAGCGAAAATCTCTGCCCCTTCTCCACATGGCTCGAATGTCATTTACAAGAGGTGTCTGAAGAAAGCCGTGAGGTGGCGGGTTTAGAATATCCACATCAGTGTTCCCCTGCTTGTCGTAAGAGGCGACTAAATGGGGATCGACAGGAAATGGGTGCACGGAGTGATGCTTTAAGTTTTTGACAACGAAAATCTCTGCCACATTTACAAGAAGTGTCTGAAGTGACATGGCGGAAATGGGTGCATGAAGGCATGGAGTGATGCTTTAAGGCAGCACATTCGTCTGGAGATTGAATAGGCAAATGATTGAAATACGGTTGGTCATTTATGGGACACCAGTTCCCGGGCATTCGATGCCAAAAACTGGCGGAATTCCTCAGTCCAGGTCTGTCGGGACCAAATGGGGAGGGCAAACCGTGTCCTTAATTCGGTACCACGGGTTGAGTACACGTCCAAGCGTACTCATTGCGGTAGGCCCCTTTGTGGGAGTATCGTGGTGGCTGTGGTGGAAACCTACATCGCGGGAAGAGTCAACTTGGGTCGGCGTGGCGTTGCGATCTCAACCGGGTGCTGCTAGCCATAAAGCAGAAGAGATGATGGATACATCTCGCCTCTACCAAGGGGGAAATGCATGCCCGACAGCATGCTTTCAAAATGGTACGTCGTCTATTTTGTGTAGGGATTGTCCGACCCAGTTGAACTTGCCTCGATTGGTAATGGTAATTATTGACTCAGTGTTGGTGATCACAAGGAGAGCCTCATTAGAAATCTTTAATTTTCCTACGCAAAGCGTTATGATGACCTTGGCGAATATCCGAGCTTATTCAAAAATGAAAAATGATTGGCGACTTACTGGTGTTTCATCTTCCATAGATCATAAAAGTGATAATTTTGAATCCTCCACCGGGTCGATATGTAAGAACCAAGAATCCAAAAATAAAAACAAATGTCTATGGTGCCTAAATTGTAGTTAAATAGATTTTACAGACTGAGTAGATATTGCAAAATCGGTATTGAATTCTTGTGCCGATTCGCTGAATAGTGGAATGGGCTGGGAATGTTTTTGTCAACTTGTCTCGATATGAGTATAGAAGGATATATTGCCGTGCCTGCGGATATCAGTTGGTGCATTCAGGACACATTTGTCAGCACAAATACGTGTTGCGTAGCGTGTTGGCAAGACATAACCCTTTAGGCGTTAACTTGGCTACGCCCATGAGCATAGCAACAGCGACAGAGACGCTGACAGCGCCGCCTTAACTAGTCTGCCTTGTTGGTATCTCATATGTGCGTGTGTGTGTGTATGTACATGTAAGTTCCTTTAGGTTTTTTGTTTTTTGCCCTTTTTTTTGGCGGAGGATAGCGAGAGGGTCTGCGAGTTTTACGCGTCCAAATACAGCAAAAGGCAAACAATGGCAGCCAACCTAGTTATCGCCCGCCATCTTTATTGCATGCAAATGTGCGAAAGGCGCAAAGGAGGCGCGACTGTTGAAATGCCTGACGTGCCACACATACACAAACAACTGCAAGTATATATGTAGTGTATATAAATATGTATATGCCTGGTACATACATATGTGTGTGTGTGTCGTGCCGTGCCGTGCTTATAAAACCGCATGCATATTTATCTTTGCCAGTGCCTTTGTGCGGTTAACGTAAGCTATGCGCATACGTCTGTCTGTATATGTATTTGTCTGTGTGTCTCTGTCTGTATATTTGTTTGAAAATATGTGTATGTGTGTGTGCGTAAGAAATACGATATCTTAAGTGTTAAACAGGCGCTTTGCCAAACAAACTCGCATTACAAACGAGGAATCCCCTACTGAAGATACACACAACTTACACTTACCCCGAAGCACCTTATCAGCTTGCATGCCTCGTTTGCCACGCCCCCCATTGCAGCAGTCTATGGCCAACTGCCTAGGAATTTGAGCAATATTTGGTTGCAGTGTTATATTAAAGAAAGAAAGAAAAAGTGCAAACTCTACAGAAAATAAATAAAAATGCTGCTCACTTCTTCTGCTGCGGCGCGTTTTATGCGCACTTGCACACACTTACATACTTATGTATACGCAAACACACACACACACACATATATACAGACGCGCAAACAGGTGCGAGCTATGCTCCTTGTTATTATTACTATACCTGCATATGTGTATGTGTATGTGAGCTCATTCTTCAAAGCGCACAGTGGTCGAAATGTTTGAAATAGTTGCATGATAGCTATTAATATATTCGAGAGAAATTAAGAAAAAAATTTTATAAGAAAATACAATTATTCTTGGAGTTAAAAAAAAAATAATTTAAATAAAAAATAAGTTACAAAATTTCAAGTATAACGAGCAACAAAATATTAGAACAAAAGAGTTTGATTTGGCCAGGTCTCTCTGTTCTTCAATTTGTGTTTTCTGATTTCTTAAAGAGGAAAATGGCTACAATTAAAAAAAAAATTATCAAAAATAAAAATTAGTTTGACTCAATTTATAAACTAAAAACTGAGTGAAATTGAAAAATTTGAGAAAAAACAAGTTGTTGTATTACAAGATATACGAGGTGTGTTCAAAAAGTAACTTCAAGGTTTCAAATTTTGCGGGCAACGTATTTTCGATTAACGATTTTTTTGTTTTGTTGTTTTGGTACACTCTTCCCGAACATCTGTACCAAATTTTCAGTGAATGGCATTTTTTGTTTGGTTGTGAGAGGCGTAAAGGTTATAAGTGTTTTGCGTTCTCGGCGAATTTTTATTTCTATTAGCTATCTTGATCATTTCGACCACTGTGCGTGCCCCTTAAGTGTGCGTTTGTGTGTGTGAGACCGCCGCTTGCTTTGCTGCATTTTTGTAGTGCATACTTTCCGGCGCTGGTTATAATTCAACGCTAGAGTTGTAAATATTTGTTCAAGTATTTATATATATAGCATTTGTGTGTGTGTGTGTGTTTGTATCTGTGTGTGCATGCTTTTTAGTATGTAGTAGTTTTTTATTATTTTTGGTATTTGTTTTGTTTTTATTTGGGGTTTTATTTGGTATGTGTCTTTACATATATGCGGCTGTCTACGTTAAATTAAAATACATTGCCCTATTGCTGGCTTTTTGATTTGATGCACCCACACATACATAC
This sequence comes from Chymomyza amoena, assembly GCA_037043745.1. Classification (NCBI taxonomy): domain Eukaryota; kingdom Metazoa; phylum Arthropoda; class Insecta; order Diptera; family Drosophilidae; genus Chymomyza; species Chymomyza amoena. The sequence goes on from JBAMAX010002627.1 coordinate 184,874, forward strand.
CTACATACATACATAAATAATCAACAGGGTTGCCTAGATGTGTCAAAGGTTGCTCCTTAACAAGCTTATAATAAGCTTTTTTGAAGAAAATCTTATTTTGTGCTATGAAAGTGCAAGTCTAAAGCAAACATATTTACAATTTTAGAATATATATTTACTTACAGTTATGTAATGTGGCAGAATTTTCCTTGAATTGTAATTTTGGTAAATGTTTACAGCTTTAGTCAAAGAAGCTTATATTAGCTTTTAAATAGCAAAATAGCATTTTTACTTTCAGTTGAGTATTTTTCAACATGTCAAGAGTTTTGTCTACTTTAAGTGTCTCTAGTTTTAGTTATTTTCGTAAAGGTTAAATGTTAGATATTAAATGCCTTAAATGTAATTCTTTTTAAATTAAAAAATTGTGTATGATTTTGTTTGCAATGAACTTTTAGATACAATTTAATTGAAAAAGTGGCATGGAAAGGATGTTGCGAAAACTTCTTCACTTAATTGCTGCAATATTCTTTTTTTAATGCCCATCTTTTAATGCCCATTGTATCAACCTCAAGTGACTGCTTAAATGAAAGTTAAGATCTTTTTAAAATATAATCCTATTAAGAAATTTTCTCTGCCAAGTGAAATTGAGGCACTTCACAACACTTAATATGTAAGTTCAGCAGGGTTGCGGTTTATGGCAATCTGCCGGGTTGTGGTCAATAAAGAACTTAAAGGGAAATTTATTTTTGCTTTTAAATGCGATTCCGCTTAGTTTTAGTTTCTGAAATTGGTTTCTGTGCAACTGAAAACTGTTAAAAAACGAATACGTAATATTTAAAATGTTGATAAAATTTAAACGTAAGGCCCAGTTTGAAACAGATTTTTTTTTTCAAATAAGCTTCTAGCTTAGCTTGTTAAAATATTTTAAATCTGGCCCACGTTTCTTAAAAACTAGGAGTGATGAAACTGACATGCTATATTTTATATATATTTCTTATTTATATACAAAGTCATATAAATCGTGGATCAGAATAGTCTTTTGATCTTACGATCACGCTTATGAGTACTTCATTATCATAATCTTGTGCTGTCAGATCAACGCTTTCAGAATTTAAGGTCTATGACAGTCATTGCCAATCAATTTCTAAAGATTACCCCAGAAGCCTATTGACTGTTGGGCGCAGGATTATATTTTTTACCAAAAAATGAATTTGCTTAATTTAAACTATATAATTTTTTTTTAAGCAGCATTCTCATAAGCTTACTTTCTGAGATGAATCCAATATTCAATAATAATATTTTTATTCTCCGAATTTTTTTTGCTTTCTTAAACTTAAAGAAATAGACCTTTAGCTAATGGGCAGTCTAGTCTTCCAATTTCGAGAAATCGTGGCTTAAAAGATTTTTAAAACGCTTGTAAATATAATATCGATGCCCATTGTTTAACTTTTATTTAATGGAGAAAGCTTTCCTTAGGTTAACTTTAAAGTTTTGCGAAATTGTTTATAAAAGTCATATCAAAGGAATAAAGCTGTCTTTATTGACAAAAAAACGGTGTATTTGGTGGACCCCGGTTGGGAACGAATTTCCATGCGCTATTTTTATACCCTGTACCATATGGTACTAAGGGTATATTAAGTTTGTGCAAGCCGAAAATGTATGTAACATATAGAAGGAGACGTCGGAGACACCCCAAAGTTACCTAAAATATGATCAGGGTGAATAGAGAAGTCGATATACCCATGTCCGTCTGTCCGTCTGTCCGTCTGTCCGTCCGTCTGTCCGTCTGTCCGTCCGTCCGTCCGTGTGAACGCCTAGATCTCAGAGATGGTAAGAGCTAGAGTTACCAAACTTTCACATTAGATCCCATATTATTTGATAGGAGGCAAGTTTATTTTATTTTTTGATATCGGGGATAAATTATATAGCTCCCATGGGGGTGTTTGAGACGACCTCGACAAAAAAAAAGCGTTTTAGATGAATAATTCGTTTGTTTATGAAGATATCGTAACCAAATTTGGTATTCGAAAGTTTTTTATAGTTCCCAATCACTGTACCAAATTTGATCGAAATCGGTTGACTATATCATATAGCTCCCATAGGACCGATCGGCCAAAATAACTTTTTTAAAGAAAAATTCGCTATATTTCGTTTTTTAATAAAGATATCCTAACCAGATTTGGCGTTTGGAAATTTTTTAGAGCACTTAAGCAATGTGCCAAATTTGAACAAAATCGGTTGACTATATCATATAGCTCCCATAGGTCCGATCTTCCAAAAATCGATTTTTTAAGTAAATTTGTTGTGTTTCGTTTGTTTGTTAAGATATTGGGACCAAATTTGATATTCGTGAGTATTTTAGAGTTCCTAAGCACTGTACCAAATTTAATCCAAATCGTTTGACTAGATCATATAGCTCCCATAGGACCATTCGGTCCAAAAACACGGTTTTATACAAAATTCGATGTGTTTTGTTTGTTTGTAAAGATATTTGAAATAAATTTGGCATTCATAGCTTTTAAGGTATTTAAGCACTGTGTCAAATTTTATTGAAATCGGTTGACTATATCATATAGCTCCCATAGGAACGATCGGTCAAAAAAAATTTTTGCTTAAAAATTCTTCTGTTTTTGGTTTTTTGTGAAGAAATCGGACTTTATTACAAGCTAGTGGTACAGGGTATCCTAAAGTCGTCCGCGCCCGACTTTACGTCCGCCATTTTTTTGATGTCATAATATGCAACTATAGGCCAGAGGGCAATTCTTAAAATCATTATACCCTGTACCGTATGGTACCAAGGGTATATTAAGTTTGTGCAAGCCGAAAATGTATGTAACATATAGAAGGAGACGTCGGAGACACCCAAAGTTACCTAAAATATGATCAGGGTGAATAGAGAAGTCGATATACCCATGTCCGTCTGTCCGTCCGTGTGAACGCCTAGATCTCAGAGATGGTAAGAGCTAGAGTGACCAAAATTTCACATTAGATCCCATATTATTCCATAGGAGGCAAGTTTATTTTATTTTTTTGATATCGGGGATAAATTATATAGCTCCCATGGGGGTGTTTGAGACGACCTCGACAAAAAAAAAGGGTTTTAGATGAATAATTCGTTTGTTTATAAAGATATCGTAACCAAATTTGGTATTCGAAAGTTTTTTATAGTTGCCAATCACTGTACCAAATTTGATCGAAATCGGTTGACTTTATCATATAGCTCCCATAACACCTATCGGCCAAAATAACTTTTTTAAAGAAAAGTTCGCTATATTTCGTTTTTTAATAAAGATATCGTAACCAGATTTGGCGTTTGAAAATTTTTTAGAGCACTTAAGCAATGTGCCAAATTTGAACAAAATCGGTTGACTATATCATATAGCTCCCATAGGTCCGATCTTCCAAAAATCGATTTCTTAACAAAATTTTTTGTGTTTCGTTTGTTTGTTAAGATATTGGGACCAAATTTGACATTCGTGAGTATTTTATAGTTCCTAAGCACTGTACTAAATTTAATTCAAATCGGTTGACTAGTTCATATAGCTCCCATAGGATCCAATCTTGGTCCAAAAACACGTTTTTTATACAAAATTCGATGTGTTTCGTTTGTTTGTAAAGATATTTGAACTAAATTCGGCATTCAGATCTTTTTAAGGTATTTAAGAACTGTGTCAAATTTTATTGAAATCAGTTGACTATATCATATAGCTCCCATAGGAACGATCGGTCCAAAAAAATTTTTGCTTAAAAATTCTTCTGTTTTTGGTTTTTTGTGAAGAAATCGGACTTTATTACAAGCTAGTGGTACAGGATATCCTAAAGTCGTCCGCGCCCGACTTTTTTTAGAATAATGTTTGGAAGGAGCTACGAAATTTGCGACGATAGATAGAGTAATGCATATAGGCTGGAAAGAATGGATTTGGCAGATTATGCCCTTTGGGCATTTCTGTTCTTCAAAGAATTAGAAAGAGCTATCAAAACAAAATGTCAAATAAGTCTTGTCTTATTTCTTAAAAAAAAAATTATTTCACCATTTTTGTTGATCGTAATTTCAAAATATCGATAATCGCGTCGTTGCAACACTTTAAAATTAAAAAATATAAATCTATAATTCTTGTGCATTTTAATTTTAGGTACAAATATTTTAAGTTTCAAGTTTATTCAAAAATTTTTTATCAAAAAATTCTATATATAAGAAAGTGTATGTTATAGGAATAATTATTGTATTTCATTCCAAAAAAATTGCTCTTAGCATTTTTTTTCAAGCAATCTAAGATCTTAAATAAGTCTTAGTTTATTTTTTTTTGTAAGCTCTAATAATAGTTGGTAAGCTATCTTTAATTAAAAAAAAAACAAAAATTTTTAATCAAAAATAAGTCTACTTCAAAAATAGTTTTATCTATGTATAATTGTTATCAATCTAATTTTTATGAGCAAATATTTTAAACCGATTATAATGCTATGATAATTATTTTGGTATAAAGGAAGGAAGGAGTCTGCAACGCCCCCTTCCGATCGTTACATACATTGAATAAATCTAGTATACCCTTTGAATGAGATATGAATATTAAATTAAACTTGCAAAATTTTTACAAATTTATAATTCACAAGTGGTTTAACCATATCTCTATGGTTGAAGTAGACTTATTTTTGATTAAAAATTTTTGTTTTTTTTTTAATTAAAGATAGCTTACCAACTATTATTAGAGCTTACAAAAAAAAATAAACTAAGACTTATTTAAGATCTTAGATTGCTTGAAAAAAAATGCTAAGAGCAATTTTTTTGGAATGAAATACAATAATTATTCCTATAACATACACTTTCTTATATATAGCCTTAAGCTGTACAACAGAATGCTTTAAAATAAATTAGTTTTGTTTGTATTACTTAATATTAGTTTTAAAATAATAATTGGTTTTCTATTCATCCTTATTAATACCATATAATTTTGAATTCAATTTTGCACGTTTTTTGACTTGGGATGATGATACTTAATGCATTCAGCAAAAATAACTCGAGGTTGCAATTTTTTTTCACAGTCTACGCCTATTTTTACTGTGCTATAGTTTTGTTTTTCTGTTATAGGTAGAGATTATACGATACGTTCGTTCATTTTGGAAGAATATGTAATTTTTATTTAAATTTATTTAATTTAGTTTTAGCTTTTGAAATGATTCCGCGATATGACTAGTCAAAAAAAATCGAATAAATATATAGCTATTAACGGCTCCAAAAGTATTCGGAATTTAGGAGAAAAAAAATATCAAAATTCAATTCAATACGTGGTTGAAATTTGAGATCTATTTCAATATTTTCGACCTTCATTATAGCGCAGCTCAGATTCCTTAAGTGGAACCTTAAGAGAACTTTAAGTTGACCAAAAGTATGGTTTAAAATTAATTATTTTTGTCGCTACTATTAAATAATAATTATATAATAGTAATAGGTATTTTATGCATCCTTATTAATACGGCGAATAATTTTAAATTAAATTTAAAAAATTTTTTGTTTGGGAAATTCTTGTGCCTGAAATCTGTTGCAGAAAAAAATAAATAAAAATGACTTCAAAGTGTGAAAAACGAAAAAAAAAAAGTGTAAAATCTTAGATAACTTTTAAAAAATCTCGTAGTTGCTTTGTATGAAGTATAAACAAGTGTATATCATCTTAAAGCTTGAATCATCTTCTTTCCAAAACCGTAAAATCAGTTGAAAAATGGCGAGGTTGTGATTGTAGGAGTGATCGCAGTACCCGAAAAACGGTTTTTAAGCGATAACTTGCGATTTTGGGGGTGTTAGACAATTTTGAAACACACTATCGTGATCTACTCGTCAAGACCTACAACGTACACTAGGTCACTTGAAAAGTTCTAAATCACTGTTGTACAGTGTTATTCATTATCCAAAAAAAAATAATTATTATATTATTATATTTCATGTTAAAAAACGTAGCTTTTTAATTTTATTTCCAATTAATATGAAGTTTAAGTAACTTAAGATCCCAAAAATGTTTAGTTTTTTTATGCCCTTATAAGTTTTTTCTGCCAAGACATCTTCAATTTACAAAAAAAAACTTGTTCTCAATTTCTCAAATGTTTCTCAATACTTTAGAATTAAAATATGTAAAAAATAAATATTATTATCTATCATTTTTATTAATTCGATATTTATAAGCAAATATTTTCTATTCGATTATAACTAAGAAAAAAAATGGCGGACGTAAAGTCGGGCGCGGACGACTTTAGGATACCCTGTACCACTAGCTTGTAATAAAGTCCGATTTCTTCACAAAAAAACAAAAACAGAAGAATTTTTAAGCAAAAAATTTTTTTTGACCGATCGTTCCTATGGGAGCTATATGATATAGTCAACCGATTTCAATAAAATTTGACACAGTGCTTAAATACCTTAAAAAAGATATGAATGCCAAATTTATTTCAAATATCTATACAAACAAACAAAACACATCGAATTTTGTATAAAAAATGTGTTTTTGGACCGATTGGTCCTATGGGAGCTATATGATCTAGTCAAACGATTTGGATTAAATTTGGTACAGTGCTTAGGAACTATAAAATACTCACGAATGTCAAATTTGGTCCCAATATCTTAACAAACAAACGAAACACAACAAATTTTGTTAAAAAATCGATTTTTTGGAAGATCGGACCTATGGGAGCTATATGATATAGTCAACCGATTTTGTTCAAATTTGGCACATTGCTTAAGTGGTCTAAAAAATTTCCAAACGGTAAATCTGGTTAGGATATCTTTATTAAAAAACGAAATATAGCGAATTTTTCTTTAAAAAAGTTATTTTGGCCGATCGGTCCTATGGGAGCGATATGATATAGTCAACCGATTTCGATCAAATTTGGTACAGTGATTGGGAATTATAAAAAACTTTCGAATACCAAATTTGGTTACGATATCTTCATAAACAAACGAATTATTCATCTAAAACGCTTTTTTTTGTCGAGGTCGTCTCAAACACCCCCATGGGAGCTATATAATTTATCCCCGATATCAAAAAAATAAAATAAACTTGCCTCCTATGGAATAATATGGGATCTAATGTGAAAGTTTGGTAACTCTAGCTCTTACCATCTCTGAGATCTAGGTGTTCACACGGACGGACGGACGGACGGACGGACGGACAGACGGACGGACAGACGGACAAGGGTATATCGACTTCTCTATTCACCCTGATCATATTTTAGGTAACTTTGGGATGTCTCCGACGTCTCCTTCTATATGTTACATACATTTTCGGCTTGCACAAACTTAATATACCCTTGGACCATACGGTACAGGGTATAATAATAACTCAACTTTGTGAAAAAAGTTAAATAAATACCAAAAAAATTTATGTAGGCATTTTTAAAAAAGTGTTTTAGATGAATAATTCGTTTGTTTATGAAGATATCGTAACCAAATTTGGTATTCGAAAGTTTTTTATAGTTCCCAATCACTGTACCAAATTTCATCAAAATCGGTTGACTATATCATATAGCTCCCATAAGACCGATCGGCCAATATAACTTTTTTAAAGAAAAATTCGCTATATTTCGTTTTTTAATAAAGATATCGTAACCAGATTTGGCGTTTGGAAATTTTTTAGACCACTTAAGCAATGTACAAAATTTGAACAAAATCGGTTGACTATATCATATAGCTCCCATAGGTCCGATCTTCCAAAAAATCGATTTTTTAACAAAATTTGTTGTGTTTCGTTTGTTTGTTAAGATATTGGGACCAAATTTGACATTTGTGAGTATTTTATAGTTCCTAAGCACTGTACAAAATTTAATTCAAATCGTTTGACTAGATCATATAGCTCCAATAGGACCAATCGGTCCAAAAACACGTTTTTTATACAAAGTTCGATGTGTTTTGTTTGTTTGTAAAGATATTTGAAATAAATTTGGCATTCATATCTTTTTTAAGGTATTTAAGCACTGTGTCAAATTTTATTGAAATCGGTTGACTATATCATATAGCTCCCATAGGAACGATCAGTCAAAAAAAAATTTTTGCTTAAAAATTCTTCTGTTTTTGGTTTTTTGTGAAGAAATCGGACTTTATTACAAGTTAGTGGTACAGGGTATCCTAAAGTCGTCCGCGCCCGACTTTACGTCCGCCATTTTTTTTTTCTAAAGTAATGTTTAAAATCAACATGTGCATTTATCTTTCATAAAAGTTGCGAAATATACCAAAAAAGTACGTTGGTATGGTGGTACAAATAGATTAGGTTTCATATGTCCTTTGGACTGTTTTTTTTTCCAAGCAATAGAAAGTGCTTACAAGCCAAAAAACGAAATAAATTAAGAACTTTTTTTTTAATTTTTACTCAAGATTTTTTTCGTAAGTCATGTTACAAATAATGTAAAATTAAAAATTTATAATTAAATTATTTTTATATTCGACTAAAACGTAAATTAATTATATTCAAAAGAATCTACGAAATGTTGCGCTGGTTTAACTGGTCTACTTTTTTGTAGGTATAAATTTCCCCAAGCGGAATTTGGAAATAAAATTGACTTAATAGTTTATGCCAAAAATAGATATAACAATTTTGATATTAAAAAAACATCGAAGAAGTCGTAGATCCTTACCAATATTGCCGGAAAACCATAGATTTAAAATTACAGAAAATTCGGTTTATTTTTTAAATAATTATATTAATTCGACCTACTGGAGCGCAATCAATCCTGACATTTTTGCAATGACTATAAAATCTGACAGATTGCAAAAGTAAATTCAAAAACATTTTTTTTAATGAAACATTCCTTTGAGCGATATCTAAATCTCTAGGCATTTACCCTACTCCCTTTTTAGAGTTTAGAAAACTTGGCAACCCTGTTCTCAAAGCAAACACATACACAGTTCTAACACGTACATGAACCAAGCAGTGCACTTTCAATATTTTTAATGGTATGTCTGTGTTTGTATGGCACTGTTACGTTTCGGTTTCTATTTACTACTCTCTTTCTCTGCTTCTTCTTCTTCTCCTTCATTTTCTAGCATGCATATGGCGCGAATTTATTACTGTACTCTATATGCCATTATATTTATTCATTTGCACTTGGCTAGTTGAAAAGCAAGTTTTTCTAGCTGTTGCTGCGAATTCGCTTTCGTCCTTTTGCCACGTTTCGTCCTTTTTGACACGTTACATAAAAGCGCAATTGAGTGCAATTTTCATAATTTCATTTTTGCATTTGGCATACTAAATATATAATGTTAGTAAAGAAACAAAGAAATTCCTTCTACTTCGTTAACTGACCCATTTCAGAAAATTGATTGGTTCAAACGAAGAAGAAGGCGAGAAAAAGTCTCTCCAGCCACTAATTAGCAAAACTAATTGAAAATCCTTTGTCAAGCAATGGCATTTTCACTTCAAGTTGGTGTCGCTCTCTGGAGTCCTTCCACTCGTTTGCTCTGGCGCTCTCTTACCTTCTCCCAAGGACTATGTCTGTGACAGCGTTTACTTGTGTGTGAAATTACACACCAATACCAACACCTACGCAACGCACACTCACTCAATGACTTTTGATTTTTTCTCTTTTCATTTCATTTCTAGCATTATTTTTGAAATTATGCTTTATAAATAGACGCTTTGTATAGAGAACTTGGGAATGGTTCCATCAACAGAGCTCGTAATTTTTGGTAGGAGGAAATTTAATATGTTGATGTGATTGTAATGGATATAAATTGGATTGAAAACAAATTTGTCAATTTTTTAAGCAAGTTAAGGTTATGCCGATGACGAGGCGTAGGCGCAATGTGGGATGTGTTTTTTTTTTTGGTAGGCAAATTTAATTAATTATGTATTTGTGCTAAATGAAAATTGAAAACCTTAGATAGACTGAAAATGGTGAAAATTTTCATTTAAATAATATTGATTTTTCATTTGTAGCGCAAAATGTTTAAGTCCTTAAATGGTAAACAAATTACTTATATGTCAAATATTATTTAAAATATCACTTTTAATTGATTATACTTAAGCTCACTTAACATTTCAATTGTATGTCAGTTTGCTTATATAACATGTCAAAAAAACAAACAAAATAAATTTTGATGGAAAACTATTTAAGTTCATAGACAAAAGTAGATGCGGATTTATGGGGGTACGTATAAACAGAAACGAGTAAAATTGTTCTTTTTCCGGAGCAAGGCTGTATAAATAAGTTTTTTTTTGGTTAAACTATTTAAAAATATTAAATATATCATATGTAAAGCTTTTGTTTTAGTTAGTTTTAAGCGAAGTTGCGTAAATAAAAAATTAGCTCAAAAAATGGCAGTGTGGCCGTCATGCTCTGTGATTTTAACAATGTAAATTTTTAATCATCATTTTGAGCATCGTTATTAACTTCATCATAACTTTTCATTTCTTTTTTCAATATAAGTAAATGAGGCCAATTTTCAAAGTACTTTAAATATTATCAAACATAAAATGCTGCTTTTAAATAATCGTAAAATAAAAGTGTCAAATTGAAGTTTTATCGGAAAGAGTATAGGCGACAGCTTTAGTGAAGTACCGGTAACTCTTTTAAAATCGTCAAAATAAAAAAAAAGTATACTAGATGACAATCATAATTACTTAGCCTAGATGCATTCTATCAAAGTCAAAAGTGATGTTAAAAGGCGAACTTAAAGTTTTGACAAATCAGAATCAAACAATTTTTTTTAAAACGAAATAATTAAATATAGAAAACTCAGTGACAATCCCATTTTCAATAACATTCGAAGATAACTTTTCAATTCTCAGCTTATTTATTTATTTATTGAAGGAGTACAAATAGGCCCGATGTTTGACCTTTTTAACGATATGCACCTTCTCACATCAAGAACTGGCCAGACACTTGGATTTACAATATAAAAGTTGAAAAAAAGAAAGCAAGATAAAAATTAAACATTATATCAAAAAAAAGTTCCAAAGAATCACCGTTGACCAAAAGGGGTATCGGATTGGTCAAGGATGCTCGTAGTGGCAAGTCAAGATAACTTAGGATGGAAGAAGTGATAGATTGAATAGACCGTTCGAAAGAGAGAAAATTATGAAAGTTATTATAATTAGAGCATAAGACACGGAAAGGATTGTGTAAAGCATAATTAGATCTACAAAATTTTAAAGCTAAAGGTCGAGTTACTCTAGAAGGTACATTGGAATTGATAAGACCGAGTAACAGCTTATGCAAGAATAACACGCCATGGCATGTTCTGCGATGATTTAAGGAAGACAATTTTATAAGGCGAAGTCAATCAGAATATGGCGACAGTCGGATGTTTGGGTCCCAGTTTAAGCCACGAAGTGCAAAAAGGAGAAATTGCATTTGTACGGACTCAATTATGTCATGATAAACACAGTATTGAGGACTCCAAACGCAGGAACAATATTCTAAAATTGGACGGACTAGAGAAATATAAAGTAGTTTGGTATTGTAAGGTTCGTTAAACTCTTTAGACCAACGCTTAATAAAAGCATGAACACCTCTAGCTACATTGACGATGTTGCAAATATGGTTATTAAATTTAAGGTTATGATCGAACAAAACACCAAGGTCGGACACACTCTCTATGCATTCTAAGGTAGAAGATTCGAAAAAGTAAGTAGCCAGATAAGAAGCAGAAGATTATTATTAGACATTAGACCATAGTAATAATCTTGTCATAAATTTACCGGATAATTGGCAAATTTATAAAAGACTTTAAAGATTTGATGTCCTTGATCTTTTAATATTATACAACAATTATATTTCAACAAAGGCATACATTTTTTCCTTTTGGAAGATGCAAGATGCTGACAAAAACCTTAAATAAAAAATTTTGTTATTTTTTCGGAAACGTTGATAACTTTTCAATAGCATACTATGGATAACATAGCTGTATGTAATCCAAGCTATACGCAATGTGATTTGACATGAGTGAAGGATTCCTTGAAGTTTTTTAGGTCTTCTAAATTTTTGTGCATTGTTTAGCTGCTCTAAGCGATTAATACTTGATGACGTTTAGACTGAAAAAGTATCGAAATAGATTCAGAACATAAGCTTCGAAATCCTTCTCTTTTGACTTTTTACAACGAGTAGATTTCTGCGCACATCGATGATCTAAATTTTTTTTTTTTCCGATCATCGATATTTTTAGTACGATTTTTGATTATTGAAAAATACCTCTGTATTTCCGCAATATCCACAGAAAGCGAGCGCATTCTGGCAATTTAGTGAGCGACAAGGGGAGTTCGCTTAAATCAAAAAAAAATAACAATAATGAATGGATCTCAAATAAGTTTGAAGATTATGAGACTGCAATTCTGGCTGGAACAGAAAATTTTTTGTTATAACTCACAGACTCACAAAAAAAAGTGGTGTAAACTTTACATGTGACAGAAGCACCCTGAGGCAAGGACTTTGGGAAGCTGCATCTGAAGTCCGAAAAAACTCGATCCAATTGTTCTTAGAGAATATCCAAATTATCTCGTTTTATAGGATTTTTTGGTGGTTATCCATAACGCATGTGTGAAGAAGTTTTTGGATTTGGGTTTCGGCTGCTCAAAATCCATAAGGAATGTCAATGTCACCTGTAAAGTTTTCTCCAATTTTTTTTTGTATAACATTATGGATTGCTATTTATTATTTCTTTGCTTTTTTTTCTATGAAATGTAATTAATATTGAAATGTATATTATAAAAATATAGTTATCTCTTGGTTTGTTTGTTAATTGAATAATTTGAAAATATATATAATACCAAACCAACAGATGGCTCACTCTGAATTTGACAACATCGATGTTTCTCCAGCACAAATACCTAATGTTTTTTGAAACGGGAAAAAAAATTTTTTTTTAAAAAAAAATTTTCTACATTATAAAATATGGGATAAGCTTTTGAGAATGCATGTAATCTAAATTTTATAAGAACTGAAAAAAAATCTTCATTACGTTTCTTTTGTATAGTACAAGAACCGAAGAGTTTAAGCCCACAAAAATAATGAATGACTTTAAGTTTACAAGATCGTTGGAGTGCCTGATATGAAGCCAAAATCGATTTTTCGAATTCGTTGGGTCTTGTCAGTTACGCCTCCATGGCAATAGTGGATTTTGCGGTTTTTGCAATATATTTGTATTACTATTACCCGTAAAGTCAAGTTTTGCGTATCTAAATTATTGGTCATATAAAAATTCAGTCAACCCTAGGACAACTACATAAATCAATAACAATAATTTCCCAAAGTTGAAACAAACTTCTGGTTTGGCCAGAACTAAGGCTAACTCAGCGTGCAGAAAAAATATCGCATAAAATCCGCCTTATGTTGGCCTATAATAAATTTAAATAATAAATAAAATAAATCCTATCTTTACTTAGTGAAAAGAAAGAGTTCGCCGTATCTAACACTTTACCTATCACCTACTTCATTATATAGGTGTACCACTCAATACAATCAGCATAAGCACTAATACTAAACAATAATTAACGCGGAACCAGCTTAAGACAGCTATACTTAAACTAAAACTAAACTAGTATTAGTGAGAGTAAGCGCGCTTTCACCGCTACTTCTGATAAAGCAGTGCAAGCAGGATTGCCTAATGCCTCATTGACCAAAATGGGAACACTATCATGAGGTGTCAAATTGACTACTCACTAATCCTAAATGTTAGAAACGTTGTCCTTAAGGTATTAGTGTATTAAATCAGTTTTTTGATCCCTGATTTACGGCACTAAAAGAGCATTTAAAATTCATACTTGAATTTGCGGCTTTGCACATTTATTGCGCTACACATAAATAAATTGAATTTTTATTTTATTTTATATTTTTTTTTATCTGAGTGGCCCAAGGTTCATCACGCAACCAGTCAAAGCATTTCAAAAATTGATTTAAAAAACTTTTTTAATTAATTATGATAATGTCGCAGCGTCTCTCTACGTGTTGCCTAGAAAGACCGCCCAACGCCCATCGAATCAACGCCCCCCACAACACTGTACACTCCATCAATTATTTGTTGCGTTGCTGCTGCTGAGTTTTTTGAGTTATTCTTTTTTAACTTCTTTTGATGCTGCAAATGATGTTCGAGTTCAGAATTTGTTTTTTTTTTATTTTCTTCTTATCATTGGAATGTTTGAGTTTTCACATTTCAATTTCTAGTATTTCAGTGTGCAATTTTTATTTTTTCCAACAACTTTTCGCAGCGATTGCGCTGCGAGTGTGTGTGTGAGTGTGTGCGTGTGTGTATACGTGCGTCTGTCTGTGTGTGCGTCAAAGTTAAAATTAACAAAAAAGGCTGTGCCAAAGATGTTGTTGGTTGGTTGGGCTGTAAATGCTACGAGAGTTTTTGGGTTTTGGCAAAACGAAACGTAAATTCAAAATAAGTTTTGTATTAATGAAATTGCAAATATGTAAAACTTTCTACATGTTTCTTTATAAACTGTCAAACTAATAGACTTGAGTTTTGGCACATGAAGCGTCGTCGTCGTCGTCGTCGAGAAAGATGATGATGATGCCGTCGTGAGGGAACTAGGATGTCTAGGATGTAGAGTAAGACGTGTCATTGGGTCGGGTCGCTTAGACTGTCTGTCAGTTGTGTCAAAATGAGAGCGAGCAGGACAGAGAGAGAGTCTGCAGTCATAGCTAGCTGTATGTGTGCCAGTCAGTGTATCTGTGTGTGTGTGTGCGTTTGCAAATACAAACTTTCTGCTGCGAACTGCAGCAAACTTTGTAAATGTATTTCAATGCATAGAAATGAATCTAATTTGTAAAATTTCATATAACAGTTGAAAAGTTATAAACGCGCAGGCACTTGCACTCTGCACACGGTTTGTGTGTCGCAAAAAAACCCCCCATCCTAGTCCCCTCTAGGCACTGCCATTACAACTCTCTTCCCCTCACCTCAGAACTTGCCCCACTTAGCAGAGCGTTCTATGTCTGTGTCTGTTTTGTGAAAATGTCGACAACTTGGCATGCAGATTGCAAAGTTTCGAATGTTGTAGAGCCAGCTGGAGTAGCTGCGGCAAAGGGTCTGATGGCAATGCTAAAAAATATCCTTCATATATATGTATGTATGTCTGTATGTATAGGAAAAAAAAAGCTGAACAGATTTAAGTGGTGCTTTGTTATGCATAAATAAAATGCTTGGCAAGAAATAAGCAGCCAGTCAGTCAGTCCGTCAGTCATTCAGTGGAGTCTGTAAGTCTCTCTCTCTCTGTGTAAAACGAACAAATGAAAAGAAAAACATATTTTCAGTTTATTTAAAATAAATTTTACATTACTTAGCTTCAACTATGTACGACATGACCAAATATACATATAACATACATAAATACATATATATGTACATATGTATACTGACAAATAATGTTCAACAACCAAGCAACACGATAGGCTTTTGGTACGAAAGCAAACATATTGTATGCAGTTGGCAAAAAGTTAACTAGCAGATGCTCTATAATATTAAAAAATAAATATATAGTAAAGCATTTAGCATATTGAAGTTTTTTATTCCTAGAATTTAGAATGACGGACGGTGCCATTTATATTAAATTTATAAAGTGTTTCTGATTATAGCCAAATAAAACTATCGGGGATGGCACACAAATCTTTAAAGATTTTAGCAACGCCTTAAAAACAAATCTTTAAAAAATCCGTAGAAGATTAAATTTTTCTAAAAAAATGATTCCGAATCTTTACGCTTTCCCTAAAATGGCAGCAAAGGGTTGCCACTTTCGAGCAATCATTGTAGAATATTTAGAGACTTATTTAAATAAACGTTTTTTAACATTGACCCAAGAAAGTTAATTCTTTAATAAATTAGAGGATAATTTTCAGCACGATTTGCAAAATTTTACTTTCTATTTATACAAAATAAATATGAATAAAATTGAATAATAGTCCCTTCCAATAAATGGATCTGTATGATAACCCTACTGGTCAAGAACTGTCATCAGCGTTGTGAATGGCAAAATTCGTTTGATTATCTTTATATTTATTTTTATTGGAATAATATTATTATAAAACAATGAAGTAAACTATACAAATAAGTGTTTAGGAGTTTTATCCCTGTTTAACTATAATATTACAATAATTATAAAATTAAATCTGAATAAATACAAAAATGCCAAAAACCCATATGAACTAAAACTTAAACTAAAACTTAAAAACTAACTTAACCTAGAAGCGGGGAGCAAGTTCCCGTATATGTTCAAATTCTGATGTTAAACATCCATCATTAAATTTATGGGTAGCTTTATCTATTGTATTCCTAACCAGATCTTCGTTTGATTATATTTAAAATTTGCGGGCAAAAAAAATTATTTTCAAAATGCCTATTTCGAAATTATTAGTTATTGAGACCTTTCTCTTTCGTTTTTATTTTTGATTATGAACTGTAATTTTAAATATTGGCATTCACATTTATCACACACACGTCTTACAATATATTTCCACACTAGGAGAAAAAGTCCACAGAGCTTCATTTTTTAACTATGCATTAAAATTGTCGCATGAAATTTTAGTTAAAATAAAACAAGCAATTTTTAACGCTCATTGAACACCAAAATCATCTATTAAAATGGTAAAATAAGTATTCCGAATTATTATTATTTAGAATAGTAACTATGTGGCAACTCTGCAGCTTGAAAATATTTAGCACGTTAACACAGAAAGGCTGTAATTATGCCAAAGATTTTAATAAAGATTTTGTAAAGATTAAAACCATGAATTAAAACATTAGATTTGTTAAAACATAATGATGCAGATAAATTAGAAATTAAATAAACTTTCCAAATATGTAAAAGTTTCTTTGATAAAAAAGTTTTTATTAGTGAATTTAATCAAATCTTAAACGATTTTTTCAAAGATTTGAAAACTGTTAAGAGTCATGTCTGTGACACCAAAAATCGAAATTGTAAAGAAATTGTTTTTGGTGGCATCCCAGTATATTTTAGTTTTTAGAACTATCAACAGATTATATTTAAAAATTCTAAATAAATTGTTATCATTTACTTAAAACAAAACTTTGTATTTAACATATTACGAAACTTTTTTTTCAACTTAATCTGTTTTTATATTTTTCTTGATTGCTGGCTTTCTTTTATCATAGCAAGATCTAAAATCTAATGGTACAAGAATTCCAAACTGAGAACTTGATTTGAAAAAATCGTTGCATTCACGTAAAACTTAGAATTTATTAGGCTTGTGTGTTCTCTGAAAGTAACCTCCAACCCACAATTACTAAGTGTGATGCTCTTGTCGAAAGAAGAGCATCCTGTTTTGCCATACATAGGATCTCGTTGTCAAGCTAGACTAAAAGCTTTCAAAATATTTAAGTTTCTCTTGAGAATTGGACTACCTGAGTAGCTTGAGAGTTGTTGGGGAGTAAAGTTTATTCTAAGGCTCGCAACGCAGCTTAAGGCCAGTATACAACATCGTAAAACTCTCAAAAGAAAATGGGCAGCACTGTTTGCTTACAAGGCTGCGTACTAAAAAGTAAACACCTAGGCAAAAAATATTTTGATACTGTATTGTTTCAATTAAGTTTTTTTGTCTCGTACCTTTTTTAGAAACTGTATACTGGCATTTGCCTAATAAATGTATTATTATTGTTATTAGGAATTTGAATCCAAAAATAGGGTGTTATAATGCCATATGACGTTGCAACTTTAAACGCCAGCACGTAGTATCTAAAAACACTCTAAACCAAACAAAACTTCCTACAAAAAATTGGTAGTAAAAGTAGCAAGTTCTGGTGCACAGCGTTTATGGGCAAGCAGTGCTGCCCATTTTTATTTTGGCAAAATGCAAGCAGTAACATTATGGCTAGATGTCGCCAGTAGTATCAGCAGCTGAACTGCCTAAGATCAGTGAAAAATGTACAAAAGAGAAAAAAATAACATTGACAAAATGGAGTGCTATATAAAATACTGGAAATGCTTGAAAACTATTGGAAAACCGAACGAATTGGATATTTGAAATTTGGAAGAATTTTCGATAATTTTTTCAATTTTTACCATTTATTTTGACATTAAAATAAAAGATTTAATTAATCCTAACTATGAGTTATAATTGAGGTCCTATGCTCCGCTAGGACATAAAGGACACAACAACATGAGTTATAATTAATAATACAGTCGATTTTTGTAATAAAAATGTATATTAAAAAATTATTTGTTGAAAAGTTGCAAACTGCCTTAAACAAAATATTAAAGATGATGCTAAACCTCCCTTTTAAATATATACATTTAAAGCTAATATTGACATGATCGATAAACTTATATCTCGAACAACAAGAAAATTTAATTTAAAAAGCAATGAAATTTTGTCATAAAGAATGAACTAGTTTTTTCTGTAAATTTATTTAAAACATTTTTTTTCCTTGAACTAAGATTTTTGAATTTACTTTTCTTTTGCTTCACAATATACTTCAAATTTTAATTCATAACTTTAAAAAATATTCCTGTCAAAGTTGAAAATATTTTTACATCTAATTCTGTAAACTTCAGAGCCTAGACTTAAGCAAAATATAATATATATTGTAAAAATAAAGTCAGTCTGAAGGCATATGATAAAATTACTTTGTTTTTAGAATTAATTCCAAATTAGAATATTAAATAAATTAAATAAAAATAAAGCCAATTGTTAAACTTAAATTTTCAAGTTTTTTCCTGAAATTTTGTTATGTTTTTATGTTAATTATTAATTCGTAACTTTAATTGTCATTCTCCATAAATAAATAATATATGCTGTAAATAAATTGTTTAAAATTCAATTCATAAAAGCATGGAATTTTTTTCACAATGTTTACTTATAACGTTGTCACGTAAAACTATCGTTCGACTTTACAGACAAGGAATTTTTTGTTATTCAATTTGCCAGAGTCAATTTTATATACATGGAATTTTTTTATATTGAAAATAAATGTTGAAATTAAAAATATATTATAGACTTATCATCGATGCCCAACACGTTTTTTTGTGGATTCTTACAATATTAAGTATAGCACAGGTAAAAATTTAATTTAAATATATATTAAACAAAAGTGCGTATTATCTTTCCAAAGATCCCGAAACTATATATTATAGTTAAGAAACGAGTGTATAGAATATATACAAAGTCGCACTGTCCCTGCTTATACCTTAGTTACCTATCCAATTTTCCTAGTGGTCGCCAATTTTGTATAGACGGTATATCAAAAAACTCCTTTTTGTTTTATTTCCGCCGTATCCTTTCGATTTTGAAAACCCATAAAAAATACCTTTTATTGAAAAAGAATGCCAATTTATTTGTTTTTTGTTTACTCTTACTTTATCTTCATAAAGAATGAACATTTTTAAATTCGATTTACAATTGAGAACAAAAGGGTCAAGAAAGACAATCTGAATAGCTCAAGAACTGCATTTACAAAGCAACTATGGATTGTTGATTGTTGGCCACGCCTCACCGCCCCTGCACTAACTGCCTGTTGCATAGATTTAAACAAACCTATTGTTAGCTTTTCTTTGAATTCAGGGTATAAAAAGTAATTTACGCTCAACCGAGTTGCAAAGAACTTGCAAAACGAAATATATACTAGTTAGTTGTTGTTATGGAAAAGATTGGAAAGGCGCTCCGCTCTAGAGGTGGATGGATATCGGGGCAACTAGGCGCAGCAGCAGCAGGACTGAGGACTCGGTCTCAGGGCAAGCAGCCAAAGACAATTTTGTTGGCACTAATTGAATGTAAATACAATTTTGCTTTGCTGTCAAGTCTTGTGTCTAGTCAACGACGACAACGAGAACAACAACAACAACGACAACGATGACGTTGTTGGCGATGACTATGTTGACTATGCTGAGACGCTATGATGACGTCGACAGCGACGCTTTGGCAATAAAATGAAACGAGCTGATTGTAAGGGCCAACCAAGTGACGTAGTAGAGCCGCCGCCGCCAGTGCTGCCAATGTTGTAACTGCTGCCAACGTCGACGTCGAGTCGTCTTTTTGGTTGTCGTTTTCATCGTTGTCACCTCTTTGCAACTTGCAACTGGATGAAGTGTAGTTGTTGTTCGTGTTGTTGTTGTTGTTGTTGCAACGTTTGGCACACAGATCAAGTGCAATGCAACGTGCAAAGTTGCAAAAAGCGCAAAAATCAACAGTGTAAAATCTTTTATTTAGTGTCATCATCATCGTTGTCATTGTTGTTGTCGTAATACACTTTGCAGCAGAGTTTCTTAGCTTTGTTGGGGTGTTTGGAACGGAACTTGTAAGTATTTGTTGTCAGCTTAAAATGCAGTTTCAAGAAAGTTATCTTAAGAAAGATTTTCTTTGAGCACACTAGGAAAGTCATATATCCCCAAGGTGATATTCAAATGGTGTGTAGTACATATAAGATAGCTTTATTTAAGTTTACCCTATTTCAGATTTATCAGGTTGGTTTAATAGTTTTTTAAGAAATTTCCCGATTTCACTGAAAATCTCCGGTTATAATTTTTTTTTAAGAGCTCAAATATTATCATAGTGATTATTATAATCTTTGAAGGAAGCTATGTTAAAGTTTTTTTAATTTTTGTGACGTCAAGAAGACATTTGCATTGACTAATCTTATGTATATTGACATATGGTGGTAAATATAAGAAAGCTTATTCAAAGTTTTCCACATAAACTTTAAAGACTTTGTTATAGTTGTTTCAATATTTGTGACGTCAAGGAGAAATTTGTAGGTTTTTGTAAGTAGTTGGAAAAGTGATTTGGCTAAGAACAGTGATTTTTTGTAACTTTAGAACGTTTTTCTCCAATGCACAATGGGCCCGTTTACCCATATTTTGGCCAAAATCCCCCAACAGAAAGTCAAAATGTGAACAAAATGATTATTAAATATGATTTTACACATATTAAGGTATCCTATGAAAAAAAAGTAATAAATTATAATTAGTGATTTTTTCGGTAAAGTTGACATTTTGTATCTGCATTTACCGTGATACAAAATCTTTATTCACTTTATTATTTATAAATACTACTTCAGGAAAAAGTATAAAATTGAGTTTAAAAACTTTTTGGTTTTAAATGTAATTGAGTAATTATAAAGATTTTGTTGGTTATTTT